>JAUCBL010000017.1:27500-410000 GCA_033807585.1 Hydrophis major | reverse complement strand
CCCCGCGAAGTCTATGTGAATCCGAGACCACGGGCCTCTGGGTGTTTCCCATTCTTGGGTTGGGGCTGCGGGAGGGATAGGTCTGGATTCTTGGCATTACTTGCATTTGGCCACCCAGGTTTCGATCTGTTTGTCCATTCCTGGCCACCATGTGTAGCTTCTGGCCAGGCTTTTCATTTTGACCATCTCTGGGTGCCCCTCATGCAGCATCCCCAACACCCTTTCCTGTAATGTTTCCGGGATTACCACTCTGTCCCCCCAAAGTATGCAGCCCTTCTCGGTGAAGAGTTCGGTTTGTCTGTTCCAGAAGGGTCTGAATAGTTTGTCCTTGTCCCCTTCCGGCCACCCTTTTCCAACCCAGCTCAAGACTCACGCCAGCCGCTTGTCTTTATTTGTTTCTCTGGCAATGTCTGGCGTGGTCACGAGTGGGTTGGATATTGTCTCTATTTGGAGTACCTCTGTTGTGGGTGCTGGGTCGTCTTCCCGGTAAGGTAGGGGTGAGGGGCTCAGGGCGTCTGCGTGGGTGATGTCCTTGCCGGGTCGGTGTATCAGCTGGTAATTGTATGCTGCTAGGAATTCGGACCACCTTGTCATTCTTGGCGATAGAATGTTCGGTGTGGCCCTGTTTCCTGCCAGGATTCCTAGCAGCGGCTTGTGATCCGTGATGATTGTAAAAGTCCTACCGTAAAGGTATTCGTGAAATTTCTTGACGCTGGCGATGACTGCTAAGGCCTCTTTGTCGAGCTGGCTGTAGTTCCGTTCTGGCTTTGAAAGTGTCCTTGACGAGAAAGTGATGGGTGCTTCCCTCCCATCTGGTAGCTGGTGGCTGAGGATGGTGCCGATCCCAAATGGCGACGTGTCGCAAGTTACCGTTAATGGCAGGGTCTCGCTGTACTGGATTAGTACCATGTCAGATGTTAGCAGGTTCTTTGTGTTGTTGAAGGCGCTCTCCTCCCATGCTCCCCAGGTCCAGGTGGCTGTTTTATCTAACAGCCTATGCAGCGGTTCCACCACGGTCACCTTTTGAGTTAGGAAGACATTGTAAAAGTTTAACAGTCCCAATAAAGCCTGTAATTTTGTTTTGTTTTTGGGTCGAGGTGCTTCCCTTATGGCTCTTAGTTTCTTTTCTGTGGGGTGGATCCCTTGTTTGTCTAGGAGGTACCCTAGAAATTCGACCCTCTCGGCCCGTAGTTGGCACTTCCCTTTCTTGACTTTAAGTCCCAAGTCTCTGAATTTCTGCAGTACCTCCCTCAACCTGGCTTCTAGTTGTTTTTCATTTTTCGCGGCCACCAAGAAATCGTCAAAGTAGGGCACAACCCCTTCTATTCCCTGGAGGAGTCTTTCCATAAGGTTTTGGAAGACCCCGGGTGCCACGCTGACTCCAAATTCGAGCTGGTTGCAGCGGAAAGCCCCTCAGTGCGTAACGATGGTTTGGGCTTCTGCTGTTGTGGCGTCGACCAGCAGCTGCTGGTAGGCTTGTGCCAGGTCAGGCTTTGCAAAAATCCGGCCTCCTCCCAGTGAGTGCAGAAGATGCTGGACTACTGGGACGGGGTATGCGCTTTGTTGGAGCGCATGGTTTAGGGTGGCCTTGTAGTCACCACAGATTCTCACAAACCCATCTGGCTTGATGGGGGTGACAATTGGGGTCTCCCACCGGGCATGATCGATCGGTTCCAGCACCCCTTGCACGATGAGCTTATCAAGCTGCTCATCGATCTTGGGCTTGAGTGCAAACAGCACTCGCCTGGGCTTAAGGCGGATTGGCGCGATGCTTGGGTCTATGTTAAAGGAGATAGGGGACCCCTGGTACTTGCCTAGGCTGTCATCGAAGACTTCCCAGAAGTCCCTCACGAGTGCTGCTTCCCAGTCCGCCTCTCCGATGTGGTGTATTTCAGTTACTTCAATTCCCAGGGGTGCGAACCACTGTAGTCCCAATAGACTCGGGCGATCTCGGTCGACGATCGTCAGGGGTAGCCCTTCTTTATTAAAAGAAAATTTTATTAATTTTCTACAAACAAACAAGACAAACAAAACATTAAAACATTCAACTCTCGTATGTACATCCAGTGTGTCAGTTGGTTCATCAATTTTGTGCATTCATTCTGTAGTCCCAGTTACAATTATGTGACATAACAACTCATATTATCAATCCAAACTTATATATCCTATAATCACTAAACAAAAAAAAAATAAAAAAATTTTTTTGACTATACTTTTAATCATTCATGCTTTATGAGCTAACAATACTTTAACCAGATAATTCAACAAATCATATAATCATACCAAATCAATCCTAAAAAAAAACCTTTATAAATATAATATCAAATAACAAAATAACAGCAAAATAGCAAGATAAAGATATTTCTTACTATCTAAAATATTCTATTATCGTATTTTATCATCTAGCCATTGATAAAAAAGATCCCAAATTTCATAAAATTGTTTATCCTCTTGCTCTCTAATTTCAAATGTCAATCTGCTCATCTCAGCACATTCCAATATTTTCTTAATAATTTCTTCCTGTAATGGTATTTTCTCATTCTTCCAATTTTTAGCAAATACAATCCTGGCCGCTGTTAATACATTTACAATCAGGTATTTCAAATCTTTACTATATATATCAGGTAAAATTCCCAATAAGAAGATCTCTGGTTTCAAGTCTATATGTTTCTTTATCATTTTTTCCATATTCTTTGTCAAAATCTTTGTTTTATCTTTATTTATTTTCAAACCAGCCACCTCTCCATATGTCTCTATCCTTTCCAATAACTTTGGAGCTGTTTCTAGCGGGTCTTCCAGAATAAAAGCTAAATCATCAGCAAAAGCTTGTAGCTTAAATTCTTCCTTCTTAATTTTCGTTCCTTTTATGCTTTTATCATCCCTAATATTTCTATTCAACACTTCCAAGGTCAACACAAATAGCAAAGGAGATAGGGGGCATCCTTGTCTTGTGCCTTTCCTTCTATTAATAAAATCTCTAAGTTCCCCCTCCATCATTACCCTTGCTGTCTGTTTATTATATATGGCTTCTATTGCTTGAATAATTTTTTTAGCAAAACCCATCTGCTCCAATAATAATAACATAAATCTCCAGTTCACGTTGTCAAATGCTTTTTGAGCATCTAGGAATATCAAAGCCATTTGCTTTTCAGGATGAGCCTCATAGTATTCCAAAGTGTCCAAGATTACTCTCATATTGTCTCTAATTTGTCTCTTTGGCAGAAATCCATTTTGATCTGGGTGAATAAAATTATTTAAATATTTTTTAAGTCTTTCTGCTAAGATTGAAGCAAAGATTTTTTAGTCTGCATTCAATAAAGAAATAGGTCTATAATTCTTAATTTGCAGTGGGTCCGTCTCTTCCTTCGGTATAAGTGTAATATAAGCCTCTGACCATGTTTTGGGAATCATCTTTTTTAACATAACTTCATTCATAACTTCCAACAATGGGATGCTCAATGATTCTTGAAATGTTTTATAGAATTCTGCTGGAAGCCCATCTGGACCCGGTGCTTTCCCATTATTTTGTCTCTTAAATGCTTCATTTAGTTCCATCATTGTTATATTGCTTTCTAGCATTTCTTCAGTCTCTTTAGGTATCTTTGGTAAATTAGCTTCCTGTAAATACTGTTTGACTTTTTCCTCATCAATATTCTCTTGTTTATATAGTTGCCCATAAAAATCTCGAATAATTTCTTTTTTCTCCCAATTCCCATTACAAACTTGGCCTTGTTCATCTATTAACTTCAATATTTTTCTTGATTCCTTCTCTTTTCTCAATTTATATGCTAGCCATCTACCTGGTTTATTTGCATCTTCAAAATAATTCTGTTTAGAGTTTCTGATTTTCTGTGCCAGTTCTTCTTTCTCTATTAATTCCATTTTATGTTTAATTACATCCAGCTTCAATTTAATATCCTTTTTCTGTGGCATTTTCTGTAATTCTTTTTCAAGAATTTTATACTCATCTTCCAAGGCCTTAGAAGCTTGCCTTTTCCTAATATTCTTTTTTCTTGTATAATCTATTATCAAACCTCTAGCGTATGCCTTCATTGTATCCCACACATTCTGCGTTGAAGTATCTTCTTTTTTATTTTCTCTGAAGAAAAAAGCCAATTCCTTCTCCATCCATTGTATAAAATCTTTCTCCTTTAAAATAGTATTATTTAATGTCCATCTCGATCTTTTTTTTTGTCCCTTCCATTTAATTGTCATTGGGCTATGATCTGCCCAAGTACTTGTTTCAATATTTGTTTCTTTAATATTCGATATTAATTCTGTTGAGATCCAAATCATATCTAATCTGGACCATGATAAATGTCTATTTGAATAAAAAGTATATTGTTTAGCTTTAACATTTTTTTCTCTCCAAATATCTTTTAAAGTTAATTCATCTGTCATTTTAAAAAAAGACCTTGGGAGAGCCTTTCTATTTTGCTTTGTTGTTGTTGCTATATAGTCCAATTTATTGTCCACAATTCCATTAAAATCTCCCATCATAATTATATTAACATAGTCCAGTCCAATTATTTTCATGTGTAGCTTTTTATAAAACTCTTCTTGTTTATCATTCGGAGCATAAATTGCAATCAAGAGTATTTTTATATTATTGTCCATTATTTCTACCATTAATACTCTTCCATCTTCATCCGTGTAAATCAATTTTGCTGGGATAGCCTCTTTAATGTATAGAACCACTCCTCTTTTCTTACATTGAGTCAAAGGAGTAAATATTTTCCCCAATTTTGGCTGTAATAACAATTGTTCATGTTGTTTTTTAATATGAACTTCTTGTAAACAAATTATATCAAATTTTAATTTCTCTAATTTATGAAAAGTTTTCCTTCTTTTAACAGCTGAATTAAGTCCATTTATATTCATTGTAATCAGTTTTTTTTCTTCCATGATTATGCTTTATATTTAGGTCTAACCGCTCTCGTGGATCTCACTTCACGCTGTTCTTTGCTATCCATCTGTCCCCCTACTGCTCCTTTCTCTTTTTCAGTCTCCAGTTGTTCCTCTTGAAACTCAATTAATGAGACCTCTTTCTCTGCTTCCTCTCTTCTTCCTCCAAAAAATTCTGCATGGAAAAGTTCTGCTTTCTCAATTGAATCAATTCTATATCTCTGCTCTTGCCACCTAAACATTAGTCCTTCTGGAATCAGCCATCTATAATTCACTTCGTTTTCCAATAGCATTTTGGTCAGAAATCGATATTCTCTTCTCATCTCTCTCACTCTTCTGGGTATTTGTTTTAAAACCACAACCTCTTTACCTTTGTATTTCAATGTTTTCTCTCTTACTACTTGTAATATTTGCGTTTTAATGGATTTTTTGGTAAATCTAATATGAACTTCCTTGGGTAATTTATTTCTCATCGCATACCTTGTATAGACTCGAGATATCTCATCAATTCCATCCATCATCTTTTCCTCTGTAATTTCCAAAGCATCTGCCAAAATTTCTATCATTACCGCTACCAAGTTTTCTCCTTTTTCCTCTTCTATATTTTGAAATCTGAGGTAAAATTCTGACCTTTCCATCTCCCACCTCAACATCCCACCTTTTTCTTGTTCAACCGCTGTAAATCTACTGTCAATATTTCCAATCTTCTTCTCTCTTTGTTTTCCTTCTTCCTCAATTTTTTGGAATCTCTCCTCATACTTAACCATCATTTGTTTAATATTTTCCACTTTTTCATCAGTCTTCTCTATTCTTTGTTCAATATTTTCTGTTCTTTGTTCAATATTTTCTGTTCTTTGTTCAATATTTCCTGTTCTTTGTTCAATGATGTCTGATTTTGTCTTGAGATCTTGGATTCCTTGCATTATCATCTGTAAAGTTACTCTTTCTTGTTCCTTATCTTGCTTCAACATTGTCTGAATTAAACGTTGTCCTCCAGCTGGTGGGGAAGCAGAGGTAGAACTAGAAATGCCAGATGGTATTGGTTTCCTGCTCATTTCAATGCTTCCAAAGCTTCAAATTCTTCTTGACTTTTAATCCAACTGGTAGAGCAGCCAATTATAATCCAAAATGGAAAACTCCAATAGTAAAAGACACGAAACCAAAGAAGAAACAGGAAAAAAGGAAGAAGAAAGATCTTCAGGTTCTTCTAGACCCTAATCCAATTATGAAGTAGTCCAGCATAAAAAAGGAAAAAATAGAAAGGAGATAAACAAACAAATCCAAAAATAATAATATTAATTAAGAGCAAAAAAAAAAAAGCAAAAAGAGAAAAAACAAAAAGTTCCTTCAGATTCTTCACACCTTAATCCAGTTGAAAAGTCTCAAAAATCAAAAAAACAACAACAACAACAAAGTGGTCCAAAAACATAGATATGAAAAGCAAAAAAATCCCAATAAAAAAGAAAAGAAAAATGAAGAAAAAACTCTGAGGCTTTCCCTTTAAAATAAAAGGCAGAAATAAGAATATTACTAAAATTGAAATTTAGAAAAAGGCTAGCAAATGGGGTATATGTTAAGCCTGGTTTCCCCAACCAGGGTTAGGGAGACAAGCTAAACAGAATGTGCAGCTTAGTCAGATAGGCACACAGATAAATGAGCGAGCTAAGCTTGTATGTTTATTAACATACAGTAAAAATAACAGATACGCTTGTGCTATCAAAAATATAGTTTATTCCATTATGAGTTCATAGCATAGTCAAAATAACAGTCCAATAGTCATGTATCATTTAGTCAGTCCATTCAGGGATATTCAGTTTGCAAAAGTCCGTGTTGAATACCCTATGTCAGTTCACTTACAAGTCTGTCCTTTGTTTTCTCTCCCGTTCGAGCAATGCAGTCTTGTGTCCTTTCAGTAATCAGGGATCATCAAAGCCAGAGAGAGAGCAAGCTGTCGCCTTGCTTCTTTTAAAGTGCTTTCACAACCACTCCCTTAATAACTGTCCCACAGTGAAAGTTGCAGACACTTTAACATACAAACTATGATTAACATATTATTATTTACCTAAACCAGTTAGGGTAAAACAATGTTATCCCTAACATTCTCCCCTTTTAGGAAATAATAATATAACTATTTACATCTTTAAATCATATTTGTTACAACTTTCTTTAAACTTGCTTACTCCTTGAGCTTTTGTAAATTGGTCTGCAATGTTTTCTTCCGTCATGCAGTATTCCAATTTAATTAGCCCATTCTTTACAGATTCTCTAACATTTAAGTATCTTAAATCAGTGTGCTTTGATCTAGTTTTTACAGCAATACTAGTAGCTAACTTTATAGCTGCCTGGTTGTCCTCATACACAATAATGGAATCTTTAACAGTTATACCCATGTCTAATAATAACTGTTTGTACAAAATCAAGTCAGTGCATAATAATGACAGACATGAAAATTCCGCTTCCATCGTGGACAAGCTAATATGCTGTTGTCTGATTGACCTCCACCCTATTAGTGTCTTACCAAATAATATAGCCATCCCAGATGTTGATTTTCTAGTGTTTATATCAGTTTCAAAACTTGCATCTGCATAGGCACTAAGAATCAAATCACCTTTTGGTTCTATATACAATGCATGGTTCATTGTTCCTTTAAGATATCTTAAAATTCTCTTCAATGATTGCCAATGACATTGATGTGGATCAGAATTAAAACGAGCCAGCTGATTTACACTATAAGCTATATCTGGCCTAGACCAATTGCTTATATATGATAAGCTACCAATCAAAGATTGATATATAGACTTATCAAATTTGGGACTTTGATCATCAGTTTGGCAAACTTCCTGACTCATTGGAGTCTTTGCCGGTTTACAAAGTTCCATTTTAAACGTTTTAATTAATTGGCAAATTTTATCTTCTTGAGATATCTTAAATCCATTTTTTGTTTTGTTAATTGTCAATCCTAGATACTTTTTAATTTCACCTAAATGCTTTAATTTTATCTTTTTGGCTAATAATGATATAATCTCATTAGCTTCATTATTAGTCTTAGTTATCAAAGCAATATCATCTGTAAATAATAACAATAATGACACCGTTCCATTATTTTCTCTTTTAAACACACATGGATCTGCTAAACCAGATTTAAAACCTATATTGTTTAACTCTTTCACAATATATTGGTTCCACTCAAACCCAGATTGTTTCAACCCGTAAAGACTCTTTTTGAGTTTCCAACAATCATTACTATTTACTTTATTTTCTTTTATACCTACTGGTTTTCTTAAATATATAGTGTGCTGCAATGGTGCATGTAGATAAGCAGTTTCTACATCTAAATGGTTAACGACATAGTTTTTCTTAGCTGCCCACACTAATGCTGCTCTTAAAGATGTTGCTTTAAGACTTGGTGCAAAAACTTCATCGTAATCAGATGCAGTTTGATTAAATCCTTGAGCTACTAACCTAGCTTTATGGGTAACAGTCCCATCATTTCCAGTTTTTACTTTAAATATCCATTTGCACCCAATGGATTTTTCTCCTGGAGGTAATTTAGCATCTTCATAAACTTTCATTACCTTTAATGAATTTAGTTCCTTTTCCATTGCCTTTTGCCAATTCTCCTGATCCTTAGTAGGATACATCCTAAGTTCATCTACACAAGTTGGAACTTTAGTTACTTGGCAAACTATACTTGCTTGCTACCTATCAGGTTGTCTAGTTACACGTGTAGTACGTCTAGGTATTACAGGACTTACAGGTGGACTTTCATTTATTAACTCTTCTTGATTATCTAACTCTTCCTGATCAACTGTTTCCTCTTGTTCTGGTCCTATTTGTTCTTCATGGACTTCTTCTTTAATTGGACTCTTCTTATAACTAATCTGATCTTTCTGCCTTTTGTAGGGTTCAACAATTACTTCATTATTTAAATCTTGCTCTAATCTATTCCATCCTACATGTTCTAGGAATTTTGCACTAGCACTGGTGTAAACTCTAGATGTACCTGGTTCCCAGAATCTATAAGATCTATGATTAGATGTATATCCTACAAAATATAATCTTTTAGCTCTATGCTGTCCTTTGTGTCTAAGTTGTGTAGGGATATGCACCCATGCTGGTGCTCCAAATGTGTGCATGTAACTTAAATCAGGTTTTGTACCATGCCACAGTGTGAATGGTAATTCACCAGTTGTTGAATTAACAACATTATTTAATATATGATTACCACACATTATTGCTTCTCCCCACAAATTGTCAGGTAATCCTGAATCAGACATCATAGTTCGTGCCATTGATTGTAATGTTTGGCCTCTTCTCTCTATAAAGGCATTATGTTGTGGCCTATATGGTGCAGACATTTTATGTTGAATACCTAACATTCTTAGTCTGTTCTGGAATTTATTATTTGTAAATTCTGTACCATTATCTGTTATAAGAGTTACTAATTTCTTTTTAGTTTTCCTTTCTGCAAATTTAATCCAATTAAAGAGATTTTGATACGTTTCAGTTTTGCTCTTCATTAAATAGCAAAACCCATATCTAGAATAGTGGTCCATTATACTTAGTATGTATCGAGCTCCTCCTACACTTGGTTTTTTAGGACCTATTAAATCTGCAAATACTACCTCTAAAGGTTCTTTAGTAGTAAATCCATCAACTCTATTAGCCGGTGTGACCCTGGCCTTACTTTGATTACAGGCATTACATTGCAAATACTTATTACAAGGTTTCAAACTTATTCCCTTAGATAATTCAACAGTTTTCTTAAGCATTTTAAAATTTAAATGCCCTAGCCTTCGATGTAACAAGTGAATACATTCATCATGAGGTTTCTTATTTTCATAAACTGTGTTAGCCACCTTTAAACCATCATCATTTAACACATATAATTCACCTCTTAAAGATGCAGTAATTTTCTTATCTTCTTTCTCAATTATGCAGTTATCTCCCCTAAATGTAACTACATATCCTAGTTTAACCAAAATTCTAACCGAAATTAAATTAAACTTAAGTTGTGGTACATATAACATTTTTACATTCTCTTTTATAAAAGAACAATATGCTATACCTTGACCTTTAGCTTTCAGTTTCCAGCCATTGGCTAACGATATCTGCTGTGTACTCTTGGACATTTTAATAAAATTTTTCTTATCATTAGTTATACAATGAGATGCTCCACTGTCAACCACCCATAAATTATTTTTTACAGCTCCGTTAGTATACATGGCTAACTCTAAATTTTTCTTTATCTTTTGATGACTTTTTGTATTCTGGCCAGCGTTCTGGTATTTTGCTTTTTTACAAAATCTTGCCAAATGTCCTCTTCCTCCACAATTAAAGCACCTTTTAATTGCATATGCAGTAGGAGTTTCATTATCTTCTTTTTGAGGTTGCTGCCTCCTTAATTCATCTCTTTCAAGCCTTCTTCTGGCCTCTTCAATCAATCTGCCAGTTATATCAGTTAAAGTTAGGCTTTCCTTTGGCAATATTTCAAGTGAAGTTACGTAGTTATCATAGCTTTTATCAAGTGAAGATAGAATTATATAGACTTGATGTAGTTCAGAGAAAATAAGCTCTTTCTCGTGCAGTTCTTGAAAAATGCTTTGCATAGTTTTCAAATGACTCAGCATATCACCATTCTTATGGAGATGTGTACTGAAAAGTTTCTGTGTTAGATTTATGTGAGCACCAACATTATCTCAAACATAAATCCTTTTCAGCTTCTGCCAACACCCAACAGCTGATTTCTCTCCGTGGATATAAACAAGCTGCTTATCAGTTAAGGTTAAAGCAATAATGCAAATAGCTTGTTGATTTTTATGCATAAATTCTTCTATCTTTAATTTATCTTCCTTATCCTCTGGATCCCATTCTTCTACGTTTGGTGGATTTTCAATTATGTTCCACAAACCTTCTCTTCGTAGAAGCAGACTACATTTCATAGACCATGATACATAGTTTGTTCCATCCAACTTGGATATAAGGGACAAACTTTGTTGATTGACTTGTGCCATGTTTTCTTATATGGATATAAAACTATAATTAATAAAACACAGCTGTCTGTTTACTGTAATGTATAACAACACAAACTCTCACTTTTAACATAAATCTGTTTTATCCTAGTTAAACTGACTTTGCAGCCTCTGGGCCCATAACCAGTGTTAAGCCTGGTTTCCCCAACCAGGGTTAGGGAGACAAGCTAAACAGAATGTGCAGCATTAGTCAGATAGGCACACAGATAAATGAGTGAGCTAAGCTTGTATGTTTATTAACATACAGTAAAAATAACAGATACGCTTGTGCTATCAAAAATATAGTTTATTCCATTATGAGTTCATAGCATAGTCAAAATAACAGTCCAATAGTCATGTATCATTTAGTCAGTCCATTCAGGGATATTCAGTTAGCAAAAGTCCGTGTTGAATACCCTATGTCAGTTCACTTACAAGTCTGTCCTTTGTTTTCTCTCCCGTTCGAGCAATGCAGTCTTGTGTCCTTTCAGTAATCAGGGATCATCAAAGCCAGAGAGAGAGCAAGCTGTTGCCTTGCTTCTTTTAAAGTGCTTTCACAACCACTCCCTTAATTACTGTCCCACAGTTAAAGTTGCAGACACTTTAACATACAAACTATGATTAACATATTATTATTTACCTAAACCAGTTAGGGTAAAACAATGTTATCCCTAACAGTATATATAAGAAAGCACACTGCACTTTATTTATCCAAGGCTCTTGTTATGACTCTCTTCTCCAGCAGCTTCAAAGCCAAACCTCAAGTGTTATTGATAACAGTCCAGGAAAGCACCTGCAATAATATTTTGCTGTGCTCTCCCTCTATTAAAATGTCCTTGAGAAGAGGTCTTTTTGCAATTCTCTCCAATTCAAATAAAATACTTTCAAGCCTCTAGTTGGCAGTGTTGCAAAGTTTCTCAATGCTCTTCCTCCCCCCCAGCCAGAAAAAAGGAGTAATATATACAGAAACAAAAAAAAAAAAAAATTGCCAAAGGGAGCCTCTATCCTAAAGAAAGTTAAAAAATCAAAGGGAGCATAAAAATATATATAAGAGAAAATTCACTTCTGTGTGGCCCTTGAAGGTGACCTTAAAGTGGCCTCTGCCGACTACAGGGATTCGGTTTCCCTGATAGTCTTTGAGCGTTAGTGTTTGGTCCTCCAGTTCGTGGCGGCAGATGGTGGGAACCAGGCACTTGAGTGTGCGCCAGGAGACCATTGAGAGGAAGGACCCGAAGTCCACTTTCATGTCGCATGGCTGATCTTCTATCCCCATAGTCACATATACCTTCCTGGCGTCACTAGTGGAGGAGTGGCTGATGATGATGGTCTGGTGTGTTTCCTCCCTTTGTCTCGTCTCCTGGAGTTGCCTGTTCCGACCTTCTCGGCTCCAGCGGTTCTCCGTCCGGCGATCACAGTTTCTGGTGGGGGTGCTTTCTCGCTGTCGGGGGCTGCCTTCTCGTCGTCGTGGGCTGTAGTGTTTTTTATTCCGGCATACTTTGGCGATGTGCCCCCATTTCTCGCAATGCCAGCAAATGGCGTCGAGAAAAGGGCAGTCCGCTTGGGGGTGATCGCCCCCGCAGCCGGCACACTGGAACCTCAACTTACGACATTGTGGTTCCTGCCGCTCCCGCGCTGATTGTTGGCGGTGGGTCTCCTCCTCCTCCTCCTCGGTTTCCGAGAAGGAGTCGATGTCGCCATGGTGTGTGGTTGTGTGGTCTGTCTCTGGTCGCCTATCGGGGGTCGACGTTGTCTATCTGGCCGCTGGTCGTGGCATGATGCTTGATTGTCGCATCCGAGTCGCTGATTTCTTGGCCACTTCAGCTGCAGCAGCCTCGGTGAGGGCATCGGCAAGGGAGATGTCCCCCTTTGCCATGATGCGGCTCTGGAGGACGGGGTCTCGGAGTCCTAGGACGACGCAGTCTCGCAGGGCCTCGTCCAGGTCAGCGAACTCGCAAAGACTGCCCAGGTCCCGTAGCGCCACCATGAAGTTGACCAGCCCCTCGCCCTCGCGTTGATCCCGCCTGTAGAAGTCGTGCCGCCAGATAAGGATGGGCACAACGGGGGCATAGTGGCTTTGCAGCAGGGGCTCGAGGTCATCTCACTCCATCGCCTTGACGTCCTCTGGTTTGGCCAAGGCTTTGGCCATCTTAAATACTGCGGGCCCGCAGTGTGTGAGGAACACGGCTCATTTCTTGTGGCCATTGGCGTCCTTGAGGTTGCTACTCTCAAGGAACATTTGGAACTTATCGGTATAGGATTCCCAGTCCTCGGTAGCACGGTTGAAGGGTGCGGGTGGCAAGTTGATGCTGGCCATGCTGCCTGTTCAGCATGTTGCTTCGCCACGTGCTGGGGTCTCCTTCTTCATGATCCCATCCTCGTCGCCAGTGTTAGATCTGGGGTGAATCAGTTCCAAGGAGACGCCAGACCATCTAGTGAGTTCAGTTCTATATTATAGATAAGAATAGTCTGAAGAATGGGAGCCGCAGCAGCCCTACATATAGGGCTGGCTCAGGGCTTGGTGGCCAATGGCAGTGCTTTGAATCTCCCGCGATCGGCACAGCCAATCGTGGTAGATTCCTAGCGCTCCAATCACTGCAGAGCCTTCTGTTAAGCCTGTTCCCCCAACCAATGATGGTTGGGATGGATAGATAGATAGTTAGATAAAGATAGATAGAAAAATATAGAGATAGATATAGAGATATATAGTATAGATATATATATATAGATAGAGATAGAGATAATGATAGAGATAGAGTTAGAGATAGAAAAATAGATAGATAGATTGTGATAGAGATAGAAAGATAGATAGATAGATAGATAGATAGATAGATAGATAGATAGATAGATAGATAGATAGAAAAATTGATTTATAGATAGATAGACAGACAGACAGACAGACGGATAGATACAAAGAGATAGAGATGGATAGATAGATATAGATATAGATATAGATAATAAGATAGATAGATAGATAGATAGATAGATAGATATTGATATAGAAATAAAAATAGAAATAAAAATAAAAATAAAAATAAAGATAAAGATAGATAGATATAGATATAGATACAGATATAGAAAGAGATAGATAGATAGATAGATAGATAGATAGATAGATAGATGTAGATATAGATAGTAAGATAGATAGATAGATAGATCGAGAGAGAGAGAGAGATAGATAGATAGATAGATAGATAGATAGATAGACATATAGATAGTGATAGTGATAGTGATAGAGATAGAGATTGTGATAGAGATAGAGATATACAAGATATACATATATAGAAATAGAAATAGAAATAGAAATAGAAATAGAAATAGATAGATAGATAGATAGATAGATAGATAGATAGATAGAAAGATATAGATATAGATATAGATATAGATATAAGATAGATAGATAGATAGATAGATATAGAAATAGAAATAGAAATAGAAATAGAAATAGAAATAGAAATAGAAATAGAAATAGAAATAGAAATAGAAATAGAAATAGAAATAGAAATAGAAATAGATACATAGATGATGATAGATAGATAGATAAAAAGATAGATACATAGATAGATAGATCAATAGATAATAGATAAAGATAGCAGGATAGTTAGATAGATAGATAGATAGATAGATAGATAGATAGATAGATAGATAGACAGATAGATAGATAGAAAGATAGACAAATCAATATTGATATAGAAATAGAAATAAATAATAAATAAAGATAGATATAGATGTAGATATATAGACAGATAGATAGATATAGATATAGAAATAGAAATAAAAAGAGAGATAGAAATAGATAAAAATAGATAGATAGATAGATAGATATAGAGAAAGAGATAGAGATAGAGATAGACATAGATAGATAAAAAATAGATCGGTAGATAGACATAGATAGATAGAGATAGAGATAGAGATATATGGTATAGATATATATATAGATGGAGATAGAGATAGAAAGATAGATATAGAAATAGAAATAGAAATAGAAACAGAGATAGATAGATAGATAGATAGATAGATAGATAGATAGATAGATAGATAGATAGATAGAAAGATAGTTAAACCGAAATAGATATAGAAATAAAAATAGAAATAGAAACAGAAACAGATAAAGATAGATAGAAAAATATAAAGATAGATAGATGGAGATAGAGATATATAGTATAGATATATATATAGAGATAGAGATAGAGATAAAGATAGAGATAGAGATAGAAAAATAGATAGATGGATAGTGATAGAGATAGATAGATAGATAGATAGATAGATAGATAGATAGATAAATAGATAGATAGATAGATAGAAAAATTGATTTATAGATAAATAGATAGATAGACAGACAGACAGACAGACAGACGGATAGATACAAAGATATAGAGATGGATAGAAGATATAGATATAGATAGTAAGATAGATAGATAGATAGATAGATAGATAGATATTGATATAGAAATAGAAATAAAAATAGAAATAGAAATAGATAAAGATAAAGATAGATAGATATAGATATAGATACAGATATAGAAAGAGATAGATAGATAGATAGATAGATAGATAGATAGATAGATAGATAGATAGATGTAGATATAGATAGTAAGATAGATAGATAGATAGATAGATAGATAGATAGATAGATAGATAGATAGATAGATAGATGTAGATATAGATAGTAAGATAGATAGATAGATAGATAGATAGATCGAGAGAGAGAGAGAGAGAAAGAGAGAGATAGAGATAGATAGACATATAGATATAGATATAGATAGTGATAGTGATAGAGATAGAGATTGTGATAGAGATAGATAGAGATATACATATATAGAAATAGAAATAGAAATAGAAATAGAAATAGAAATAGAAATAGAAATAGAAATAGAAATAGAAATAGAAATAGAAATAGAAATAGAAAGATAGATAGATAGATAGATAGATAGATAGATAGATAGATAGATATAGATATAGATATAGATATAGATATAGATATAAGATAGATAGATAGATAGAGATAGAAATAGAAATAGAAATAGAAATAGAAATAGATGATGATAGATAGATAAAAAGATAGATACATAGATAGATAGATCAATAGATAATAGATAAAGATAGCAGGATAGTTAGATAGATAGATAGATAGATAGATAGATAGATAGATAGATAGATAGATAGAAAGATAGACAAATCAATATTGATATAGAAATAGAAATAGAAATAGAAATAGAAATAGAAATAGAAATAGAAATAGAAATAGAAATAGAAATAAATAATAAATAAAGATAGATATAGATATATAGACAGATAGATAGATATAGATATAGATAGTTAGGTAGATAGATAGATAGACAGATAAATCGATATAGATATAAAAATAGAAATAAAAATAGAGATAGAAATAGATAAAGATAGATAGATAAATAGATATAGAGAAAGAGATAGAGATAGAGATAGAGATAGAGATAGATAGATAAAAAATAGATCGGTAGATAGACATAGATAGATAGAGATAGAGACAGAGATATATGGTATAGATATATATATAGATGGAGATAGAGATAGAAAGATAGATATAGAAATAGAAATAGAAATAGAAACAGAGATAGATAGATAGATAGATAGATAGATAGATAGATAGATAGATAGATAGAAAGATAGTTAAACCGATATAGATATAGAAATAAAAATAGAAATAGAAACAGAAACAGATAAAGATAGATAGAAAAATATAAAGATATAGAGATAGAGATATATAGTATAGATATATATATAGATAGAGATAGAGATAAAGATAGAGATAGAGATAGAGATAGAGATAGAAAAATAGATAGATGGATAGTGATAGAGATAGATAGATAGATAGATAGATAGATAGATAGATAGATAGATAGATAGATAGACAGATAGATAGAAAAATTGATTTATAGATAGATAGACAGACAGACAGACAGACAGACGGATAGATACAAAGATATAGAGATGGATAGATAGATATAGATATAGATAGTAAGATAGCTAGATAGCTAGATAGACAGATAGATAGATAAATCGATATTGATATAGAAATAGAAATAAAAATAGAAATAAAAATAGATAAAGATAAAGATAGATAGATATAGATATAGATACAGATATAGAAAGAGATAGATAGATAGATAGATAGATAGATAGATAGATAGATAGACAGACAGACAGACAGACAGACAGACAGACAGACAGATAGATAGATAGATAGATAGATAGATAGATAGATGTAGATATAGATAGTAAGATAGATAGATCGATAGATCGATAGATCGATAGATCGATAGATAGATAGATAGATAGATAGATAGATAGATAGATAGATAGATAGACAGACAGATAGAAAGATAGGTAGATAGATAGACATATAGATATAGATAGTGATAGTGATATATATATATATATATGTTTTCTTAAAAAAACACCTGGGCACAAACAGATCCCCCCTGATACCTCCAGCTCAAACACACCCCAACCAGGCACCCAGATGAAACCCAGCTTCCTAACTAATGATAGCCGTCCATTTACCCGAAGCCAAGCTGCACTAAAGGCCTCCAATAAAGTAACACAATGTTGCCAGCCAATCAAGATACAAAAAGAGCCCCCCCCAAAAAAAAACAGACAGAAGATATTAGTAGCAGAACACAGCAAACTCCAAGACCAATAAACACAGACCAAGACTCTCAACCAATCAGGAGGAAGAAAAAAACCATTCTGACACAGCAATTGGCTGCCCCAAATTTAAATCTGAAACCACTGTAAAAGTCTGACTCAAGACAAACACCATACAGAAGCCTGATGATGGCAGATGAGATTCTGCTGAAACGTTGCTACAACTTTAAAAGCACCACGTGGGAAAATACCCGAACAAAGCTGAATGCCAGACATATATATATATATATATATATATATATATATATATATATATATATATGTTTTCTTAAGTTTTCGCGGGTACCTACATGTGTGTTCCTCACTCGTCCAACACATGGAAGCCACAGGTCATAACATCAACTTCAATGGCACCAAAACCCTAGCCACCATAGAAAATCCCAGCCACAGAATCATCAGAGAAGCCATAGAGATTGAAAAAAGACCAGAAAGCATGAACAGAAGAGATGATTCCACCAGGCTGTCAATCATTTGGAAGCCTGCACTCACAAACAAAAAAATCTCCACACCACAAGCCAGGCAAACACCTGGGCACAAACAGATCCCCCCTGATACCTCCAGCTCAAACACACCCCAACCAGGCACCCAGATGAAACCCAGCTTCCTAACTAATGATAGCCGTCCATTTACCCGAAGCCAAGCTGCACTAAAGGCCTCCAATAAAGTAACACAATGTTGCCAGCCAATCAAGATACAAAAAGAGCCCCCCCCCAAAAAAAGACAGAAGATATTAGTAGCAGAACACAGCAAACTCCAAGACCAATAAACACAGACCAAGACTCTCAACCAATCAGGAGGAAGAAAAAACCATTCTGACACAGCAATAGGCTGCCCCAAATTTAAATCTGAAACCACTGTAAAAGTTTGACTCACAGACAAACACCATACAAAAGCCTGATGATGGCAGATGAGATTCTGCTGAAACGTTGCTACAACTTTAAAAGCACCACGTGGGAAAATACCCGAACAAAGCTGAATGCCAGACATGTAAGTACCCGCGAAAACTTAAAAAAACATATATATATATACAGAAGCCTGATGATGGCAGATGAGATTCTGCTGAAACGTTGCTACAACTTTAAAAGCACCACTACTATAACGTGGGAAAATACCCGAACAAAGCTGAATGCCATACATATATCTATATCTATATCTATATCTATATCTATATCTATATCTATATCTATATCTATATCTATATCTATATCTATATCTATATCTATATCTATATCTATATCTATATCTATATCTATATCTATATCTCTATCTCTATCTCTATCTATATCTATATCTATATCTATATCTCTATCTATATCTAATCTATATCTATATAGATAGATAGATATAGAAATAAAAATAGAAATAGAAATAGAAATAGAAGTAGAAAAAGATAGATAGATATAGATAGATAGATATGGATATAGATAGATAGAAAAATAGATGGATATATAGATATAGATAGATAGAAAAATAGATAGATAGATAGATAGATAGATAGATAGATAGATAGAGATAGAGATAGAGATATATAGTACAGATATATATATAGATAGAGATAGACAGACAGACAGACAGACAGACAGACAGACAGACAGACAGATAGATAGAAAGAAAAATAGATAGATAGATAGATAGATAGATAGATAGATAGATAGATCGATAGACACACAGACAGAGGCTTATATTACACTTATTCCAAAAGAAGAGGCTGACCCACTGCAAATTAAGAACTACAGACCCATCTCCTTATTGAATGCAAACTATAAAATCTTTGCTTCAATTTTAGCAGAAAGACTTAAAAAATATTTAAATAATTTTATTCACCCAGATCAAAATGGATTTCTGCCAAAGAGACAAATCAGAGACAATATGAGAGTAATCTTGGACACTTTGGAATACTGAGGCTCATCCTGAAAAGCAAATGGCTTTGATATTTTTAGATGCTCAAAAGGCATTTGACAACGTGAACTGGAGATTTATGTTATTACTATTGGAACAGATGGGTTTTGCTAAAAAATTTATTAAGCAATCGAAGCCATATATAATAAACAGACAGCAAAGGTAATGATGGAGGGGGAACTTACAGATTTTATTAATATAAGAAAAGGCACAAGACAAGGGTGTCCCCTATCTCCTTTGCTATTTGTGTTGACCTTGGAAGTGTTGAATAGAAATATTAGGGATGATAAAAGCATAAAAGGAATGAAAATTAAAAAGGAAGAATTTAAACTACAAGCTTTTGCTGATGATTTAGCTTTTATTCTGGAAGATCCGTTAGAAACAGCTCCAAGGTTATTGGAAAAGATAGAGACATATGGAGAGGTGGCTGGTTTGAAAATAAATAAAGATAAAACAAAGATTTTGACAAAGAACATGCAATTGAGACGGAGAGAAGAACTGGCAGACCTTTTGAAAATCCAAGTTACAAATAAGGTTAAGTATCTGGGGATATATTTGACAGCAAGATGTAGCACATTAAAAGAAAATAATTATATTAAACTCAAACAACAGATAGCTACAAATTTGAAAAAGTGGGAAAACTTGCAATTGTCATTAATAGGGAGAATTTCAACAATCAAGATGAATATTTTACCTAGAATTTTATTTTTGTTCCAAACAATCCCAATTAGGCTTGGAAAAGACTATTTTGAAGATTTAAATAAAATCATGTTGAAGTTTATATGGCAAGGTAAAAAAGCAAGAATAAAGCTAAAGCTTTTGCAAGACGCTAGAATTAGAGGAGGTTTTGGCCTGCCTAATTGGGAATTGTATTATCAAGCTGCAAATTTGATGTGGGTCAAAGAATGGATAACATTAAGAAAGCATAGGTTGTTGACATTGGAAGGTCATGATTTGCTGTTGGGCTGGCATGCTTTTTTATGGTATAAGGGAACTAAAACACAGGGTTATTTTAGAAGACATTATATGGGGGAGTCTTTGTGGTTAAACTGGGAGAAGATAAAAAGACAATGTTATTTGAAAATTCCAGTTTGGTTATCGACTATTGAAGCATTTTCCTATCCTATAATTTATAAGAAGGAACAAACAGTTAGATATGGGGAACTTTTGGATGAAAAGGGTGAACTTAAATCGATCCAAAACTTAGAGGAACAAGGTATAAGGATGAATTGGTTTTCATATGCGCAAATACATTCAAGGTATGATGAAGATTCTAAAACGGAGGGATTCTATGATAAGCAGACTGATTTAGATAAGATCTTGATGGGTACTGATGAGAAGGTGATTAAAAAATTATATGGTTATTTACTGGGAATGAAATTAGAGGAAGAACAAGTCAAAGAAACTATGATTGTTTGGGGGAAGAATTTTGGATATGGGATTGATCTAGAGAAATGGCAGAAATTGTGGTCTCAAAATTATAAAATGACAATGTCAACAGCATATAAAGAAAACTTGTATAAGATGTTTTACAGGTGGCACTTTCCCCCGACAAGAATAGCAAGAATGTTTAAGAACAAATCTGAAAAATGCTGGAAATGTCATCAGATACCCGGCTCGTATTACCATATGTGGTGGACTTGTGAGGACACTAGAAAATATTGGACTATAATTCGCATGTGGTTGGAAAAAATGACAAAGAAACACATAGACTTGAAACCAGAGATCTTCTTATTGGGAATTTTACCTGATATATATTGTAAAGATTTGAAATACCTGATTGTAAATGTATTAACAGCGGCTAGGATTGTATTTGCTAAAAATTGGAAGAATGAGAAAATACCATTACAGGAAGAAATTATTAAGAAAATATTGGAATGTGCTGAGATGAGTAGATTGACATTTGAAATTAGAGAGCAAGAGGATAAACAATTTTATGAAATTTGGGATCTTTTTTATCAATGGTTAGATGGTAAAATACGATAATAGAATATTTAGAATGCTCGACAGTAAGGAATATCTTTATCTTGCTATTTTGCTATTATTTTGTTATTCGACATTATATTTATAAAGGGTTTTTTAGGATTGATTTGATATGATTATACGATTTGTTATAGAGTAAACTGATTTAAAGTATTGTTAGCTCATAAAGCATGAATGATTAAAAATATAGTCAAAAACTTTTTTTTTTTTTAGTGATATTAGGATATATAAGTTTGGATTGACAATATGAGTTGTTATGTAACATAATTGTAATTGAGACTACAGAATGAATGCACAAAAATGATGAACCAACTGACACACTGGATGTACATGTAAGAGTTGATGCTTTTATGTTTTGTTTGTCTTGTTTGTTTGTAGAAAATTAATAAAATCTTTTTCAAAAAAGAAAATTATTAGGATCAAATAAAAAAAACATAACAAAATTTTATAACTACTTCTTAGAAACAGAACTAGAAGAAGAAATTGTAAAAGGAAATATGATTGCTTGGAGTAAGAATGTAGGGCGCAGCATCACATTAGTGGAATGGGAGAAAGTTTGGGGCAGAAACAATAAGATTACCAAATCAGCAGCTTACAAGGAAAATCTTTATAAAATGTTTTATAGATGGCATCTCCCCCCTTCGAGGTTAGCGAAGATGCACCCCAACATGAGTCCGCATTGCTGGAAGTGTAGGAAAAAAGAAGGAACCTTTTTCCATATGTGGTGGTCTTGTGCAGAAACCCAAAAGTATTGGAAGAAAATCAAAACTTGGTTGGAAGAAATCACCAAAGAGCAGATCGAATACAAACCAGAGTCCTTCCTACTAGAGACTGTTGATAAGCAAATTTCCAAAAAAGCCAAATACATAATAATACACATTTTAACAGCGGCCAGATTAGCCTTTGCTCAACACTGGAAACAACATCAAATTCCATCAGAAGAAATGATTATTGAAAAAATCTCAAAATGCGCAGAAATGGATAAATTGACCTTGGCGCTAAAAAACAAAGACACTTCACTATATTATGATAGCTGGAATTGTTGGTATAATTGGATTGACCAAAGATAAATTATATATCATAAGGCATAAAAGAAAAGTATCAACCCATAATAACGAGGTAGCGATATAAGTTAAAAACAGGTGTGGTTATATGACACAAGTTAAGGTTATGAAAACAAAAGAAGATCTTGCAAACTGTTAAAATAAGAATACTTTTTACCTTGTAACCTCTTTCTTTCTTCCCCCTTTCTTTTTCTTTCTTTTCTCAAAATTCTTTCCCTCTCTTCCTCTCCTCTCTTCTTTCTTTTTCTTTCTTTTGCTTATTTGTGTATGTATTGTGACTGGTTTTAATTGTAAAAATTAATAAACTATTTTTTTTAAAAAAAAGAAAGCAGTTACAAACAAAACAGGTTTATGCAGATGAGGAGGGTAGAATTCTAATGTTAGAAATATTTATAAATTATAAGAAAGTACTATTAACTGTCATATATGCACCAAATGAGAAACAGGAACAGTGGTGGAATTCAAAATTTTTTACTACTGGTTCTGTAGGCATGACTTATTTGGTGGGCGTGGCTTAGGGTCACATGGCTGGGTGGGTGTGGCTTGGTGGCCATGTGACTAGGATGGTCATGTGACTGGGTGGTCATGTGACTGGGTGGCTTTGGCCAACTCAATGTCACTCACATCAAGGGGTGCCTTGCCTGGCCCCTCCCCTCCCAGCCATTCCTTGTCACACCCAGCCTCAATGTATCTATAGTTCTGTAAAAATGTTGTTCACCTTTTTTTGACTTTATTATCTATCTATAGAAGTACTTTCATGGACCACTGAAAGGAGGAAATGGCTCACATGCTTTGCCCAAGAGGATGATAAGCAACAGGCTTTTAGGGGGCTGCCAGAAAGAGGGGGGGGGGCAATGTTTCCAAAGCACCAGAAGGATGGAAACTGAACAGAGAGAGAAGCAATCTAAAAGTAAGGAGAAACTTCCTGACAGTGAGAACAATTAACCAGTGGGATTGCTTGCCACCAGAAGTTCTGGGTGCTCCAACACTGGAAGTTTTTAACAAAATACTGGACAGCCATTTCTCTGAAATGGTATAGAGTTCCCCCCAAGGTCCTTTTCTAAGTGTTATTATGTTGTTCTGACACCTTTCCCAGGACCTCTATTCAGATTTTGGATTCCTCAGAGTTTTCCTGCCTGAGCAAGGGGTTGGACTATAAAACCTCCATAGTCCCTTTCAACTCTGTTAAACGCACCTGTATTTATGCTCTGGACCATTGACATGTAAACCCTGAAAAATACCTGGGCAAAAGAAAGGCAGTAAAATCACTTTAGGTGTAGGGACAGTGCAAAATATTAATATATGATAAATAATGGAACAATTAAGCAGGCTAAGGCCGAATACAAGAGGAGAATTGAAGATTGCTTTCTCAGTAATGACATGAGGCAGGTTTGGCAGGGGGTTCAACAACTAACGAACTATAACGCAAAAAAGGTCTCTGCGGATGGTAGTGCAGCGGTGGTTGAGGAGTTGAACAACTTTTTTGCTCGATTTGAAATCCATCAAACTGAAATTGTCCCTTTGCCATCATTTACTCAGCAGAGCCTCCCCTACATTGTGAATGAGCAGGATGTGAGGCAGACAATGAAGGCGGTTAATTCCAGAAAGTCAGCTGGGCCCGACTTAATTCCTGGACGGGTGGTAAAAGATTGTGCTGAACAGTTAGCTGGGGTATGGACCGGAATTTTTAATCGATCCTTGACACAATGTGTGGTTCCTGTTTGTCTCAAGGCTTCCACCATCATTCCACTGCCTAAAAAGTTGCCCACAAATGGTCCGAGCGACTATAGGCCAGTGGCACTAACTTTTATCTTAATGAAGTGCTTTGAGCAGCTAGTTCAAAATTATATTATCTCCTGCCTTCCCGATTTTTTTGATGGGCTTCAGTTTGCTTACAAAAAAAATAGATCAACCGAGGATGCAATTATCACTGTGCTTCACATGGCCTTATCCCATTTGGAAACACTGGGGAATTATGTAAGAATGTTGTTCGCAGATTTTAGTTCTGCTTTTAATACCATCATGCCGCACAGATTAATAGCTAAGCTTAAAGATCTAGATTTTCCAGATTCTATTTGCTTATGGATATTGGACTTTTTAACAAATTGTCCACAAAGAGTTAAATTGAATGACTATATTTCTACTGTCAAGACACTTAGCATTGGCACTCCACAAGGTTGTGTCCTTAGTCCACTTTTGTTCTCCATCTATTCATCTGATTGCACAAATAAACATCCCAACAATAGGATAATGAAATTTGCAGACGATACTACGCTTGCAGGACTTATTTCTGGGGATGATGAGTCTGCATATCAGGATGAGGTATTACAGCTATCCCGTTGGTGCAAAAATAATAATCTTCTATTTAATATCAAGAAGACCAAGGAGGTTATAGTGGACTATAGGAAAAAAAGAGCAGACATTCAGCCACTGTATATAGAGGGAGTTCGTGTGGAACAGGTGGTTGAATGTAAGTTTCTCGGGACCATCATTACAAATAACCTGACCTGGAGTGCAAACACCGCTGCTTTAATTAGGAAGGCACAACAACGGTTGTATTTACTAAGGATTCTTAGGAAACAACAACTGGCTGAGAGTCTATTGACTACTTTCTATCGGAGTTCAATTGAGAGTATATTATCCTACTGTCTCTGTGTATGGTTCTTGAGTTGCACAGTGGCAGAGAAAAAGGCAATTCAGAGGGTGATTAAGATGGCCCAAAACATCATTGGCTGCTCACTTCCCTCTTTGGAAGAACTGTATAGGAATAGATGTAGGAGGAAGATACTTAATATATTGAATGACTCCTCTCATCCGGGACATCAGCTCTTTGAACTATTACCATCGAGAAGGAGATTTAGGGTATTAAGAACAAGGACGACCAGATTTAAGAACAGTTTTTATCCAAGTGCAGTTTTGAGTTTGAATGCAGGGTCATAAGATTTATGTGGAAGTGAATGAGAGTAATGGGGTTTTACATTTTTAAATTGCATAGAGATCATTGTATGGTCGGCTGTGTTTAGTTTTAATTTAATTTAATTTTTTTCTTTTAGTGGTGTTTGTCCAGTTTTTACTTGTGGAAGAGCACCTCATTTCGTTGCACCCGCTTGCGAGTGTAATGACAAATAAACTCTATAAACTATAAACTATAATCGACATTTAATAATGATATGAGCCTGTAGTTTTGGATTTGTTGGTGGTCCGAATCTTCTTTTGGAATTAATGTTATGTAAGTCTCTTCCCATGATTTAGGTAAGTTTGCTGTCATTTGGGCCTCACTGTATAACTCTAACAGATGTATTTCTAGTTTTTCTTGAAGTGTCTTGTACAGCGTTAAATCTCGCTAATTGATTAACACTGTATGCAATATCTGGCCTTGACCAATTACTGAGATCAGATAAACTACCAGTCAAGGACTGATAAATGTTCTTATCAAAAACAGGACTTTGAACATCACTATGGCTAAACTCCTGGCTCATTGGTGTCTTAGCCAGTTTACAAAGTTCCATTTTAAAACTTTTTAGCAATTGGTTAATTTTATCTGCCTGTGAGATCTTGTATCCTCCCCTCATTCTATCTATCATTAAACCAAGATATTGTTTGATTTCTCCTAATTGTTTTATCTTAAATTTCTTTTCCAATAGTGAAATTATCTCAGTAGCTTCTTGTTCAGTTTTGGTGATTAATGCTATGTCATCAGTAAATAATAACGATAATGAAATTACACCATTACTTTCTTTTTTAAACAAACATGGATCAGCCATGCCAGCTACAAAACCTATTTTAGTCAATTCTTTAACTATACATTGGTTCCACTCATATCCTGATTGCTTCAAACCATAAAGACTCTTTCAATTTCCAGCAATCAGTTGTTTTATCAGTATTATCATTTTTGAGACCTAAAGGTTTCTTTAAATATATAGTGTGTTGCAACAGTGCATGCAGACATGCTCTCTCTACATCCAAATGATTTACAATGTATTTCTCCTTAGCTGCCCACACTAATGCTGCCCTTAATGTAGTAGCCTTCAGACTAGGTGCAAACACCTCATCATAGTCATTTACTGTCTGATTGAACCCTTGTGCTACTAACCTGGCTTTATGGGTAACAGTCCCATCGACACCTGTCTTCAGTTTATATATCCATTTACATCCTATGGCATGTTTACCTGGTGGTAACTTAACATTTTCGTATACATCCAGTTTTTTTTAATGATTCCAGTTCCTTATCCATTGCTTTCTGCCAAGCAGCCTGATCCTTAGCAGGAAACAGTTTTAATTCACTATAATTACTTGGAACTGTATTCACTTGGCACACAACACTAGTCTGATATCTATCGGGTGGTCGTGTTACTTGGGTTGAACGTCTTGGTAATACAGGGCTAGCTGGTGGACTTTCCTGTGCCACCTGCTCCTGTTCTTCTACCTCCTCCTGTGCCTGTTCTACTACTTCCTCCTTATCTTCTTCTTTAATGGCCATTTGTTGTTTACTGATATCATCTTTAGGGACTATTTGGGTGTCAATAATAATATCATTACTGGATTCCTGTTCCAGTTTATCCCACCCAACGTGCTGAAGAAATTTTGCACTAGCACTGCAATAAACATGAGCTGTGCCTTGATCCCAGAATCTAAATGACCTATGGTTGGCCTCATAACCCACAAAAAATAACTTCTTAGCTCTATGTTGCCCTTTCAGTCTTACTTGTGAGGGAATATGCACCCATGCTGGAGCTCCAAATGTGTGTAGGTAACTTAAATTTGGCTTTCTGCCATGCCAACGAGTGAATGGCAATTCTCCAGTTATCGTATTTACTACATTGTTTAAAACATGGTTGCTACACATTATGGCCTCACCCCACAGTGTTTCAGGTAAACCTGAATCAGATAACATAGTGCGAGCCATGGCTTGTAATGTTTGCCCTCTTCGTTCTATAAACGAGTTATGTTGTGGTCTGTAAGGTGCAGAATGTTTATGCTCAACACCAGCCAATTTCAACATTATTTGGAATCTTTTGATAACAAACTCAGTCCCATTATCAGTTACTAAAGTAATTACTTTACTTTTCATTTTTCTCTCAGCAAACTTTAGCCAGTTAAAGAAATGTTGGAATGTTTCTGTTTTGTTTTTCATAAGATAGCAGAAACCGTACTGTGAGTAATGGTCCATAATACTCAAAATATAACAGGCACCTCCTAAACTTGGTTTCTTAGGACCAATTATGTCAGCAAACACAACCTCTAAAGGTTCTTTGGTCTTAAACCCATTAAGTTTGTTTGCTGGAGTAACCTTACTCTTTTCTTGGCTACAAGCATTACAGTGTAAATACTTGCTACAGGGCTTCAATTTTACTCCCTCTGACAATTCAACAGTTTGTTTGAGCATTTTGAAATTAATGTGCCCTAGACGTCTATGCAGTAAATGTATACATTCATCATGTGGCTTAACATTGTTGTAAACTGAGTTAGCCATCTTCAGCTGATCATCATGTATTACATATAAATCATTCTTTAAAGTAGCAGTGACACTTTTACCCTCTTTCTCTATCATACAGTTATCTCCCCTAAAGGTTACTACATAACCAAGATTAACTAAAGCCTTTACTGATAATAAATTAAATTTCAGTTTAGGTACATATAACATAGTTAAATGTTCATTTATACAAGAACAATATGCAGTACCTTCACCTGATGCTTTAATCTTCCATCCATTTGCCAATGATACATGTTGTGTACTCGTGGACATCTTTACAAACCTGTTTCTATCTTTAGTAATGCACTGTGATGCTCCACTATCAACAACACACAAATCATTGTTTTCAGTTGAATTTCTAGACATAGCTAAACTAACATTCTTCTTAGCCTTCTGGTCTTTGCCAGTATTCTGTTGTTTTCCCTTCTTACAGAATCTAGCTATATGTCCTCTAGCCCCACAAGAAAAACATTTCCTAACAGTATAGGCAGTTGAAGATAAATCCTCTTCTTGTGGTTGTTCCAACCTCAGTTGGTCCCTATCCAGCCGTCTTCTTGCTTCTTCCAGCAACCTTCCGGTTATGTCAGTCAATGTCAGTTTATCTCTGGGCAGGACTTCCAGTGAAGATACATAATCATCATAACTTTCATCCAATGAGGAAAGAATGATATAAACTTGATGCAGCTCTGAAAATATCAGTTCTTTTTCATGTAGCTCTTGAAAAGTTATTTTCATGAAGTTCAAATGAGCTAACATATCTCCACCTTTCAGAAGATGTGCTCTAAACAGTTTACATGTAAGATGTATGTGTGCACCTACACTGTCACGAACATAAATCCTCTTCAAATTCTCCCAACACTTAGCAGCAGACTCTTCTCCATGAATATGGAGTGGCTGCTGGTCACTCAGTGTTAGTCCAATTATACAAAGAGCTCGTTCGTTGTTCTGTTTAAAGTCAGCAAGTTTCTTGGCATCATCCTCATTTTCTGGATCCCAAGCATTTACACCTGGTGGGTCTTGAACTACATTCCACAAACCTTCTTGATGCAGAAGTAGACTGCACTTCATAGACCAGGAAACATGGTTCCATCCAACTGGGTTATCAGTGATAGACCTGTTGAAGTGATTTGTGCCATCTTTACCAGGATAGTAAACCACAATTAAACAGTAAACAGCTGTCTGTATACAGTACTGTGCATTCACACTAACTCTCAGTTATCTGAGCCTAGTATGGTCTGGGCCCATAACCAGTGTTGAGGTAATTCCCCGTTAGGAGAATGAGCGCAAACAGGGAGACATATAGAGAGTAGTGTTTGAATAATACACACACAGAACACAGATACACTGTACAGTAAATGTAGTTTTTTACTTCCAGAAATGTTAAGCAAAGTCCAAACAAGCAATCCAAAGTCATTCAAAAGTAAATCAGTCAGTTTTTCAATCCATGGATAATCCAAATATCAAATTCCAGTGTCAAAAACAGTTCAGTATCAGACTTACATTAGATCCAGTAATATCAGTCAATTTGAAGAAATGGAGCAATGGCAATATTTTCCAACAGAAGGAAACAGAGATACACTCACACTCTCTTCTGAGACTCAGACTAAACAACCCAGGTTTCTGGCTCCATCTTATGGTTTGAAAAACCACACCTAATTACAGTTTTACATTTTCTTAAAGATACAGTTTTAAAATGTTTATCCTGGTTTATATATTTCTAACCCAAATACCTGTTAGGTGACTTATATTCCAAACAACTTCCTTGCTTTCTTCCGGGATTGTAGCTAGCCCTTTCTTTTTTACATATTGTTGGATATTCTCCTCTGATACATCCTCCTGCCTATAGAGTTCCTCAAAAAATGTTTTAGCAATGTGTTTTTTCTTTTCCATTTGGTTTTGTAGAGTCCCATCGACATCTTTCAACTGCTGGACAGATCTTCTTTCCTTTTCTTTCTTTAGTTTATAGGCTAGCCACCTTCCCGACTTATTTGCAAGTTTGAAGTACATTTGTTTCATCTTTCTCATGTTTTGTATCCATTCATCCTGCATCAGCATATTCAGTTTGTGCCTAATTCTTTGGGGAATTGGATCAAATAATAACTAAATTTGTCTGGGCTGGAAAAAAAGCAAGAATAAAAATGAAATTACTACAGGATAGGAGAGAAAGGGGTGGCTTTGGACTCCCAGACTGGGAAATGTACTTCCAGGCAGCAGATATGGTATGGATTAAAGACTGGATTGATTTAGAAAATAAAAGAATACTATTAATAGAAGGCCTTGATCTGGAAAGAGGGTGGCATAGCTTTTTATTGGACAGAAAGAATAAGCAGCATTCCTATTTTCAGAGACATTTAATTAGAGACTCATTAATTCAAATATGGAGTAAAATTTAAAAGAACCATTATGTTAAAATACCATGCTGGCTGTCCACCATGGAGGCATAAATCTATCCGAATACAATGGATCTAGTGAAAATGAGAAACTATAAAGACTTATTAGATGAACAAGGAAGACTGAAAACAATACAAGAACTACAACAACAAAACATAGTTATAGACTGGTGGCCATGTATGCAAGTACAGGCAAGATACAAAAAAGATAAAGAGCAATACAGATTTTATTTGGATAAGCAACAATTAGATGGAATTCTACAAGGAACGGAAAAAAATATATCAAAAATATACAATTTTCTTTTAGATTTTAAGATGGAAGAAGAGGTAGTTAAGGAAACAATGGTAGTATGGGTGAAAAATATTGGACACTATAGATTTGGAACATTGGGGAAAATGTGGGGAACAAATTATAAACTAACTATGTCTACAGCATATAGGGAAAACATGTATAAAATGTTTTACAGGTGGCACCTACCCCCTGCTAGGCTAGCAAAAATGTTTGTGAACCAAGACCCAAATTGTTGGAAGTGTAAGAAAGAAAGGGGCACTTATTTTCATATGTGGTGGACCTGCCCAGAAGTCAAAAAATATTGGAATACAATTTGACTGTGGTTTGAAGAAACAATCAAACAAAAGATTGAACTTCAAGCAGAATTATTTTTATTAGGCATAATAACAGGGAAATACAGTAAAATAGATAGATATATTATGTTACATATATTAACTGCTGCTAGGATCTCTTACACACAATTTTGGAAGCAGGGAAATGTACTACCAGAGGGAGCAATCATAAAGAAAATATTAGACTGTGCAGAGATGGACAGGCTGACACTAAAACTAAAAGATAAAGAGGAATTGACATATTATATAGTCTAGGACACCTGGTATGCATTGTTTAAGAATAAAAAGAAATTAAAGTTGCAATTAGGTAAAGAATAGGAAACTATGTATATATTTATTGTGGAGAAAACAGAAATATATGATTAAAATATATACATTTGTAATAAGTATAAGAAAAAGGAAAAGAATATGTAATTGTAATGTAATGTAATAAGAAAGTCTATACAGAAACAAGATCAGGAAATGTAAACAATGTCTTGACGTTGACACAATGGTGTATATAATTTTATTTTATGTTTTTTAAAAACCTTTGAAAATTGAATAAAGTTTATTAAAAAACAACAACAAAGTTTTTAGACCATACAACCATTGTCTCCTTAACTTGTTCTTCCTCCATTTTGTAGTCTAGTAAATATTTATATGTTGTCTTTAGCAATTTGTCATCAGTCCCCACTGATAGTTTATCTAATATCCTTATTTCTCTATAGATGCCCCATACTTTCACATCTGTTCTGACCCAAACCCTTTTCCAATAAGACAAACCAAAGGGAACAGAAACCTTTTAATGAGTCTTACGAATCCCCGGTTAAATGGCTGCTGCAAACTAATTAACTTTGATAAACACAAACCTTGCCAAAACTGTGCGAGACTGCTAAAAATCACAGATAAGAAATATTTTACAACACAAGAGTCTTCAAATACCAAATTAAGATACTGTAAAGTCCATGAGGCTGAGTTTCAGAATGTCTTTGCTTCCTGCAAAGAACTGTTGCTTCACAGCTGGCTTTTATCTTCTTGAAGGAGGGGCCATTACCTTGCAGCCTTACTCCCAAGTCACCCGTGCTGTTGCAGCTGCTCTTTCCTGTGAGCAATCCTGTGCACATGCGCACTTGGCACAGGCTCCTTGGGAACCTCCTCATCGCTGCTGGCAGCCCCCACAATCTCTGAAGGCAGCAGTCCACTCCCTAATGGTCCTGGCCCCTCATCTGAGTCCTCGCCCTTCTCAGCTGTCCTCACCTGCTGCCGTCTAACCACAACATCCTTCACATAACATGATTATATTTGCAGGTATGACCACCACTCCAATTCCACCCCGTGTTCTTTTAATTCTAGTCTAGTTTTCAGTTCACCTTTTTCATTTAATATGTCCTTATGTGAGACAATTTTTTCCATGTTTATAAGGTTTGGGTGTACCAGTGCTTCTAAGGTGGAGAGCCAGACTGGCATTTTCATATAATTTTGTTGTTTGATTTTATTCCACACTGCCAATAGTGCATTTCTTATGTAATGCCTTTGAAAGTATTGATGTGCAGTGCTTCTCCCATACCAAAGAAATGCATGCCACCCAAGTTCGATATCATGGCCCTCCAGTACTAATGATCTCCTATTCCTTAAAGTTATCCATTCTTTTACCCATGTGAGTAACGCAGCTTGGTACAGTTCCCAATCAGGCAGGCCAAACCCCTTCTTTCTCTTTTGATTCTTGCAATAGTTTCAATTTAATTCTCGGTTTTTTTCCTTGCCATATAAACTTTGACATTATTTTGTTCAAGTTTTCAAAATATTTTTGCTCTAATTTTATGGGTATATTTTGAAATAAAAAAAGTATATGTAGTAGCAATTGAGATCCTGTAGATGGCACTAGCAGCAAACTGCAGTGTCTAATACAGGGGCCTCTTTGCATGATCTCATTCTTTATCTTGGGTTGGAAAGCCCTGAACTTTCCAGACCTATAGCTGATCTCATTTTACTAACATCACCACTAGTCTTAAGGATTGGTTTGGAGGTTGTACTAATGTGGTGGGGAGGTTTCACCCATGTGGTATCTATTCTCCAATCCAAATACTTTATCTATGTTACTCTTCCTTGCTTGTAAAAATAGTATAAAAATAATAAATGCTACATATGTAGTGAGACATCTTTGCACACTGAAATGACTGGTTACTGAACACCCACAAGTGGTGCCCAACCACGGACATGAACCCTATGGGGACACAGCTACCAACATACTTGCCTTCGTCTGGAACAGACCCCTAAGGTGTGCACCACATCCTACGGGACTGATCAGAGGTAAGTATGGGGTGCAATCTATCTCAGCACCAGCAGGAACATGTTCAGGAACTCAGATTCCTGCTACATGAATCAGGTGCAAAAGTACCTGAGGCTATAAAAAAGCTGATTGAGGAGATAGGAAAGCTTTGCCCCTGGTACCCTGAGTGCGGGACACTCAGGTTACAGGATTGGATAAAGATAGGGCATACTTTACATATTGAACCCAGGGCTCCAGTTCAAATATTACATCAATGGTATCAATGCTGTCATGCAGTGGAAACATCTGGCTCTGATGTCTCAGCAAAACAATAATTGACTTCAAGCCCCCTCCCGATTATGATCAGATAAAAATTGTCACCCCAAAATCTTCTCCAATTGGACTTTCAGCTCCTTCTGAGGAGGCTAAATCTTTTGATTCTCCATGGCCATTGTACACCCCCATAAGGCAAGTATTAGAGGAACAGTTTAAAAAGGGGGGGAGATTCAAGCTAGAAACCCAGGACAGAGACACATAAATTTATTTGTTTAACATTTTTATGCTTAATCTTTTTAATTATTTAATGCTTAAGGAGATAGAACAATAACTAAAATGCAGGCAACTGCTCTCTTCTGATGCACTGGATGGCAGAGTTAGATGTGGAAGGCATGCCCCATTGATTTCAATGGTCCACAGTTAGCTCTGCTGTTCAGAAGCATGGAACAAGACACAGATCCGTGTTTAAAATAGAGCCCCTCCATAAAGTACATTGGGGTTGATCAAAGAATATATGGTTAATTTATGCTGTTATATTTGGTAGAAAGAACGAAGATAAGAAGAACATATTTATTGTTCTTTTCAGGATGTGATTTCCATTAAAACTTCTTAGATGTGTATGTATAATAATGTATAATAATTGCATGCAAAGTAGAACTTAGTTGTGTATGTATAAGACTGTAAAATAATTGTATGCAGAATTGAATAGGATTGAATTGAAGAAAAATATTATTTACCTGTGTGTAGCCCCAGTTGGGACTGCTGCAGCTCAAAATAAGTTAATTGTAACATGTTTGGCAGCCAGAGAATTAAATTGGTTTTTTGGATTAGAGCTATGGGAAGCAGATAGGCAGTGGTTAGGACCCACAATCGCCTTTATGATTGGAACCTCTCCTTGAGTTCTCCCACTGCTCTGAGAACAAACTACAAGTTGTCCAAAAAAAGAAAATGTGGAGATTTAAAGGGACAAAACCTCCCCAGGTCTGGAAATGTTGTGTGTGAGAATGTGTCTGTATGTAATCATTTCCAGCCCTGGAGGATGAGATCCTCTACAATGGAGCTTATTGGGTCCCAGAAAAGAATTGTAAGTGTGCAAGCAGTATGATTACAGTGTAAATGTGTGAGTATGTTGATGGTAAAAAGGGTGGTATAAATATTTGTGTGTTGACCCCCATCCCAGATTGAAAGGAGAATAAGAAATAGCGTGTGCAAGGAAATGAGAAAGGTCTGGACCTGAGAAAGATAGGATTATTTGTGTGTGCTTTACTGATGTTGCAAGTTATTTGTGTGTGGAGAAAGAGATTTATTTTGTTGAAAGAATGTTGTTGAGTGGAAAAAATGGATGAGATTCCTGTGTAGTATTTTAAATATTCCGCCCCCCCTCTTGTCCTCACTGGTTGTTATTTTTTTTTTCTCTTGCTCACGGACTTTTTTCCTTGAAACAGCAAGAGAGGTAGGAATGGGGGGGGGGAGTGAGACTTTTTTACCCGCTTTAACTTTTTTTTTTCTTTTCTCTCTGCTTTGAGTAAGGCGGGTCTGGAAAGTAATTTTTTATATATAGTTTACATAGATCAAACATGTAGTCATTGCTGGAGAAATACAGAGCAGCCTTTAATGGCTAGGCTGCAATTGGCAATTTGCCTGGAACGTTATCTGTAAAGGTGGCTCAGTTCCCAGGTTGGCAGTTCGCCTTGGAACAGGGGTGGGCAAACTACGGTCCGCGGGCCACATCCGGCTCGTTGGTCTTTTTAATCGGGCCCGTCGAAGATTGGTACAGAATTAAGGTTTCATGTGAATGATTGAATGATTGCATTCATTTGATTTTGACTTGTAATGACAGGCATTTTGACACCAGGTGGCTCATTAGGTGCAGTGACTTGATTTTGCAGTTTTTTATATGTATCATATCTTGTGCTGACCCGGCCCGTCTGTCAAATTTTAAAAGTCAATGAGACCCCCGAGCCAAAAAGTTTGCCCACCCCTGCCTTAGAACAATTATCTTTGACGATGGCTCAGTTCCCAATTTCACCAAGGGACTCAAAATTCAAACTAGCTGCACTCTGTACTTGCTCTTAATCCATCTTTTGATTAAAGCAGAGAATTGACACTAAAACTTGACTCCATCAGGAGGGTTTACAACAAGAATGTGAAGAATGCATAGCTATTACCAGCAGGTAAAATCATGAAAGGTTTACAATGTGCTTTGCAAATAACTTTTTCTTTCAAATTTTTGATAAGTACAATAAGGTGTAAATGGTGGAGTTGTGTAAATCTGATTTTCAATTTTATTTTCAGAATAACTTATTTCTTCAATGTCCTTTGCCTGACTATGCAAGCTGTATTGTTTGCCTAAAGATCCTTGGCTTGCTTGCTTAATGACTTCTTGCTTTCCTGTCTTTACAAGGATCCTCATGATGATACCTGGAAAGTGTCCTGCTATTTTAACTTTCAAAACTTTTTCTCAACAGCCTTTCAGTTTCATCTCTGACTCTCATTATGTGTATCAACTTATTTTTAATCTTCCAGGTGCTTATATCACTCCCAGGATTGATCCTCATCTCATTGCCTTGTTTTTAACTTTACAGCAACTGTTACAGAATCAAAAGCAGTTCTACTATGTGTCTCACATACATAGTCACTGCCCCCTTTCTGGGCCTCTTTCTTACTGATTTTTTTTTCAGTCACTCTTTTTTTCCATCAAAATGCTAGAGGCCTGACACAAGCTTGCCATATTCCAGTTAATCAAGCCAAGCAGATTGTTTCATCATCAACTTTGGCAAATGGATGTTACCCACTAGGCAAGCCCTCTTTTTTACAACATGATATTCGGCTTTTTTGCAATTTTGTACAACCTGGAACAACAAGTTCATCGGTCCTTGAAGGACTGCCTCCACAAATAAATAAAAAAGGAGGGAAAGGGTCCCTAACTTAAATTGTTGTGTATTATTTACCTTATTGTTGTGTATTATTTACCTTAATTTACCTTAAACTAATTGAATGTAAGTGAATGTTTCCATTTACCTTAAATTAATTGAATGTTTTTATTCAAAATTTAACTACTTGGGGGTGAGGGGGTGAGACTGTGCTGCTGTGTTTGCTCCTACAGGACCTTTGTGGATTCCAACTCGTTGTGTCCACCCAGCCAAGGATGTCTACACCAGTCCCCAGATCCGTTCCCAGAAATGTGACTTTACAGATGGCACAGCGTACAGCTTACAGCGTCCAATCCAGGCTCATTTGTTTATGCTTGATTACTTACAGCTGTTTTTTGGCAACAGTGGCTGTTATTCCACCCAAACACTCACTCGAGCAATGAATGAAGTAAAACTGGGTGCAATTGGCTAACATCACACAGAATGATGTCTTTTGCTTATCTGAAACCTATGATATGGAACATTTGCTTTCTACATGTTTGGTTCCTGTTTGTACTCCTTCTACAGTAATTCAAAACTTCTCTGGCTTAAGTGGATATCTATTCAATGGGAACTTTAACTAAAAGACTATATCTAGTTGGGGGTTTGCTGCCTAGCACAAGCTTGATATTTACACAATTTGGCCTTGGATTTGAAAATTGATAATTTAGGACCTTGGTGGGAAAGCTTTTGGGCTTGGTTGTCCACAGGCTTAATGGGAAAAAATTTATGCTAGTAGTCCTTTTTTGTGCTTTAATTAGTGGGTGCTGCTTTGTTCAATGTCTCCTTTCTCTTTGCAACATATGTATCACAGTTTTTCATCCCAAACCCTCTCCTACATTGCTTCAGGGTCAAGTATATGCCCTGTATAAACAACTGCAAGCGTGCTCTTCTACTGATTATTATGGTTCCCTTACTAACCTCTCTTATGACTATGCCTTTTCTTAACAAAATAAAAAAGAATGAAATGTAGTAGCAATTGAGATCCTGTAGATGGTGCTAGCAACAAACTGCAGTGTCTAATACAGGGGCCTCTTTGCATGATCTCATTCTCTGTCTTGGGTTGGAAAGTCCCGGACTTTCCGGACTTATAGGTGATCTCATTTTATGTTGTGGTTAGCTAGCAGCAAGTGCAGATGGTGGAGGAGAGCGAGGATTCGGAGGAGGGGCCAGGACCATCAGGGAGTGGACGGCTGCCTTCAGAGATGGTGGGGGCTGGCAGCAGTGACGAGGAGGTTTCAGAAAAACCTGTGCTCAGTGCACATGAGCACAGGATGTTTCGTAGGAGGGAACAGCTGAAGCTGCATAGATGACTCGAGAGTAAGGAGGCAATGTAATGGCCCCTCCCTCTGGGGAATATAAGCTTGGTTGCAAACGGTTTTTGCCTTTGCAGAAGGCAAAAAGCGTTCGAAGGGTTAAGTGTGATGATAACAGACTTTGATTTATTTGAAGGTTTTTCTAATTGGATTACTTGGCTGCAAGCCATCTGGTAACTACAAAGAGGTATTTGTGGAATAAAGCCATGAACGTTTCAGTTTTGGGTCAGAACATTTTACTAACATCACCACTAGTGGGCGTGGCTTGGTGGGCGTGGCAGGGGAAGGATACTGCAAAATCTCCATTCTCACCTCATTCTAGGGGAAGGATACTGTAAAATCTCCATTCCCACCCCACTCTTGGGGGAAGTTTACTGCAAAATCCCATTCCCTCCTGTTGAGGTATTCCCCGTTAGAAGAATGTGCACTCAGGGAAACGTAGTGAGAGTGGTGTTGAATAACACACAACCAGCATGCAGATACACTGAATAGTAAAATGTAGGTTTTACTTCCAGTAAATGGGTAAACAAAATCCAACAAACAGTCCAAATCATACACAGTTAAAGCAGGTAGTATTCAATACAATCAGTCCAAAAACGTTCCCAAAACAAAGTCCAGTATCATAAACAAAGTTCAGTAAACGGAGTTTGCTAACAGTTGCAAGACTCACAGCAATTCCAGCAGAATGACGATCAGGAAAAAAGGCAATAGGGAAATGCAAGAAGAGAGACAAAACAGGTTTCTGGCTCCATCTTATGGCCATCGGAGGAACCTCAGCCAATCACAATTACAGCACTCTTAAAGATACAACAGTATTAAATAACTATCCTGGTTTATATATTGCCAACCCAACTGTTAGGTGACTATCATTCCTAACACCTCCCCACCCCACTAACCTGCTTTCCAGCTTCGTTCTCCTGTGCAGGGCAACAAAAGAAGACCCAGCCTATCAGCTGGGACTCAGGAGGCAGAGAAAAGATGTGGGTGGGGCCAGTCAGGTGGTATTTGCCAGTTCTCCGAACTACTCAAAATTTCAGCTACCGGTTCTCTAGAACTGGTCAGAACCTGCTGAATACCACCTCTGCTTCTCACTATGTGTTTCATAATATTCCAGTATGTTTAATATTGTTCTCATGTTATTTCTTAGCTGTCTTTTGGGCAGAAAACCATTTTGTTCAACATGTAAGAACTCCTTCAAGAACCTTTTCAGTCGTTCAGCTATTATTGAAGTGAATATTTTATAATCAGTATTCAATAAGGCTATGGGTCTATAATTTTTGATTAGTGTTAAGTCTGAGTCTTCTTTTGGTATCAACGTGATGTTGGATTCCACCCATGATGGTGGTATCTTCACTTCAATTAAGACTGAATTATATACTTCTAATAATGTTTGGCCAAAGGTATCTTGTAGTTCTTTGTATATTTCTATCGGCAGCCCATCTGGGCCCAGAGTTTTGTTATTCTTTTGTTTTTTAATTGCCTCTATTAGTTGACATTTTTATTTTCTCATTTAACATGATTTTCATTTCTTCTGGAACTTTAGGCAAATTGGCTTTCCCTAAATACTGTAATGCTTTTTCCTCTGTGTAACGTTCATTATCATTGTATAGTTTCTTATAGAAGTCCTGAATTATGTTATTTTTTCCTCAGTTTGATGACATATAGTTCCATCTTTACCTTGCAGTTTATTTATCCAATTTTTGTCTTTCTGCTTCATCAATTTGTAGGCTAACCACCTCCCTGGTTTGTTTGCGTTCTCAAAAAAGTTTTGGTTCATTCTCTTTATGTGTTGTGCTAGATCTTGTTTTTCAAGAATGTTCAATTTGTGTTTGGTTAAATCCATTTGCTGTTTTAAGTTTATTTTTTGTGGTTCATCTACCTCAAGTCTTCTGCATTCGTCTTCTAAATATTTTTGTCGTTGCTTCTTCCTTTTTTCTTTCTTTGCCATATATGATATGGCAACTCCCCTCAAATATGCTTTCGCTGTATCCTACAGGTTTTGTAAAGATGTGTCTTCTTTCCTATTTTCTTTAAAGAAGAATCCCATTTGTTTTTCCATCATCTGTCTGAATTCTCCATCATTTAAAATCAATCGGTTTAAGGTCCATCTTATAGGTTTTTTTCATCCTTTCCAGCTTATTCTTATTGGGTTGTGATCTGCCCAGAGGTTTGCATCTATTTCTACTTCATTTACATAAGAATTTAATTCTATCTGCATGCTTCCCATGTCAATTCTAGACCAAGATTGGTGTCTGTTAGAATAAAATGTGTGTTGATTCCTCCCCTGGTTCCTCTCTCTCCATATATCCTGTAAATTTACCTCTTCTACTATTTTAAAGAAGGTTCTAGGTAATATCCTTCTAATTCCCTTCCTTATTTTATTACTTTTGTAATCTAGTTTTTATCTATTATTGCATTAAAATCTCCTAAAATGCAGATTGTCACACTCTATGTCACTTATAATATTATGTAGTTTTTTTGGAGAATTGTTCTTGTCCCCCATTTGGTGCATAAATTACAACTAGTAAAATCCATTTTTGGTTTAGTATTATTTCCACAATCAAGATCCTTCCCTCCTCCTCATTGTAAATTTGCTTAGCCTGAATTGTTTCCTTAATATATAGCACCACTCCTCTCTTCTTTTGCTGTGATAATGATACGAATAGTTTCCCCAATTTGGGGTATTCCAGTTGTTGTTTATGTTGTTCTTTTATATGAACTTCTTGCAGTGCTATTAGATCTAAATTCAATCTCGGTATTTTATTGAGAGTTTTCTTCCTTTTCATGGGAGAGTTCAGTCCATTAATATTTAGTGATAGAGTCTTAAAATCTTCTTCCATTTTTCTATCTATATCTAGGTCTTGTGCTCCTTGTTCTAATTTCTCTCGGTTCCTTGGGTCTTGTTCCATTGCTTTCTGGTCTTTCTCCTTTCTCTTTTTCCCTATCTTTTGGCTGTAGTTCCTTTTCTTCCATAACAAGTATTCTTTGATCCCTTTCTTCTATTGCTTCCCTCTCCTCTAGTTCCACTTCATTACCAAAGTGCTAATTTTAAAATTCCACCACTTTGTCCAATGAGTCTACTCTGTATCTCTTTTCACACCATGAGACCAATATTCCTTCTGGAGTCAACCATCTAAAATTGATGTTATATTTGATCAACAACAAGGTTAAAAATTGGTACGGTGGAGCTGGCTTCGCGGTGGTACAACACGCAATCTTGATCTTCCAAGATCACTATCGATATCTCTGCTGCTGGACAGTCCCAACGAATCTAAACCATCCCATAGAGATGGTGACTGATAAGGGCACATCCTGCTGATCCCAGGGACATAGCAAAGTCCCTGGTTGATCCAGGAAAAGCCCTTTTTGCCAGTGGAGGAGAAGCAGCCATTTAAACTGCTGAAGTTGGGACAGCTCTGGAACGGAAGAGATCGGAAGAAAGTGTGTCAGTTTGGTGAGATGAACTTTTACTTATTGTTTTTTGGAGAGAACACCCTGAAAGACTTAAAGTCGAATTAAAAGTGAAGAGAAAAGAGCTTAAGCAGTGAGATTAAGTTAGTTAAATTGAAAGTTTCTCTCCCCCCCCCTTTTAATTGGAACTTGGAATTTGGCAAAGCTTCTCAATTTTAAACTGGACTAGTCTTTTTAAATTTTTCATCTTTATTTTTTTTCAACAATTCTTTTGAAAATCTGTCTTGATAAAGACTCTTCTTTCTGATTTGAGATTTATTTTTTTCTCTTTTTAAAAAAGAAAAGATCTTACTTTTTTTTTTTCTGTTCCTGGCTTTGGATACATGAGAGGAAGTGAAAGTGAAGAAAAATAAGTAGCACTGCCATCTAGAGGCTTGGATATACTGTTTTCTTTTTTCTTTTACTTGTTTGTGTATTTGTGTTATACTCAAGGACTCTGAGCTTTGCACTGAAAAAGATAGTGGGATGCGCATTGCAGATTGTTTATACAGGTGCTCATCTGTGAAACTATAGATAGCCGGAGTCTGGAGTTGAAGTTGAAAGAAAGAAGTTTGAAGTGACCTTGAAAATACTGGAACTGAAAAGTCTGAGTTGATTTACCAAAGAGCCTTGCATATTTAGTGGCAGTGGCTTGCCTTCTATTAGAATTGTTTGTTATTTCTTACCTTCTTTTTTACTTACCCTCTAGTTGGATTTTTATATTTGGATTTTAACCTTTTAACCCAGGAACTAGAATATAGATTTTCCTTTGCTTTCTTTTTTTATTAAGAGAATACATAGACTATTATTTTTTAATTTTTTCCTCCTTCCCCCTATCCTATTTTTCTTCAAAAATTTTTTTATCTTTTTTTCCACATCTTCTCTTTTTTTTGCATATTACTGCAACTAATTGGATTAAGGTATACAAGTGCCTGAAGATTTTTCTCCTTTTTTATTTTTTGGAGTGGCAGCTATTTGCTTTCACTCTCTTTTTTCTTTCCTTTTTTCCTTTCTCTTTCTTTTTCTACAGATAAGTATTATAAGATGAGCAGAAAGACAACAGCCCCAGCTTCCTCAATACCAATAGCCTTCTCTTCACCATCTGGAGGACAACGATCAATACAGACAACTGCTACAACAGGAGAAAGAGAAGGAAGTGACATTGCAGATGATTATGCAAGGAACCCAGAAGACTGAAAAGAGAACAGATAATATTGAGCAAAGAACTGAAAAGACAGATGAGAAAGTAGAGAATATTCAACAGATGATGGTGAAATATGAGGACAGATTTAAGAAAATTGAAGAAGACATACAAAGAGATAAGAAAATTTGAGATATTGATATATTGATATTGAGTGATGTTGAAAAGGGCAGGAGTGGACCATTAAGATGGGAAATTGATAGATCAGAATTTTACCTGAGATTTCAAAATGTAGAAGAAGAAAAAGGTGAAAACCTTGCTGAAATAATGGCAGAAATACTGACAGAAGTGTTAGAGATAACCAAAGAGAAGATGATGGATGGGTTGGATGAACTGTTCCATGTCTATACAAGATATGCAATGAGAAATAGGTTACCAAGAGAAGTTCACATCAGATTTACCAAGAAAATTATCAAAACACAGATACTGCAGGTGGCAAGAGAGAAAACATTAAAGTACAAAGACAAAGAAATTGTGGTGCTGAAACAGGTACCAAGAAGAATAAGAGAGATGAGAAGAGAATATTTATTTTTGACTAAAGGGTTACTTAAACGAGGAGTAAATTACAGATGGCTGATACCAAAAGGCCTCTTGTTCACCTGGCAGGAACAAAGACACAGAATTGATACAGTCGAAAAAGCTGAGCTTTTCTACTTAGAATATCTTAGAGGAGAGGAGGAAGACACAAGAAAAGAAGAGTCGCTAATCGAATTTCAAAAAGAGTGTATAGCAGTAATTGAAAAAGAAAAAGAAGAAGGTGCAGTAGGTGGTGTACTAAGAGAGCAACGAGAACTAAGATCTACGACAGCAATAAAACCCTCTTACAAAGCTTAATATGGATGAAAGAAAATTGATTATGATTAACATAAATGGACTTAATTTAGCTACGAAAAGAAGAAAAGTATTTCATAAATTAGAGAGATTAAAATTTGACATAATTTGCCTACAAGAAGTACATATTAAAAAACAACATGAATATAAATTGAAACAAAAAAATAGGGAAATTATTCACGTTGTTGACACAATGTAAAAAAAAGAGGTGTGGTCTTATATATTAGAGATACAATTTTGGCAGAACTAATTTATACAGATGATGATGGAAGGATTTTGATGGTGGAAATAATAGACAATAATGTTAAAACACTTTTAATTACAATTTATGCTCCAAATGACAACCAAGAAGAATTTTACAGGAAATTACATATGAAAATAATTGAACTGGACTATGCTAATATTTGTATGATGGGAGATTTCAATGGAATAATTAATGATCAATTGGATTATAACATGCAGAAATCAACAAAGAAAACTAGAAAGATACTCCCAAAATCTTTCTTTCAAATGACAGAAGAAGCAAACTTAAAAGATGCATGGAGAGAGAGAAATGTGGAAAATAAGCAATATACTTTTTACTCAAACAGACATGCATCATGGTCTAGAATAGACATGATATGGATGTCAGCAGAATTACTTCTTAATACACGAGAAATTGAAATAGAAACAAGCACTGAGGCAGACCACAACCCAATGACAGTCATTTTGAAAGGACAAAAGAGGAGATCTAGGAGAAGGCGGAGCTTCGTTTCGGCGATACAGCTGCGATCTCGGGGCTCTGAGATCGCAGCCGATATTTTCGCCCCTGGTCGGTCCCAACGGACCTAAACCGTCCCGTAGAGACAGGGATTGAGAAGGGTACTGTTCCAGGATCCCAGAGATATTGCAAAATCTCTGGTTTGATCCAGAAGAAGCTCTTTTGCTGGCGGCAGAGAGGCAGCCCCCATAGCTGCTGAAGTCGGGACAGCTCCGGAAAGAAAGTGGCTGGAGTGAAAGTGTGTCGGCTGGGTGAGAAAAACTCTTTTGTGTTGTAAATTTGCTGAGGTTGGAAAGGACATCCTGAACAACAAAGCAATCTGTGAGACTTTTTTTTTTTTGACTGAAACTGTTTGAGCGGCGTTTTTTAAAATGATGTCAAATTGAGGCTTGGGTTGTTTTTTTCTTTTCTCTATATTTTTTTGGGGGGACTTAGTGTGACTTTGTAGGTAACCGGATTGAATTTTCTCTTATATATATTTTTATGCTCCCTTTGATTTTTTAACTTTCTTTAAGATAGAGGCTCCCTTTGGCTATTTTTTTTTTGTTTCTGTATATATTACTCCTTTTTTCTGGCTGGGGGGAAGGAAGAGCATTAAGAAACTTTGCAACACTGCCAACTAGAGGCTTGAAAGTATTTTATTTGAATTGGAGAGAATTGCAAAAAGACCTCTTCTCAAGGACATTTTAACGTGATAAGATAGAGGGAGAGCACAACAAAATATTATTGCAGGTGCTTTCCTGGACTGTTATCAATAATTCAACACTTGAGGTTTGGCTTTGAAGCTGCTGGAGAAGAGAGTCATAACAAGAGCCTTGGATAAATAAATAAAGTGCAGTGTGCCTATATATATATATATATATATATATATATATATATATATATATATATATATATATATTGCAGTATCTGCCATCCCGCATCTGATGGGCGGCTCATGAAAGGGAGCGAAGGGAAGAGAAACGACAGGAAGCGAAGTTTCCTCTTGATGAGCGCACCCCGAATGTCTTGGCACACGCTCTTTTATTGTGCTTTTTTACAAGAAAATGATTTAATTAAAAAGCTCAAGTCAAACATGTTAATCTCATCAGGATGTGCATGTTTACAAAGCTGCATACCGGACAGATTAGTTACAAAGTGGATAAGCTTATTAACAAACGTCTATCTCCTTGTCTCTTGTACGTGCCTTGCAAAGGTCACTGAAGAGACAGAAGTTAATGATTACACGTGAATGATACAATGTTGCAAACGCTTGAATGATACATAGTTGCAAACACATGAATGATACATAGTTACAACAATATACCCTATTCGCCAGCCTTTTTCTAAATTTCAATTCTAGTAATATTCTTATTTCTGCCTTTTATTTTAAAGGGAAAGCCTCAGAGTTTTTTCTTTATTTTTCTTTTCTTTTTTATTGGGACTTTTTTGCTTTTCCTATGTATGTTTTTGGACCACTTTGTTTTTCTGTTTTGATTATTGAGACTTTTCAACTGGATTAAGGTGTGAAGAACCTGAAGGAACTTTTTGTTTTTTCTCTTTTTGCTTTTTTTCTTTGCTCTTAATCAATATTATTATTTTTGGATTTGTTTGTTTTTCTCCTTTCTATTTTTTCTTTTTTATGGTGGACTACTTCATAATTGGATTAGGGTCCAGAAGAACCTGAAGATCTTTCTTCTTCCTTTTTTCCTGTTATTTTTTTTTTTGGTTTCGTGCCTTTTACTATTGGAGTTTTCCATTTTGGATTATAATTGGCTGCTCTACCAGTTGGATTAAAAGTCAAGAAGAATTTGAAGCTTTGGAAGCATTGAAATGAGCAGGAAACCAATACCATCTGGCATTTCTACTTCTACCTCTGCTTCCCCACCAGCTGGAGGACAACGTTTAATTCAGACAATGTTGAAGCAAGATAAGGAACAAGAAAGAGTAACTTTACAGATGATTATGCAAGGAATCCAAGATCTTAAGACAAAATCAGACATCATTGAACAAAGAACAGGAAATATTGAACAAAGAACAGAAAATATTGAACAAAGAACAGAAAATATTGAACAAAGAATAGAGAAGACTGATGAAAAAGTGGAAAATATTAAACAAATGATGGTTAAGTATGAGGAGAGATTCCAAAAAATCGAGGAAGAAGGAAAACGAAGAGAGAAGAAGATTGGAAATATTGACAGTAGATTAACAGTGGTTGAACAAGAAAAAAGTGGGATGTTGAGGTGGGAGATGGAAAGGTCAGAATTTTACCTCAGATTTCAAAATATAGAAGAGGAAAAAGGAGAAAATTTGGCAGCGGTAATGATAGAAATTTTGGCAGATGCTTTGGAAATTACAGAGGAAAAGATGATGGATGGAATAGATGAGATATATTGAGTCTATACAAGGTATGCGATGAGAAATAAATTACCCAAGGAAGTTCATATTAGATTTACCAAAAAATCCATTAAAATGCAAATATTACAAGTAGTAAGAGAGAAAACATTGAAATACAAAGGTAAAGAGGTTGTGGTTTTAAAACAAATACCCAGAAGAGTGAGAGAGATGAGAAGAGAAGATCGATTTCTGACCAAAATGCTACTGGAAAACGAAGTGAATTATGGATGGCTGATTCCAGAAGGACTAATGTTTGGGTGGCAAGAGCAGAGATATAGAATTGATTCAATTGAGAAAGCAGAACTTTTCCATGCAGAATTTTTTGGAAGAAGAAGAGAGGAGGCAGAGAAAGAGGTCTCATTAATTGAGTTTCAAGAGGAACAACTGGAGACTGAAAAAGAGAAAGGAGCTGTAGGGGGACAGATGGATAGCAAAGAACAGCGTGAAGTGAGATCCACGAGAGCGGTTAGACCTAAATATAAAGCATAATCATGGAAGAAAAAAAAACTGATTACAATGAATATAAATGGACTTAATTCAGCTATTAAAAGAAGGAAAACTTTTCATAAATTAGAGAAATTAAAATTTGATATAATTTGTCTCCAAGAAGTTCATATTAAAAAACAACATGAACAATTGTTAGTACAGCCAAAATTGGGGAAAATATTTACTTCTTTGACTCAATGTAAGAAAAGAGGAGTGGTTCTACACATTAAAGAGGCTATCCCAGCAAAATTGATTTACACGGATGAAGATGGAAGAGTATTAATGGTAGAAATAATGGACAATAACATAAAAATACTCTTGATTGCAATTTATGCTCCGAATGATAAACAAGAAGAGTTTTATAAAAAGCTACACATGAAAATAATTGGACTGGACTATGTTAATATAATTATGATGGGAGATTTTAATGGAATTGTGGACAATAAATTGGACCATATAGCAACAACAACAAAGCAAAATAGAAAGGCTCTCCCTAAGTCTTTTTTTAAAATGACAGATGAATTAACTTTAAAAGATATTTGGAGAGAAAGAAATGTTAAAGCTAAACAATATACTTTTTATTCAAATAGACATCTATCATGGTCCAGATTAGATATGATTTGGATCTCAACAGAATTAATATCCAATATTCAAGAAACAAATATTGAAACAAGTACTTGGGCAGATCATAGCCCAATGACAATTAAATGGAAGGGACAAAAAAAAAATCGAGATGGACATTAAATAATACTATTTTAAAGGAGAAAGATTTTATATAATGGATGGAGAAGGAATTGGCTTTTTTCTTCAGAGAAAATGAAAAAGAAGATACTTCAACGCAGAATGTGTGGGATACAATGAAGGCATACGCTAGAGGTTTGATAATAGATTATACAAGAAAAAAGAATATTAGGAAAAGGCAAGCTTCTAAGGCCTTGGAAGATGAGTATAAAATTCTTGAAAAAGAATTACAGAAAATGCCACAGAAAAAGGATATTAAATTGAAGCTGGATGTAATTAAACATAAAATGGAATTAATAGAGAAAGAAGAACTGGCACAGAAAATCAGAAACTCTAAACAGAATTACTTTGAAGATGCAAACAAACCAGGTAGATGGCTATCATATAAATTGAGAAAGGAGAAGGAATCAAGAAAAACATTGAAGTTAACAGATGATCAAGGCCAAGTTTGTTATGGTAATAAGGAGAAAAAGGAAATTATTTGAGATTTTTATGGGCAACTATATAAACAAGAGAATATTGATGAGGAAAAAGTCAAACAATATTTACAGAATGCTAATTTACCGAAGATACCTAAAGAGACTGAAGAAATGTTAGAAAGCAATATAACAATGATGGAATTAAATGAAGCATTTAAGAGACAAACCAATGGGAAAGCACCGGGTCCAGATGGGCTTCCGGCAGAATTCTATAAAACATTTCAAGAATCATTGAGTATCCCATTGTTAGAAGTCATGAATGAAGTTATGTTAAAGAAGATGATACCCAAAACATGGTCAGAGGCTTATATTACACTTATTCCAAAAGAAGAGGCTGACCCACTGCAAATTAAGAACTACAGACCCATCTCCTTATTGAATGCAGACTATAAAATCTTTGCTTCAATTTTAGCAGAAAGACTTAAAAAATATTTAAATAATTTTATTCACCCAGATCAAAATGGATTTCTGCCAAAGAGACAAATCAGAGACAATATGAGAGTAATCTTGGACACTTTGGAATACTGAGGCTCATCCTGAAAAGCAAATGGCTTTGATATTTTTAGATGCTCAAAAGGCATTTGACAACGTGAACTGGAGATTTATGTTATTACTATTGGAACAGATGGGTTTTGCTAAAAAATTTATTTAAGCAATCGAAGCCATATATAATAAACAGACAGCAAAGGTAATGATGGAGGGGGAACTTACAGATTTTATTAATATAAGAAAAGGCACAAGACAAGGGTGTCCCCTATCTCCTTTGCTATTTGTGTTGACCTTGGAAGTGTTGAATAGAAATATTAGGGATGATAAAAGCATAAAAGGAATGAAAATTAAAAAGGAAGAATTTAAACTAAAAGCTTTTGCTGATGATTTAGCTTTTATTCTGGAAGACCCGTTAGAAACAGCTCCAAGGTTATTGGAAAAGATAGAGACATATGGTGAGATGGCTGGTTTGAAAATAAATAAAGATAAAACAAAGATTTTGACAAAGAACATGCTTTTGAGACAAAGAGAAGAACTGGCAGATCTTTTGAAAATCCAAATTACAAATAAGGTTAAGTCTCTGGGGATATATTTGACAGCAAGATGTAGCACATTAAAAGAGAATAATTATATTAAACTCAAACAACAGATAGCTACAGATTTGAAGAAGTGGGAAAACTTGCAATTGTCATTAATAGGGAGAATTTCAACAATCAAGATGAATATTTTACCTAGAATTTTATTTTTGTTCCAAACAATCCCAATTAGGCTTGGAAAAGACTATTTTGAAGATTTAAACAAAATCATGTTGAAGTTTATATGGCAAGGTAAAAAAGTGAGAATAAAGCTAAAGCTTTTGCAAGACGCTAGAATTAGAGGAGGTTTTGGCCTGCCTAATTGGGAATTGTATTATCAAGCTGCAAATTTGATGTGGGTCAAAGAATGGATAACATTAAGAAAGCATAGGTTGTTGGCATTAGAAGGGCATGATTTGCTGTTGGGCTGGCATGCTTTTTTATGGTATAAGGGAACTAAAACACAGGGTTATTTTAGAAGACATAATATGAGGGAGTCTTTGTGGTTAAACTGGGAGAAGATAAAAAGACAATGTTATTTGAAAATTCCAGTTTGGTTATCGACTATTGAAGCATTTTCCTATCCTATAATTTATAAGAAGGAACAAACAGTTAGATATGGGGAACTCTTGGATGAAAAGGGTGAACTTAAATCGATCCAAAACTTAGAGGAACAAGGTATAAGGATGAATTGGTTTTCATATGTGCAAATACATTCAAGGTATGATGAAGATTCTAAAACGGAGGGATTCTATGATAAGCAGACTGATTTAGATAAGATCTTGATGGGTACTGATGAGAAGGTGATTAAAAAATTATATGGTTATTTACTGGGAATGAAATTAGAGGAAGAACAAGTCAAAGAAACTATGATTGTTTGAGGGAAGAATTTTGGATATGGGATTGATCTAGAGAAATGGCAAAAATTGTGGTCTCAAAATTATAAAATGACAATGTCAACAGCATATAAAGAAAACTTGTATAAGATGTTTTACAGGTGGCACTTTCCCCCGACAAGAATAGCAAGAATGTTTAAGAACAAATCTAAAAAATGCTGGAAATGTCATCAGATACCTGGCTCGTATTACCATATGTGGTGGACTTGTGAGGACACTAGAAAATATTGGACTAAAATTCGCATGTGGTTGGAAAAAATGACAAAGAAACACATAGACTTGAAACCAGAGATCTTCTTATTGGGAATTTTACCTGATACATATGGTAAAGATTTGAAATACCTGATTTTAAATGTATTAACAGTGGCTAGGATTGTATTTGCTAAAAATTGGAAGAATGAGAAAATACCATTACAGGAAGAAATTATTAAGAAAATATTGGAATGTGCTGAGATGAGCAGATTGACATTTGAAATTAGAGAGCAAGAGGATAAACAATTTTATGAAATTTGGGATCTTTTTTATCAATGGCTAGATGATAAAATACGATAATAGAATATTTAGAATGCCAGACAGTAAGTAATATCTTTATTTTGCTATTTTGCTATTATTTTGTTATTCAACATATTTATAAAGGGTTTTTTAGGATTGATTTGATATGATAATATGATTTGTTATAGAGTAAACTGGTTTAAAGTATTGTTAGCTCATAAAGCATGAATGATTGAAAATATAGTCAAAAACTTTTTTTTTTTTAGTGATATTAGGATATATAAGTTTGGATTGACAATATGAGTTGTTCTGTAACATAATTGTAATTGAGACTACAGAATGAATGCACAAAAATGATGAACTAACTGACACACTGGATGTACATATGAGAGTTGATGTTTTTATGTTTTGTTTGTCTTGTTTGTTTGTAGAAAATTAATAAAATCTTTTTCAAAAAAAAAAGAGACAGTTCAAGTAATCACACGGGCACAAGCCCAAACCCGAAAAATCAAAGACAAATCAGAAATGACCAAGAAGTTGCAAAATGAATTAACAACAGATGCTTTGTGTCAAGAAAATAAGGATTCCTTAACTATGCGGGAGGGTGTAGCATGGAAGGGTTCCAAACTATATGTCCCTAAAACTTTACATCTTCATGCACTTCAAAAAAGTCATGACTCAAAACAAGCAGGACATTTTGGACATTTAAAAATCCTACACATGGTCAGATACCAGTTTTGATGGCCAAAAATGAAGCAAGACATTGAGGATTATGTAAAGAGTTGTGCCATTTGTGCCACAAGGAAAACCAGACCAGGAAAACCTCCAGGATTATTACCATCTGTAGCAGAGCCATCCCGGCCCTGGGAAGAGATAGGAATGGATTTTATAGTAGATTTACCTGACAGTGTAATATTACCTGACAGGCACACAGTAATTATCCAAAATTTTTGTGAATCATATATATAGATTGCTCTGGAGGGAAGTCATGCCAGCAATTGGATCCTCTCAAGGTCTGAGCTCAGGATACCACACACAAAACAATGGACTGTCTGATAAAATTAACCAAATTATTGGACAATATTTGAGATGTTATGTAAATTATCAACAAACCAACTGGGCTGATTTGCTGCAGAGGTTGCTTATAATAATGCTGTACATAAGAGTACTGGGTTAACACCTTTCCATATTAATACTGGGATGGAGTTCGTTCCCATGCCTGAATTGTCGAGGGACACCCATCCACCCCCCAATTCATGTCAGTAATTGATTGGATGGATGCGATTAAAGACTCTTGGGAAAACACAAAAAAAGGCTTTGAATAAGGCAGCGCAAATCCAAAAGATACAAGCTGACAAACACCGTTCCCAGCAGCCACAACTTAAAGTGGGGGATAAAGTTTGTCAACTAAATATTTGAAGTTACACTTACCTTCTGGAAAATTAAGTCCAAAATTAACAGGGCCTTTTCAGATAATTAAAGTAATAAACCCATAATTAAACAATAAAACAGAAAATTAAAGTAAAAAACCACAAATCCAACAAATAATGATATCCCAATCCTAGTCAAAGAAGTTGTTGAGCGCGAACGGAAGCATCCAAATGCCATCTTATTTGGTCTGGAGGACAACAATGACAATGATGACATCACAATTGTTCACAACATCATCAGTGACTATCAAGCATCAACCATCTCCCCTGATGAAATACTTGACATTTCCCATATCGGCCCAGAGTTCAAAAACAGTGATGGCTTGGTGGCTCCACGCTTCTGCAGGGTCATTTGCAAAAATGAATCAAGCAAATGAAAATTCATTTACACTATAAATTCACTCGCCAAGAGCAACACCAACCATAAGAAACTCCGTTATCGCCCTGACCTAACCTTACAGCAACGTGTACGATCCCATGAACTACACTCTGAGCTCAAAAGACTCCATGAACAAGGAAATACTAACCTATACATTGACTACTGCACAGAATGTATCAAAAGCAAGACCTTCAACTTACATCCCAATAACCATCACCCCAACATCCAACATTAGGCACACACGCCCCTTACTTCCTCCAGACCCACTACTACATATCTAAAATGCAAACTACTCAATGCAAGAAACCTCGCAAACAAAATGCATGAATTCCTCATCTTATTAGGCACAACCACATTCGACATTATATTTGTCTGTGAGACGTGGTTAAACGCATCTTTTCCAGATTCCATTACCACAGTCAGAGAATATCATGTTTATCAGTCAAATCGCAAAATCCATAGAGGAGGTCGAATTGCTATCTTCTATAAAAAAATCATTAAGTCTCAGATAGATTCAAATTACACAAGAGCTTGCTCTTCCAGAGACCATAGTTTGTGAACTGTCCTTAAATGCCACTATCCGCTTGTTACTATGCTACAGAGCCCCTGATTATGACATAGTTCATGCAAACAAACTAACTTCACTGCTGACGTGGGCTGCCTCTTGTCCACACCCTCTTATTTTCCTTGGTGACCTCAATCTATCTCTTATAGATTGGACCCTACATCCGAACCCATACATGCAACCCTGTATAATGCCACTACTACACTGGGACTAGATCAATTAGTAACTAACAGTACTAGACTCAATAACTGCCTTGACCTTATCTTCTGCAACAGCTCAAACTCAATATATGGCCTACAAATACAAGAACCCTTTTCAAACAGTGACCACAGTATGATCGACTTTTCTCTCAATTTACACCCTCACAAAGAGGATCATAATGATGGATCCCCAAAATACAACTTCAAAAAAGCCAACTATGATCTCATAGATGCTGACCTTGATTGGCACATTCTGTTCTCTAGCTGTAATACTACAGAAGACCATTATAATGCATTCTTGTTTGAACTTGAAAGAGCCATTAAACTATATGTACCATTAGTAACCCCCCAAAACAAAAAAAAAATACCCATAACAATAAGGAAACTTCAATCAAAAAAGAGAGATCACTATGGCATAAAAACAAAACTAGCTACATAGCAAACTTTAAAAACCAATACAACACCTTATGCCGATGGATAAAGGCAGAATGCACAAATTACCACTGCAAACAATAGTAAAACCTCCTATGTACAAAATCCACCCGCGTCTTCCACAATTTTATAAACACCAAACTTAAAGACTCAAGAACCATTCCACCCCTAAAAGGACCAAATGGGAAAGACTGCAATGATGAAGCCGTTAAGGCCAATCTCTTCAACACATTCTTCAGTTCAGTCTTTATAAACAGCAATGGTTCATGCCCCACATTTCCTAGTCATACCACAACTAATTATAATGACCTACTAAATATTGACTTTACAGAAGATAACATAGAAAAGGCACTATGTAACCTAAAACCATCCCTATCTATTGGCCATGATGGATTATGTGCATACTTCTTTAAAAAGCTCTCCTCTGCCATAGAGGAACCCCGAAGCATTACATATGAGATATCATTCAGAACCAGCTCCCTACCAAACCTATGGTCCTTAGCTACATCCATACCTATCTTTAAAAAAGGTGACCCCAGCCTGGTTGAAAGCTACAGACCAATCTCATTGTGTTGTGTCACGTGAAAAGTCATGGACTCAATCATTAACCAATTTGTCACCCTCCACTTAGAGTCAAACAACCTACTCTCCAAAAAACAATTTGGTTTCAGGAAAAAGATGTCCTGCAATCTTCAACTCCTACACTGCAAAAACATATGGACTACTCTACTTGACCAGGGTAAAGCTATAGACACAATTTACACAGACTTCTGCAAAGCCTTTGATTCAGTGGTACATGACAAACTACTGTTAAAACTAAACTCTTATGACATTTCCGGATCCCTTCATAAATGGATTATTGCATTCCTGTCAAACAGGCAACAAATAGTAAAAATAGGGAGCACTATATCAAGCCCTGCTCCAGTTAACAGCGGTGTCCCCCAAGGCAGCGTTCTAGGACCCACCCTCTTTATACTCTATATAATCAAGGTGACTTTTGCGATCACCTTATAAGCAACTACGTCCTCTTTGCGGATGACGTAAAACTATTCAACAGCACCGACAATGCTATTGTCCTTCAAAGAGACATTGATTATGTGTCTGAATGGTCAAACAATTGGCAACTCCAAATCTCGACCAACAAATGCTCTGTCCTTTGTATAGTCTATTATTAATCCTCTTGCATATGCCTTCATTGTATCCCAAACATTCTGTATTGAAGTATCTTCTTTTTTGTTTTCATTAAAGAAGAAGGCCAATTCTTTTTCCATCCATTGTGTAAAGTCTTTTTCCTTTAGAATAGTATTGTTTAATGTCCATCTAGATCTTCTTTTTTGTCCTTTCCATTTAATTATCATTGGATTATGGTCTGCCCATGTACTTGTTTCAATATTTATTTCTTGAATATTAGACATTAGTTCTGTTGAGATCCAAATCATATCTATTCTGGACCATGATAAATGTCTATTTGAATAAAAAGTATATTGTTGAGTTTTAGCATTTCTTTCTCTCCATATATCTTTTAGGTTTAATTCATCTATCATTTTAAAAAAAGATTTGGGGAGAGTCTTTCTATTTTGTCTTGATGCTATCGCTGTATAATCCAGTTTATTATCTACAATTCCATTGAGATCTCCCATCATAACTATGTTAGAATAGTCCAATCCCATTGTTTGCCTATGTAATTTTTTGTAGAATTCTTCTTGTTTATCATTCGGGGCATAAATTGCAACCAGGAGTGTTTTTGTATTATTATCCGCTATTTCAACCATTAATACTCTTCCGTCTTCATCAGTATAAATCAGTTTTACTGGAATGATTTCTTTGATGTACAAAACCACTCCTCTTTTCTTGCAGTGAGTCAGAGAAGTAAATATTTTCCCTAGTTTTGATCGTGCCAGTAATTGTTCAGGTTGTTTTTTAATGTGTACTTCTTGTAAGCAAATTATATCAAATTTTAGCTTCTCTAATTTGTGAAAAAAATTTCTTCTTTTGGTAGCTGAGTTCAGTCCATTTATATTCATAGAAATCAGGTTTTTTTTCCTCCATGATTATGTTTTATATTTAGGTCTAACAGCTCTCGTGGATCTTACTTCACGTTGTTCTTTGATCTCCACTTGTCCACCTACTGCACCTTCTTCTTTTCCCATTCCCATTTGGTTATCTTGAAGTTCAGTTGAGATGGTCTCTTTTTCTATCTCTATTTCTCTTCTTTCGAAAAATTCATTGTAAAATATTTCTGCTTTCTCAATTGAATCAATTCTGTGTCTCTGTTCTTGCCATGTAAACATTAATCCTTCTGGAATCAGCCATCTGTAATTCACCTCTTTTTTCAATAGCATTTTGGTCAGGAATCGATATTCTCTTCTCATCTCTCTCACTTTTCTGGGTACTTGTTTTAAGACCACAATCTCTTTGTCTTTATATTTCAACACCTTCTCTCTTGCCACTTGTAATATTTGAGTTTAAATAGTTTTTTTTAGTAAATCTGACATGGACCTCTCTTGGTAGTTGGTTCCTCACCGCATATCTCATGAAGACTCGATATATCTCATCTACTCCATCCATCATCTTTTCCTCTGTTATTTCCAAAGCTCCAGCCAAAATTTCAATCATTACTTCAGCCAAATTTTGTCCTTTTTCTTCCTCGATATTTTGGAATCTGAGATAAAATTCTGACCTGTCCATCTCCCATTTCAACATCCCACTTTTATCTTGTTCAACCATTGTTAATCTACTATCAATATTTCCAATTGTCTCATCTCTTTGCTTGTCTTTCTCTTCCATTTTTTGGATTCTCTCATCATGTTTCACCATCATTTGTTGAATATTTTCAAATTTTTCATCAATCTTCCCAATTCTTTGGTCAATACTCTCCATTCTTTGTTCAATGCTCATTTTAAGTTCTTGAATTCCTTGCATAACCGTCATTAAATCCACTTGTGCTTTATCTTGCTTCGCCATTGTTGGAAGTCATCCTCCAGTTGATGGGGAGGCAGGAGCAGAAGTTGAGATGCCCGAAGGTAAAGTTTTCTTGCTCATTTCAGTAGCTCAGAGTCTTCCAGCTCTTTTAATCCAATTAGTAAGGTAACCAATTATAATCCAATTAGGAAAAAGGAAAACACAAAAAAAAGCCAGTAAAAAGTAAAGAGCCCAAAATTAAAAAAGGGAAATTCTTCAGGTTCTTCAAGACCTTAATCCTGTTATGAAATGATCAATTATAATTCAAAAATAAAAATTAAAAATAAAGAATAAAAAAAAACAAAATAAAGCCCAGTAATATTAAAAAATAATAAGCAGAAAAAAAGAAAAGGTTCTTCAGGTTCTTCCCACCTTAATCCAATTAAAAGATCTGAAAAAAATAAAAAATAGCCATAAAAATAAGTCAAAAGTAGAGGTAGAGAGGCAAAAATCCCAATAGAAAAAGAAAGAGAAAAAAAATATTCTGAGGCTTCCCCTTTAAAAAAATAAAAATAAAATAAAATAAAAAAATTAATATACCAATATTACGAAGTACTGTGGGGTTGAAGAGGAGGGATAAAACAGCTACTAGAAGATTAAAAAACACACACACTGCCTTTTATTTATCCAAGGCTCTTATTTGGCTTCTCCACAAATTTCAAAGCCAAGCTTCAAATGTTCAATTGATTCCTGCTGCGCTTGCCACCGAGGTACCCCCGATCCAAATGGGTCAGCAATGGCCACCACGAAGAAGCCTGCAACCGGGTAAGATTGTGCTGGAGGAAGCAAGAAAAGTGAAAGTGCTGGCTGAGCTGGGTTAATCAACATCTTTTAAATTCGCTGGAACTGAGCGGTCTGAATTGCTGATACATTGTATCCCTAAGAAGATCGAAAGCGGTGGAGAAGCTGTTAAAGGGAACTTTTTTTTCTTCACTCTCCCACCCCATGGAAACAGAAGATGAACATTTGAAATTTCTTTGGGCACTGAAGGTGAACTATTTTGAAAGTTGAAGTTAAGGGACAAAAGAGTTCTTGGACATTGGACTTAAAAATTTAAGAAATTGGAAAACCCTTATTAGAGGTATGGATTTCTGATCATTTAAAAATTGATGTTGCAAGTGGGAAGGGAGAGGAAAAAAATTGGAACAGAAGTGGAAAAAGGAGGAGATTGCCTAGAATCTCAAAAAAAGATATATGGTAATTGGACCTCTTTGATTAAACAGTAACCCCAGAAAGAGAAATAGAAGAAGGTAGAAAAGTATTAACTTTTGGAACTTTTTTTGAATTATTTTTGATTAAAAATACTTGGGTGGTTGTTTTGGGGAAAGTTTCTCTTTTCAGGATGGCATCGCTTGTGGATGAACTAAAGACTGAATATCAAAAATATAAAAAGGAAGAACAAGATGGAAAAGATACTTTGGGCACTTTATTTCAATTTTTAGAAATGGCGTTATGTACTTATGAAAAGTTGATTACGCAGCAGAATGACTGGGACAAAGAAGAAGAGGAACAAGAAGCCATCTTGGATGAACAATGGGTTTTTTCCGGGGAGGAGGAGAAAGAGATTAAGAAAAAGGGGATTTTAAGGTTTGAAAAAACAACCAAAAAAGAGAAAAATGAGAGGAAAGGTGGATGCAAGGTTAGTGTTAGGGATAACATTGTTTTACCCTAGCTGGTTTAGGTAAATAATAATATGTAATCATAGTTTGTATGTTAAAGTGTCTGCAACTTTAACTGTGGGATAGTAATTAAGGGAGTGGTTGTGAAAGCACTTTAAAAGAAGCAAGGCTGCAGCTTGCTCTCTCTCTGGCTTTGATGATCCCTGATTACTGCAAGAAAACAAGACTGCATTGCTCGAACGGGAGAAAAAAAACAAAGGACTGACTTGTAAGTGAACTGACATAGGATATTCTAAATGGACTTTGCTAACTGAATATCCCTGAATGGACTGACTAAATGATACATGACTATTGGACTGTTATTTTGACTATGCTATGAACTCATAATGGAATAAACTATATATTTGATAGCACAAGCGTATCTGTTATTTTTACTGTTATGTTAATAAACATACAAGCTTAGCTCACTCATTTATCTGTGTGCCTATCTGACTAACACTGCACATTCTGTTTAGCTTGTCTCCCTAACCCTGGTTGGGGAAACCAGGCATAACACTGGTTATGGGCCCAGAGGCTGCAAAGTCAGTTTAACTAGGATAAAACAGATTTATGTAAAAGTGAGAGTTTGTGTTGTTATACATTACAGTAAACAGACAGCTGTGTTTTATTAATTATAGTTTTATATCCATAAAAAGAAAACATGGCACAAGTCAATCTACAAAGTTTGTCCCTTATATCCAAGTTGGATGGAACAAACTATGTATCATGGTCTATGAAATGTAGTCTGCTTCTACGAAGAGAAGGTTTGTGGAATATCATTGAAAATCCACCAAACGTAGAAGAATGGGATCCAGAGGATAAGGAAGATAAACTAAAGATAGAAGAATTTATGCATAAAAATGAACAAGCTATTTGCATTATTGCTTTAACCTTAACTGATCAACAGCTTGTTTATATCCACGGAGAGAAAACGGCTGTTGGGTGTTGGCAGAAGCTGAAGAGGATTTATGTTCGAGATAATGTTGGTGCTCACATAAATCTAACACGGAAACTTTTCAGTACACATCTCCATAAGAATGGTGATATGCTGAGTCATTTGGAAACTATGCAATACATTTTTCAAGAACTGCACGAGAAAGAGCTTATTTTCTCTGAACTACACCAAGTCTACATAATTCTATCTTCCCTTGATGAAAGTTATGATAACTACGTAACTTCCCTTGAAATATTGCCAAAGGAAAGTCTAACTTTTACTGATATAACTGGCAGATTGATTGAAGAGGCCAGAAGAAGGCTTGAAAGAGATGAGTTAAGGAGGCAGCAACCTCAAAAAGAAGATAATGAATCTCCTACTGCATACGCAATTAAAAAGTGTTTTAATTGTGGAGGAAGAGGACATTTGGCAAGATTTTGTAAAAAAGCAAAACGCCAGAACGCTTGCCAGAATACTAAAAGTCATCAAAAGATAAATAAAAATTTAGAGTTAGCCATGTATACTAACGGAGCTGTAAAAAATAATTTATGGGTGGTTGACAGTGGAGCATCTCATTGTATAACAAATGATAACAGAAATTTTATTAAAATGTCCAAGAGTACACAGCAGATATCGTTAGCCAATGGCTGGAAACTGAAAGCTAAAGGTCAAGGTATAGCATATTGTTCTTTTATAAAAGAGAATGTAAAAATGTTATATGTACCACAACTTAAGTTTAATTTAATTTCAGTTAGAATTTTGGTTAAACTAGGATATGTAGTTACTTTTAAAGGAGATAACTGCATAATTGAGAAAGAAGATAAAAAAATTACTGCATCTTTAAGAGGTGAATTATATGTGTTAAATGATGATGGTTTAAAGGTGGCTAACACAATTTATGAAAATAAGAAACCTCATGATGAATGTATTCACTTGTTACATCGAAGGCTAGGACATTTAAATTTTAAAATGCTTAAGAAAACTGTTGAATTATCTAAGGGAATAAGTTTGAAACCTTGTAATAAGTATTTGCAATGTAATATTTGCAATCAAAGCAAAGCAAGGGTCATACCGGCTGATAGAGTTGATGGATTTACTACCAAAGAGCCTTTAGAAGTAGTATTTGCTGATTTAATAGGTCCGAAAAAACCAAGTGTAGGAGGAGCTCGTTACATACTAAGTATAATGGACCACTATTCTAGATATGGGTTTTGCTATTTAATGAAGAGCAAAACTGAAACGTATCAAAATCTCTTTAATTGGATTAAATTTGCAGAAAGGAAAACTAAAAAGAAATTAGTAACTCTTATAACAGATAATGGTACAGAATTTACAAATAATAAATTCCAGAACAGACTAAGAATGTTAGGTATTCAACATAAAATGTCTGCACCATATAGGCCACAACATAATGCCTTTATAGAGAGAAGAGGCCAAACATTACAATCAATGGCACGAACTATGATGTCTGATTCAGGATTACCTGACAATTTGTGGGAAGAAGCAATAATGTGTGGTAATCATATATTAAATAATCTTGTTAATTCAACAACAGGTGAATTACCATTCACATTGTGGCATGGTACAAAACCTGATTTAAGTTACATGCACACATTTGGAGCACCAGCATGGGTGCATATCCCTTCACAACTTAGACACAAAGGACAGCATAGAGCTAAAAGATTATATTTTGTAGGATATACATCTAATCATAGATCTTATAGATTCTGGGAACCAGGTACATCTAGAGTTTACACCAGTGCTAGTGCTAAATTCCTAGAACATGTAGGATGGAATAGATTAGAGCAAGATTTAAATAATGAAGTAATTATTGAACCCTACAAAAGGCAGAAAGATCAGACTAGTTATAAGAAGAGTCCAATTAAAGAAGAAGTCAATGAAGAACAAATAGGACCAGAACAAGAGGAAACAGTTGATCAGGAAGAGTTAGATAATCAAGAAGAGTTAATAAAGGAAAGTCCACCTGTAAGTCCTGTAATACCTAGACGTACTACACGTGTAACTAGACCACCTGATAGGTATCAAGCAAGTATAGTTTGCCAAGTAACTAAAGTTCCAACTAGTGTAGATGAACTTAGGATGTATCCTGCTAAGGATCAGGAGAATTGGCAAAAGGCAATGGAAAAAGAATTAAATTCATTAAAGGTAATGAAAGTTTATGAAGATGCTAAATTACCTCCAGGAGAAAAATCCATTGGGTGCAAATGGATATTTAAAGTAAAAACTGGAAATGATGGGACTATTACCCATAAAGCTAGGTTGGTAGCTCAAGGATTTAATCAAACTGCATCTGATTACGATGAAGTTTTTGCACCAAGTCTTAAAGCAATATCTTTGAGAGCAGCATTAGTGTGGGCAGCTAAGAAAAACTATGTCATTAACCATTTAGATGTAGAAACTGCTTATTTGCATGCACCATTGCAGCACACTATATATTTAAGAAAACCAGTAGGTATAAAAGACAATAAAGTAAATAGTAATGATTGTTGGAAACTCAAAAAGAGTCTTTACGGGTTGAAACAATCTGGCTTTGAGTGGAACCAATATATTGTGAAAGAGTTAAACAATATAGGTTTTAAATCTGGTTTAGCAGATCCATGTGTGTTTAAAAGAGAAAATAATGGAACGGTGTCATTATTGTTATTATTTACAGATGATATTGCTTTGATAACTAAGACTAATAATGAAGCTAATGAGATTATATCATTATTAGCCAAAAAGATAAAATTAAAGCATTTAGGTGAAATTAAAAAGTATCTAGGATTGACAATTAACAAAACAAAAAATGGTTTTAAGATATCTCAAGAAGATAAAATTTGCCAATTAATTAAAACGTTTAAAATGGAACTTTGTAAACCGGCAAAGACTCCAATGAGTCAGGAAGTTTGCCAAACTGATGATCAAAGTCCCAAATTTGATAAGTCCATATATCAATCTTTGATTGGCAGCTTATCATATATAAGCAATTGGTCTAGGCCAGATATAGCTTATAGTGTAAATCAGCTGGCACGTTTTAATTCAGATCCACATCAATGTCATTGGCAATCATTAAAGAGAATTTTAAGATTAAAGGAACAATGAACCATGCATTGTATATAGAACCAAAGGGTGATTTGAGTCTTAGTGCCTATGCAGATGCAAGTTTTGCAACTGATATAAACACTAGAAAATCAACATCTGGGATGGCTATATTATTTGGTAAAACACTAATAGGGTGGAGATCAATCAGACAACAGCATATTAGCTTGTCCACAATGGAAGCGGAATTTTCGTGTCTGTCATTACTATGCACTGACTTGATTTTGTACAAACAGTTATTATTAGACATGGGTATAACTGTTAAAGATTCCATTATTGTGTACGAGGACAAACAGGCAGCTATAAAGTTAGCTACTAGAATTGCTGTAAAAACTAGATCAAAGCATACTGATTTAAGATACTTAAATGTTAGAGAATCTGTAAAGAATGGGCTAATTAAATTGGAATACTGCATGACGGAAGAAAACATTGCAGACCAATTTACAAAAGCTCAAGGAGTAACTAAGTTTAAAGAAAGTTGTAACAAATATGATTTAAAGATGTAAATAGTTATATTTATTATTATTTCCTAAAAGGGGAGAATGTTAGGGATAACATTGTTTTACCCTAACTGGTTTAGGTAAATAATAATATGTAATCATAGTTTGTATGTTAAAGTGTCTGCAACTTTAACTGTGGGATAGTAATTAAGGGAGTGGTTGTGAAAGCACTTTAAAAGAAGCAAGGCTGCAGCTTGCTCTCTCTCTGGCTTTGATGATCCCTGATTACTGCAAGAAAACAAGACTGCATTGCTCGAACGGGAGAAAAAAAACAAAGGACTGACTTGTAAGTGAACTGACATAGGATATTCTAAATGGACTTTGCTAACTGAATATCCCTGAATGGACTGACTAAATGATACATGACTATTGGACTGTTATTTTGACTATGCTATGAACTCATAATGGAATAAACTATATATTTGATAGCACAAGCGTATCTGTTATTTTTACTGTTATGTTAATAAACATACAAGCTTAGCTCACTCATTTATCTGTGTGCCTATCTGACTAACACTGCACATTCTGTTTAGCTTGTCTCCCTAACCCTGGTTGGGGAAACCAGGCATAACACTGGTTATGGGCCCAGAGGCTGCAAAGTCAGTTTAACTAGGATAAAACAGATTTATGTAAAAGTGAGAGTTTGTGTTGTTATACATTACAGTAAACAGACAGCTGTGTTTTATTAATTATAGTTTTATATCCATAAAAAGAAAACATGGCACAAGTCAATCTACAAAGTTTGTCCCTTATATCCAAGTTGGATGGAACAAACTATGTATCATGGTCTATGAAATGTAGTCTGCTTCTACGAAGAGAAGGTTTGTGGAATATCATTGAAAATCCACCAAACGTAGAAGAATGGGATCCAGAGGATAAGGAAGATAAACTAAAGATAGAAGAATTTATGCATAAAAATGAACAAGCTATTTGCATTATTGCTTTAACCTTAACTGATCAACAGCTTGTTTATATCCACGGAGAGAAAACGGCTGTTGGGTGTTGGCAGAAGCTGAAGAGGATTTATGTTCGAGATAATGTTGGTGCTCACATAAATCTAACACGGAAACTTTTCAGTACACATCTCCATAAGAATGGTGATATGCTGAGTCATTTGGAAACTATGCAATACATTTTTCAAGAACTGCACGAGAAAGAGCTTATTTTCTCTGAACTACACCAAGTCTACATAATTCTATCTTCCCTTGATGAAAGTTATGATAACTACGTAACTTCCCTTGAAATATTGCCAAAGGAAAGTCTAACTTTTACTGATATAACTGGCAGATTGATTGAAGAGGCCAGAAGAAGGCTTGAAAGAGATGAGTTAAGGAGGCAGCAACCTCAAAAAGAAGATAATGAATCTCCTACTGCATACGCAATTAAAAAGTGTTTTAATTGTGGAGGAAGAGGACATTTGGCAAGATTTTGTAAAAAAGCAAAACGCCAGAACGCTTGCCAGAATACTAAAAGTCATCAAAAGATAAATAAAAATTTAGAGTTAGCCATGTATACTAACGGAGCTGTAAAAAATAATTTATGGGTGGTTGACAGTGGAGCATCTCATTGTATAACAAATGATAACAGAAATTTTATTAAAATGTCCAAGAGTACACAGCAGATATCGTTAGCCAATGGCTGGAAACTGAAAGCTAAAGGTCAAGGTATAGCATATTGTTCTTTTATAAAAGAGAATGTAAAAATGTTATATGTACCACAACTTAAGTTTAATTTAATTTCAGTTAGAATTTTGGTTAAACTAGGATATGTAGTTACTTTTAAAGGAGATAACTGCATAATTGAGAAAGAAGATAAAAAAATTACTGCATCTTTAAGAGGTGAATTATATGTGTTAAATGATGATGGTTTAAAGGTGGCTAACACAATTTATGAAAATAAGAAACCTCATGATGAATGTATTCACTTGTTACATCGAAGGCTAGGACATTTAAATTTTAAAATGCTTAAGAAAACTGTTGAATTATCTAAGGGAATAAGTTTGAAACCTTGTAATAAGTATTTGCAATGTAATATTTGCAATCAAAGCAAAGCAAGGGTCATACCGGCTGATAGAGTTGATGGATTTACTACCAAAGAGCCTTTAGAAGTAGTATTTGCTGATTTAATAGGTCCGAAAAAACCAAGTGTAGGAGGAGCTCGTTACATACTAAGTATAATGGACCACTATTCTAGATATGGGTTTTGCTATTTAATGAAGAGCAAAACTGAAACGTATCAAAATCTCTTTAATTGGATTAAATTTGCAGAAAGGAAAACTAAAAAGAAATTAGTAACTCTTATAACAGATAATGGTACAGAATTTACAAATAATAAATTCCAGAACAGACTAAGAATGTTAGGTATTCAACATAAAATGTCTGCACCATATAGGCCACAACATAATGCCTTTATAGAGAGAAGAGGCCAAACATTACAATCAATGGCACGAACTATGATGTCTGATTCAGGATTACCTGACAATTTGTGGGAAGAAGCAATAATGTGTGGTAATCATATATTAAATAATCTTGTTAATTCAACAACAGGTGAATTACCATTCACATTGTGGCATGGTACAAAACCTGATTTAAGTTACATGCACACATTTGGAGCACCAGCATGGGTGCATATCCCTTCACAACTTAGACACAAAGGACAGCATAGAGCTAAAAGATTATATTTTGTAGGATATACATCTAATCATAGATCTTATAGATTCTGGGAACCAGGTACATCTAGAGTTTACACCAGTGCTAGTGCTAAATTCCTAGAACATGTAGGATGGAATAGATTAGAGCAAGATTTAAATAATGAAGTAATTATTGAACCCTACAAAAGGCAGAAAGATCAGACTAGTTATAAGAAGAGTCCAATTAAAGAAGAAGTCAATGAAGAACAAATAGGACCAGAACAAGAGGAAACAGTTGATCAGGAAGAGTTAGATAATCAAGAAGAGTTAATAAAGGAAAGTCCACCTGTAAGTCCTGTAATACCTAGACGTACTACACGTGTAACTAGACCACCTGATAGGTATCAAGCAAGTATAGTTTGCCAAGTAACTAAAGTTCCAACTAGTGTAGATGAACTTAGGATGTATCCTGCTAAGGATCAGGAGAATTGGCAAAAGGCAATGGAAAAAGAATTAAATTCATTAAAGGTAATGAAAGTTTATGAAGATGCTAAATTACCTCCAGGAGAAAAATCCATTGGGTGCAAATGGATATTTAAAGTAAAAACTGGAAATGATGGGACTATTACCCATAAAGCTAGGTTGGTAGCTCAAGGATTTAATCAAACTGCATCTGATTACGATGAAGTTTTTGCACCAAGTCTTAAAGCAATATCTTTGAGAGCAGCATTAGTGTGGGCAGCTAAGAAAAACTATGTCATTAACCATTTAGATGTAGAAACTGCTTATTTGCATGCACCATTGCAGCACACTATATATTTAAGAAAACCAGTAGGTATAAAAGACAATAAAGTAAATAGTAATGATTGTTGGAAACTCAAAAAGAGTCTTTACGGGTTGAAACAATCTGGCTTTGAGTGGAACCAATATATTGTGAAAGAGTTAAACAATATAGGTTTTAAATCTGGTTTAGCAGATCCATGTGTGTTTAAAAGAGAAAATAATGGAACGGTGTCATTATTGTTATTATTTACAGATGATATTGCTTTGATAACTAAGACTAATAATGAAGCTAATGAGATTATATCATTATTAGCCAAAAAGATAAAATTAAAGCATTTAGGTGAAATTAAAAAGTATCTAGGATTGACAATTAACAAAACAAAAAATGGTTTTAAGATATCTCAAGAAGATAAAATTTGCCAATTAATTAAAACGTTTAAAATGGAACTTTGTAAACCGGCAAAGACTCCAATGAGTCAGGAAGTTTGCCAAACTGATGATCAAAGTCCCAAATTTGATAAGTCCATATATCAATCTTTGATTGGCAGCTTATCATATATAAGCAATTGGTCTAGGCCAGATATAGCTTATAGTGTAAATCAGCTGGCACGTTTTAATTCAGATCCACATCAATGTCATTGGCAATCATTAAAGAGAATTTTAAGATTAAAGGAACAATGAACCATGCATTGTATATAGAACCAAAGGGTGATTTGAGTCTTAGTGCCTATGCAGATGCAAGTTTTGCAACTGATATAAACACTAGAAAATCAACATCTGGGATGGCTATATTATTTGGTAAAACACTAATAGGGTGGAGATCAATCAGACAACAGCATATTAGCTTGTCCACAATGGAAGCGGAATTTTCGTGTCTGTCATTACTATGCACTGACTTGATTTTGTACAAACAGTTATTATTAGACATGGGTATAACTGTTAAAGATTCCATTATTGTGTACGAGGACAAACAGGCAGCTATAAAGTTAGCTACTAGAATTGCTGTAAAAACTAGATCAAAGCATACTGATTTAAGATACTTAAATGTTAGAGAATCTGTAAAGAATGGGCTAATTAAATTGGAATACTGCATGACGGAAGAAAACATTGCAGACCAATTTACAAAAGCTCAAGGAGTAACTAAGTTTAAAGAAAGTTGTAACAAATATGATTTAAAGATGTAAATAGTTATATTTATTATTATTTCCTAAAAGGGGAGAATGTTAGGGATAACATTGTTTTACCCTAACTGGTTTAGGTAAATAATAATATGTAATCATAGTTTGTATGTTAAAGTGTCTGCAACTTTAACTGTGGGATAGTAATTAAGGGAGTGGTTGTGAAAGCACTTTAAAAGAAGCAAGGCTGCAGCTTGCTCTCTCTCTGGCTTTGATGATCCCTGATTACTGCAAGGACTCAAGACTGCATTGCTCGAACGGGAGAAAAAAAACAAAGGACTGACTTGTAAGTGAACTGACATAGGATATTCTAAATGGACTTTGCTAACTGAATATCCCTGAATGGACTGACTAAATGATACATGACTATTGGACTGTTATTTTGACTATGCTATGAACTCATAATGGAATAAACTATATTTTTGATAGCACAAGCGTATCTGTTATTTTTACTGTTATGTTAATAAACATACAAGCTTAGCTCACTCATTTATCTGTGTGCCTATCTGACTAACGCTGCACATTCTGTTTAGCTTGTCTCCCTAACCCTGGTTGGGGAAACCAGGCATAACAGTTAGAAAGCAAAGGAAAGGGAGTAAGAAAAGGGAAGAGGAGAGACAAAGGGGTAAAAAGGGCAAGGAGAAGAATAAGCAAGAGAGAAAGGGGGGGGGGGGAGAAGCCTCAATGGTGGGAAGCAAGATCTAAAGAAAAAAAGTTTATTTAGAGATAATGGGTGAACCTAATTAAGGATAAAAGGGGGATTCTGGAAGGTACATAAGATTGTGTTTTTATATGTGTATTTAGAGTATAAAATTTATTGTGTAATTTTAGAATCTACTAAACAGAATCCCAAGAAAAATTAAGTGTTATATGAAGTACTTTTAAGTTAGGGTAATGAGTTAAAGGCGTCACTCCAATTAGTGCATAGGAAAAGTATAGTAAAAGAAAAAAGATGAATGGATAGTTGGAAATAGAACAGACAAAGAATGTTATTGAAAATGGTAATAAGATATGGAAGGATATTTGAAGGTTTTGTTATGTTTTTTTGGGTTTTGTATGTTGATAAAAGGCAATACAATTTTAATTAACAAGAAATAATTTGGATGAAAAGGAGAAGTTGGGATAAGATATGAAGTTAAATAGATAAAGTAAATATTGATATTATAATTGGGAATCATTATGTTCTATTGGTTTTCTTCTTTAATTATTACTATTTTTTTTAGAAAAGAATTTATAAGCTGTTATGCCTTGATTGTTTGTGCACTGTTTTTGTAAAATTAATAAAATTGGTTTATTAAAAAAAAATGCCCATTGGGGAAAATGGACTTATTTAACAACCAGTGTTTGCTTAATGACCACAAGGTTCACTTAACGATCATGGTGCTTGCCTAACCCAGGGGACTGCAACCTTAAACACTCAGAGCCATTTTTCTATTTTCTTTTAAAAAGGTATCTCTGTCTCTGCCTTTCTTTCTTTCTCCCTCTCTCTTTCTCATCTCTCTCTCTCTATCTCTTTCTCCATCTCTGTTTTTCATTTCTCTTTCTCTTTCTCATCTATAACTGCTAAGATTGGAAGCTGTATTTTTATAATCCTATTTCTTTGCAGTTTTGTTCACACACATTTGTGTTTATGTATCCAATACTTTCTTCCTTTCTGCTATGTATTCAAAATGGGCAATGATTTTTTTTGTGTGTGTGTATATGTGTGTGTGTAGCATGTGTATATGTGTGTTATGTATGTGTATGGATATGTATATATATTTCACTTTTAATGTGTGCCAGTGTACTTACAGTAAAAAAATGACAATAAAAGTTTTTTCATCCTATCTTCCCTCTTTCCTTCCCAACCCCATTCCTCCCCACACCCCATTTTGTGTTGGCTTCCCAGTCAAGTACTTACCAGGTCTGATCCTGTTTAGCTTTCTAAAATCAGCCTACTGAAATAAATACCAAACTAAACTGCCCAATAATTTACCTACCATCACAATCTTGTACCTGATTTAAATGTAAACAGCCAATCTGTTGTATTACTAGATTTTGCTAGGCATCTGCTGCATGTTATTCTCTCTTCCTTGATAATCTAGTTGAGAGGTCCCCAAACTTGGCAACTTTAAGACTTGTGGACTTCAACTCCCAAAATTCTGCAGCCAGCTATGTCCACAAGTCTTAAATTTGTCAAGTTTGGAGACCCCTGACATAGATCAACCACATGTACATGAAGTACATACAAAGCACTACCACACCATACAAATGGGTTACAAAAACAAAATGATGAAAAATGGGAGACACTGATTACAGCATAGACAAAAAAATCATATATAATTATTGGGTGGGGGATGATAACAAAAAAGTATCAAGGTTAGAACTTGCTTGCTTGAGTCCCAGTACTTTAGGATTGTGCAGTCCATCGGCAGCCATGCAAAGCCATCCAGTCCCTTAGAATTATCCATTCACTCTAGACACACATACACCCCCCCCCTTATCCTTGCACGAAGGTGTCGAGCTCTGAGGGAAGTTCACCTGCTCGCACCCCAGGTAAACTGAAAGCCCTGCAGGGGGTGGCGGATGCAGCAGCAGCGAGACGGCGATGGCGATTCCGGCGGCGTAGGGGCTTCCAGGATCGTTTCCCCCCCCCCAGCCATCTATGTGGCTGCACACATGGTGCATCAGGGCTTCCAGGCTCTGCTCCCCACAGCTGCTTTCAGCTGTCCTGGAGTTGATTAAGGGGTGCCTTGCTGACACGAGCCGCTGGCCGGGGAGAGGAGAGAACGTTATCTTCTCTTCTCTCCTCTCGCTGGCAAGCACAGCCCCAGCCCCGCAGCAGCTTTTCCATGGCCAGTGGGGGCAGGAGAACACTCTCTCCTCTCTCTGGCAAGCACGTCCCCAGCCCAGGAAGCCCGGGGATGGGGTGGGGTGTTGGGAGACAGCGCAGCAGCCTAGGCTGGCTCTGGTCAGGTGTCAACTCGACTGGTGCTTGCTTGTAGGCTCACTCACCCAGGGAGATCAGGACCATGGTGGAAAGCAGGCAGCAATGGTGGGCAAAGGCAGGTTAGCAATAGCGGGCGAGATGAGGAATAACTGGGCGGTGTGGGGAGTGGGCGGGCAGGAAGGGGCGGGGCCAACCAGGGGCGTGATTTACTGGTTCTCTGAACTGCTCAGACTCATAACATCTGGTTCTATAGAACCAGTCCGAACCGGTAGAAACCCACCCCTACCTCTAACCCCCACTCCTTTCACCTCAAACTATCCACTATTGACCTCACCCCATTCCTAAGAGGTCTGTAAGGGGCATGCATAAGTGCACCATTGTGCCTACCATCCCTGTCCTATTGTTCCCATTTATTTATACCTATTTCCAGGGGTGGGATTCTACAGGTTCACACCTGTTCTCTAGAACCGGTTGTTAACATTCTAAGCCAGGCTTGTCCAACCCGCGGCCCGCGGGCCGCATGCGGCCCAGGTCACCTCGTAATGCGGCCCAGTGCCCACCCCAACCTTCCAGCAAGAGCCAGTGAGAAGGAGGAGGAGAGGCAGGCACGAGGTGGGGCGAGGCGAGCGCCATGCCAAGCAGCAACAGAAAAGGCAGGCACCGCCTTTGCTGCTACTGCCCCTGCCGCCACTGCCGCTTCTACCCCCGCCGCCGCTGCTGCTTCTGCCCCCGCCGCCACTGCCGCTTCTGCCCCCTGCCACTGCTGCTGCTGCCCCCCGTTGCCGCTTCTGCCCCCACCGCTGCCGCCACTGCCGCTTCTGCCCCCGCCGCCGCTGCCACTTCTGCCCCCACCATTGCCACTTCTGCCCCCACCGCCACTGCCGCTTCTGCCCCCACTGCTGCCGCTTCTGCCCCCACCGTCGCTGCTGCTTCTGCCCCCGCTGCCACTGCCTTTTCTGCCCCCGCCGCCGCTGCCATTTCTGCCCCCGCTGCTGCTGCTGCTTCTGCCCCCACCGCTGCTGCTTCTGCCACCGCCGCTGCCACCGCTTCTGCCCCTGCCACTTTTGCCCCTGCTGCCGCCCCCCACCCCACCGCCGCCCCCCCACCCCACAAAATTTGGCCAGAAAATTAATAAAAAATAAATAATTTTTGATAAATAATTATAAATAATAAAAATAATTTATTATTTATTGTATAATTTTATAATATAATTATTTTATAATAATTTATTATATGTGCGGCCCAAACCAAATTTTCATCTTCTAATGTGGCCCAGGGAAGGTGAAAGGTTGGACACCCCTGTTCTAAGCAGTTCGGAGAACCGGTTGTTAGAAGAAATTACTGACCTAATCATAAGGAAGGAAGGAAGGAAACATTCTGGTGTTGCTTACAGAAACTGCCTCTCTGTTAACCCTTATTACATTCTTGGCAGGACTAGACTTCCTGTCTCAAGAACTTCTCTGGAGGTTTGTTTTCCTCCTTTGCTGGAAATTCGTTTGTGTGGAGTGACCATTCAAAATTACAATGGCACTGAAAAAAGTGACTTATTACCATTTTTCACACTTATGACTGTTGCAGCATCCCCACAGTCATGAGAGGCCAGGCGAGGAGATGCGTGCCTCAATGTGAGTGATGTTGAGTTGGCCACATCCAGCCAGTCACATGACCACCAAGCCACGCCCACCAACTAAGCCACACCCACAGAACCGGTTGTTAAAAAATTTGAATCCCACCCCTGGAACTGTATATTAGGGTGACTCAGGCAGTCACCTATAAATCAAATCTGTTATTTAAATGAACACAGATATTTACATATTCACATGAACTATTACTCTTGTTCTCTACAACAAATGAGAAGGAAGTAGGAACAAAATAAACAAGTAGATAATGTTCTAGAACAGCCATGAAATTCTAACAATTTAGGAGTTGTCTGGTATTTCAGTTGTATTCACAACTGGAGCAAAGAAGCAGTATTTCCATATCAAAATATGCATCATTTTTCTTTTGATACAGCAGGTGCTACCATAACTAACAAAACATTGTATATGCTGATCTTCCTTTTCAATAAATATCCTTCTAAAAATCAATTGAATGAACTGCCTTCAAACTCAAAAGCTAATCAAAAGCCATTATTTTTCATCAGAAGAGTAATTAAAACCAAATGTAATTAAAGCAAAACATAAAACCACCGAACTGGTAGTTACACTGGTCGGATCCCACCCCAGTTTTCTCAGTTTTCTATCCACTACATGCTTGACAAGAACCATAAAACTGAAGGTTGGGTGTCTTCAACATTAAACAGAATGACTGCAATGATAAATCTACTTAATACTTGATGTTTATCTACTGTATATCGACTATTCAGTAAAGAAGTATTCATGCCTTCTAGATTTTCTGACTTTTTGCATAACTTGCCAATGAATGTAACTGGAGTTTCATATGAATCCTACTGATACATTAAGAGTACCTGAATGAAAAAAGGCACCAAAGTTTGGTGCTTTTTAAATTTATTACACAATCAAAATGTAAGCATGCAATGCACTCGTGTGAAAAAATAACAATCCCCTTAGTTTCAGTAACTGGTTGCAACACCTTTGCTGCTTTCTATAATTGGTAGTTAGTGCCTCACATCACTTTTTTGGGTTCATTCTACCACAGTGAACTGCTTCAAATTAATAACATTTAAGGGTGTTCAAGTAGGATTTGTTTATTCTGGTCCTGCCACAATATTTCTGTGGGGTTTAGTGTTTAAAAACACTGAACTGTGTTTTTTTTTATTCATACTTGCTTGCATGTTTTGAGATTGTTCCCTTGCTACATTGAACCACATGCATTTCTGCTTATGGACAGATAGTCTAATACACTCCTGCAGAATTCAGATAGAAAGCATGATTTTAACAAAATGGGTATCTTGCTTAGGATTTCAAAACTACCCCCAGAACTTTAGAAACCATTTTGTAACTTACTTTAGGGAAACAGGAATCAATAATACATTGTATAATAATATAGGGAGATGTTTCTCTGCTATTTGGGGAGCATGCAGATCATAGTCTTTCAAAAACTTCATTAAAATTAAAATGTTATTAAATCAATGTGGAGCTCTCTAGAAATACTATGAAATTTAGCTCTTCAAATCACATTCAGTTTTTCATCACATGGATTCTAGATCATGCCCTGCCAAAAAGAAATTTCTGCAGATTTCTGTAGGGAGAGGGTGGAGCTGGCATCGCGACAATACGGCATGTGATCTTGGAGGTCTGAGATCGCTGCTGATATCTTTGCTCCTGGACGGTCCTATCGGATATAAACCATCCCAAAGAGTTGGTGAAAGTGAAGAGCGCATCCTGTCGATCCCAGGGATACCGCAAAGTCCTTGGTAGATCCAGGAAAAGCTCTTCTTGCCAGCAGCAAAGAGGCAGCCTTTAAAGCTGCTGAAGTTGGGACAGCTCTGAAACAGAAGAGAGCAGAAAGAGAGAGTGTGCCAGTTTGGTGAGAACTTTTTTTTTAATTCTAAGATCTGAAAGGACACCCTAAGGAAAAGAAAGAATCTGTAAAAGTTTTTGACAGAAGTGATTAAGCGGCGATTTTAAACAGGAATGTCAAAGTAATGTTTTGTTTTGTTTTTTTTCCTCATTGCTGGATTTTCTATATCTAGATCTTGTACTTTGAAACTGGACTGGTTTTTTCTTTTCCATCTATTTTTCTTTTCTCCTTTTTGATTTTGTAACCATTTTAGGCTAGAGACTCCCTTTTAGTTATTTCTTTTTAAAAAAATATCTTTTTCTTTTTTTATTAATTTTTATTGCATTTTGCTTGGAAAAGGAGGGGGAAAGTGAGAGCAAAGAAACTTTGTAACACTGCCAACTAGAGGCTTGAAAATATTCTATTTCCCTGTGACCAGACAAAGCTGAGAAAGAAAGAACTGAGACTCTTTTTCAAGGACATTGCTATTTGATAAGATAGAGGGAAGAGCATGGGAGAGTATTATTGCAGGTGCTCTTCTGGGTTTCTATCAACAACTGGAGTCTGGTGTTGAAACATAGGGGGAAAAAAGGTGATAAGTTTTTGGAGAAGAGAGTTATAATAAGAGCCTTGGATAATTAAACAAAGTTCAGTGTACCCTTTTTTCTTTTCCTAAGTTGTGCTATCCCTCCTCACCAGCTTTATTGTATTTTTTTAATCTTTTTTTTTGCAATAACTATTTGGGTTTTTGGCTTTGTTGGAGCCTGTCTTTGTTTTTCTTTCTTTCTTTTTTTTCTTTTGGAAGTCCAATCTCTACGTTTGCTTTTTATTTTAAAGGGAAAGCCTTAAAAGCCTTTTTATTCCTTTCCTGGTATTTTTGTTTTTTCATCTACCTTTCTGGTTTATTCTTATGCACTTTTTTCTATTTGAGACCTTTCAATTGGATTAAGTTGTTGAAGAACCTGAAGAATTTTTCCTTTTCCATTTTTTCTTTTTTTTCTTAAGTCTTTTTCTTTATCTAACTATTGATTGGATTAAGGTATACAAGAACCTGAAGAAATTTTGTCGTCTCTTTTATTATTATTATTATTGGGCTTCTTTTTTCTACTATTTTTATTTTGAACTATAATTGGTTACTTCACAATTGGATTAAGGTTTAGAAGAACCTGAAGATTTTGAATTGCTTAAAATGAATAGGAAATTTACAGCTCCTGGTTCTTCAACTTCTACTTCTTCCTCTCCACCATCTGGAGGACAACATTCAATACAGACAATGTTAAAGCAAGAAAAAGAACAAGAAAAAGTGACTGTACAGATGATTATGCAAGGAATCCAAGACCTTAAAACAAAATCAGACACCATTGAAAAGATAATAGAGAACATCGAACAAAGAACAGAGAACATTGAACAAAGAACAGGGAAAACCAATGAAAAAGTGGAGAATATCCAACAAATGATGTTGAAGTATGATGAGAGATTCCAAAAAATTGAAGAAGAAAAACAAAGTGACAAGAAGATTGGAGATATTGATAATAGATTAATGGTGGTTGAACAAGATAAAAGTGGTATCTTGAGATGGGAGATGGATAGATCAGAATTCTATCTCAGATTCCAAAACGTAGAGGAAGAAAAAGGACAAAACCTAGCTGAGATAATGATAGAAATACTGGCTGAAGCTTTGGAAATAACTGAAGAGAAGATGATGGATGGAATAGATGAGGATTATCGAGTTTTCACAAGATATGCGATGAGAAATAGCTTACCAAGAGAAGTTTACATTAGATTTACAAAGAAAGCCATTAAAATGCAAATATTGCAAGTGGCAAAAGAGAAAACATTGAAATACAAAGACAAGGAGATTGTGGTCTTGAAACAAATACCCAGAAGAGTGAGAGAGATGAGAAGAGAATACCGATTCCTGACTAAAATACTACTTTAAAAAGAGGTGAATTATGGATGGCTGATTCCAGATGGTTTAATGTTCACATGGCAAAAACAGAGGCATAGAATTGACTCAATTGAGAAAGCGGAATTATTTTATACAGAATTTTTTGGAAGGAAAGAGGAAGAGGCAGAAAAAGAGATCTCACTAATTGAATTCCAAGAGGACTGCCAAATGGCGACTGAAAAAAAAAGAAGGCGCAGTCGGTGGAAAGGTGGAAGCCAAAGAACAACATGAACTAAGATCTGCGAGAGCTGCTAAACCTAACTATAAAATATAACCGTGGAAGAGAAAAAAATGATTACAATTAATATAAATGGACTTAATTCAGCCGTTAAAAGAAGGAAAACCTTTCATAAACTAGAGAAATTAAAATTTGATATAATTTGTCTACAAGAAGTACATATTAAAAAACAATATGAACAATTGTTGGTACAGCCAAAATTAGGGAAAATATTTACTTCCTTGACCCAATGTAAGAAAAGAGGAGTGGTTTTATATATTAAAGAGACCACCCCAGCAAAATTGATCTATACCGATTATGACGGAAGAATACTAATGGTGGAAATAATGGACAATAATATGAAAACACTCCTGATTGCAATTTATACTCCGAATGACAAACAAGAAGAATTTTATAGAAAACTACATATGAAAATAATTGAACTGGACTATGCTAATATAGTTATGATGGGAGATTTTAATGGAATTGTAGACAATAAATTGGACTATACAGCACAGAAAACAACAAAGCAAAACAGAAAGACTCTCCCTAAATCTTTTTTTTTCAATGGTAGATGAAATAAACTTAAAAGATACATGGAGAGAAAGAAATGCTAAAACTAAACAATACACCTTCTATTCAAATAGACACTTATCATGGTCCAGAATAGATATGATATGGATGTCAACAGAATTAATATCTAACATTCAAGAAATAAATATTGAAACAAGTACTTGGGCAGATCACAATTCAATGACAATTAAATGGAAAGGGCAGAAAAGAAGATCTAGATGGATGTTAAATAATACTATTTTAAAGGAAAAAGACTTCACACAGTGGATGGAGAAAGAATTGGCTTTTTTCTTTAGAGAAAACAAAAAAGAAGATACATCAATTCAGAATGTATGGGATACAATGAAGGCATATGTTAGAGGCTTGATAATAGATTATGCAAGGAAAAGGAATACGATGAAAAGGCTAGCCTCTAAGGCCCTAGAGGATGAGCATAAAAGACTTGAAAAAGGACATCAAGCTAAAAATGGATATAATTAAACAAAAAATGGGTCTAATAGAAAAAGAAGAATTAGCACAGAAAATTAGAGGTGCTAAACAGAACTACTTCGAAGACGCAAACAAACCAGGTAGATGGTTAGCATACAAATTGAGAAAGAATCAAGGAAAATATTGCAATTAATAGATGACCAAGGCCAAGTTTACCATGGTAGCAAAGAGAAGAAGGAAATCATTCAAGACTATTATGGGAAACTATACACACAAGAGAATATTGATGAGGAAAGAGTTAAGCAGTACTTACAGAATTTACCTCAGATACCTAAAGAGACTGAAAAAATGTTAGAAAGCAATATAATGATGATGGAGTTAACTGAAGCACTCAAGAAGCAAAATAATGGAAAGGCACCAGGCCCAGATGGACTTCCGGCAGAATTTTATAAAACATTACAAGAATCGTTGAATCTTCCATTGCTAGAAGTTATGAATGAAGTTATGTTAAAGAAGAAGATACTTAAATCATGGTCAGAAGCCTATATTACACTTATTCCAAAAGAGGAGGCCGACCCATTACAAATTAAGAACTATAGACCCATTTCTCTACTAAATGCAGATTATAAAATCTTTGCTTCAATATTGGCAGAAAGACTTAAAAATATTTAAATAATTTTATCCATCCTGATCGAAATGGATTTCTGCCAAAGAGACAAATTAAAGACAATATGAGAGTAATCTTGGACACTTTGGAATACTACGAGGCACATCCTGAAAAACAAATGGTTCTGATATTTCTAGATGCACAGAAGGCATTTGATAATGTGAATTGGTGATTCATGTTATTACTGTTCAAACAGATGGGTTTTGCTAGAAAATTTATTCAAGCAATAGAAGCTATAAACTATAAGCAAACGGCAAAGGTAATGATAGAGGGAGAACTGACAGACTCTATTGATATAAGAAAAGGGACAAGACAAGGATGCCCACTATCACCTTTGCTATTTGTATTAACTTTGGAAGTGTTGAATAGAAATATTAGAGATGATAAAAGTATATTCCAAATAAAAGTATAATCCAAATAACAAAGTCCAGTATCATACACAGTTCAGTAATAGACTCACATCAATCCAAGAATAACGTTGATCAGCAACAGTCAAGAGGGAAATGTGGGAACCAAAAACAGTGAACATCAGAACATCGACCAACTAGCAACTAGTAACACTATCAGAAACCAGGTTTCTGGCTCCATCTTATGGCTGTTTGAGGAACCACACCCAATTACAATTTTAGCATTCCCTTAAAGGGACAGTATTAAAATGTCTATCCTGGTTTATATATTTCCAACCCAACTGTTAGGTGACTTACATTTCTAACATTCTCCCCTTTGGGTAGGACAATATATACAACCTTACATTCTAAGTCCATAATCCTCACAGCAAGCCTTATGCTTTACAGAGCCTTGGGCTTTTGTAAAATGAACTGCGATGTTATTTTCTGACATACACTATTCCAGCTTAATCATCTTACTTTGCACACATTGTCTTAGAACTGTGTGTTTTGTTCTTGTCTTTACAACAAGATTTTAAGCCATCTGTTTTCCCTGTTCTTTGTTCGATGTTCTCTATTCTCTTTTCAATATTCTCTGATCTTGTTTGAATGTTTTGAATTCCTTGCATAATCATCTGCAGGGTCACTTTTTCTTTTTCTTGTTCTTTCTCTTGCCTTAACATTGTCTGTATTGAACGTTGTCCTCCAGATGGTGGAGAGGAGGAAGTAGAAGTTGAAGAACCAGTAGCTGTTAATTTCCAACTTGTTAAGCCTGGATTCCCCAACCAGGGTTAAGGAGACAAGCTAAACAGAATGTGCAGCGTTTGTCAGATAGGCACACAGATAAATGAGTGAGATAAGCTTGTATGTTTATTAACATACAGTAAAAATAACAGATACGCTTGTGCTATCAAAAGATAGTTGATTCCATTATGAGTTCATAGCATAGTCAAAATAACAGTCCATTTGTCATGTATCATTTAGTCAGTCCATTCAAGGATATTCAGTTAGCAAAGTCCGTGTAGAATATCCTATGTCAGTTCACTTACAAATCAGTCCTTTGTCTCTCTCCCGTTCGAGTAACGCAGTCTTGAGTCCATGCAGTAATTAGGGATCATCAAAGCCAGAGCGAGAGCAAGCTGTCGTCTTGCTTCTTTTAAAGTGCTTTCACAACCACTCCCCTAATTACAATCCTATATTTAAAGTTGCAGACACTTTAACTTATAAACTATGATTACATATTTATTATTTTACCTAAACCAGTTAGGGTAAACAATGTTGTCCCTAACACTACTCATTTCAAACAATTCAAAATCTTCAGGTTCTTCTAGACCTTAATCCAATTGTGAAGTAACAAATTGCGATTCCAAATAAAAATAGTAGGGAAAAGGAAGCCAAATAGTAATAATAATAAAAAAAAGAAAAAAGAATTTCTTCAGGTTCTTGTATACCTTAATCCAATCGATTAGTTTGATAACAATGAAAATTCAAAAATGAAGGAAAAAACCATAAACATACACAAAGGAGAAAAAGTTGTAAAATCCTAAAAAAAGATGGAAAAGTTAAAAATAAAAAGCTAAAAAAAAGAAAAAAATTCTTCAGGTTCTTAAACACCTTAATCCAATAAAGAGGTCTCAAATATAAAAGGCTGCATAAGAGAAAAAAAATAGGAAGATAAAAAGAAAGAAAAAACCAGTATTGGAGGTAGATGGAAAAACAAAAGTACCAGAAAGGCAAAAAGAGAAAAAAAAAAAAGGCTACTCCCTTAAAAAGAAAAGGAAGGGAATCATTAATACTAAAACTTTTATTTTAAAATAAAAAACAAATGTAAAAAATTAACTTCCAAACACAAGCATAAAGAAAAAAAAATCAAAGAGAAGCTCCAAAGAACTAAAAGTCCAAATAGCTGTTTCAAAAAGTAAACTGTTGAGGAGGGGTAGCACAGCTTTGGAAAAATCAATAAAACACACTGCAGTTTGTTTAGTTATCCAAGGCTCTTGTTATAACACTCTTCTCCAAAAACTTATCACCTTTTCTTTTCCTATAAACTTCAACACCAGACTCCAGCTGTTGATAGAAAACCAGAAGAGCACCTGCAATAATACACTCCCATGCTCTTCCCTCTATCTTATCAAATAGCAATGTCCTTGAAAAAGAGTCTCAGTTCTTTCTTTCTCAGTTTTGTCTGGTCACAGGGAAATAGAATATTTTCAAGCCTCTAGTTGGCAGTGTTACAAAGTTTCTTTGCTCTCACTTTCCCCCTCCTTTTCTGAGCAGGATATAATAAGAATTAATTAAAAAAGAAAGAAAATATTTTTTAAAAATGAAATAACTAAAGGGAGTCTCTAGCCTAAAATATTACAAAATCAAAGAATCAAGAAAGAAATCAAGAAAGAAAAACAAAGACAGGCTCCAACAAAGCCAAAAACCCAAATAGTTATTACAAAAAAAAAAGATGAAAAAAATACAATAAAGCTGGTGAGGAGGGATAGCACAACTTAGGAAAAGAAAAAAGGGCATACTGAACTTTGTTTAATTATCCAAGGCTCTTATTATAACTCTCTTCTCCAAAAACTTATTCACCTTTTCCCCCCCTACGTTTCAACACCAGACTCCAGCTGTTGATAGAAACCCAGAAGAGCACCTGCAATAATACTCTCCCATGCTCTTCCCTCTATCTTATCAAATAGCAATGTCCTTGAAAAAGAGTCTCAGTTCTTTCTTTCTCAGCTTTGTCTGGTCACAGGGAAATAGAATATTTTCAAGCCTCTAGTTGGCAGTGTTACAAAGTTTCTTTGCTCTCACTTTCCCCCTCCTTTTCCAAGCAAAATGCAATAAAAATTAATAAAAAAAGAAAAAGATATTTTTTTAAAAAGAAATAACTAAAAGGGAATCTATAGCCTAAAATGGTTACAAAATCAAAAAGGAGAAAAGAAAAATAGATGGAAAAGAAAAAACCAGTCCAGTTTCAAAATACAAGATCTAGATATAGAAAATCCAGCAATGAGGAAAAAAACCATTACTTTGACATTCCTGTTTAAAATCGCCGCTTAATCACTTCTGTCAAAACTTTTACAGATTCTTTCTTTTCCTTAGGGTGTCCTTTCAGATCTTAGAATTAAAAAAAACGTTCTCACCAAACTGGCACACCCTGTTTCTGTTCTCTTCCATTTCGGAGCTGTCCCAACTTCAGCAGCTTTAAAGGCTGCCTCTTTGCCGCTGGCAAGAAGAGCTTTTACTGGATCTACCAGGGACTTTGCAGTGTCCCTGGGATTGACAGGATGCGCTCTTCACTTTCACTGTCTCTTCAGGATGGTTTAGATCTGATAGGATCGTCCAGGAGCAAAGATATCGGCAGCGATCTCAGACCTCCAAGATCGCATGCCATATCGTCGTGACGCCAGCTCCGCCCTCTGATGAAAAAGTTGAGAACATCCAACAAATGATGATGAAGTATGATGAGAGATTATTAAAAATTGAAGAAGAAGATAAACAAAGAGATAAGAAGTTTGGAAAAAATGATAAAGAAATGTATAGATTTGAAGCCGGAGTTTTTCTTATTGGGAATCTTACCAGATACATACAATAAAGACTTGAAATATTTGATTGTAAATGTATTAACAGCGGCTAGGATTGTATTTGCTAAAATTTGGAAGAATGAGAAAATACCATCGCAGGAAGAAATTATTAAGAAAATATTGGAATGTGCTGAGATGAGTAGATTGACATTTGAAATTAGAGAGCAAGAGGATAAACAATTTTATGAAATTTGGGATCTTTTCTATCAATGGTTAGATGACAAAATACAATAATAGAATATTTAGAATGTTAGACAGCAAGGAATATCTTTATTTTTTCTTTTTCTTTTGTTATTTGACATTATATCTATAAAGGGTTTGTAGGATAGATCTGGTATGATTATATGATTTGTTATAGAATAAACTGTTTAAAGTATTGTTATCTCATAAAGCTTGAATGATTAAAAGTATAGTCAAATGATTTTTTAATAGCGATATTAGGACATATAAGTTTGGATTGACAATATGAGTTGTTATGTAATATAACTGTAATTGAGACTACGAAATGAATGCACAAAACTGATGAACCAACCGACACACTGTATGTATATAAGAGAGTTGATGTTTTTATGTCTTGTTTGTTTTATTTGTTTGTAGAAAATCAATAAAATTGTTTTCAAAAAAAAGAAAGAAGATTGGAGACATTGATACCAGATTAACTGTGGTTGAACAAGATAAAAGTGGTATGCTGAGATGGGAGATGGACAGATCAGAATTCTATCTCAGATTCCAAAACATAGAGGAAGAAAAAGGACAAAATCTAGCTGAGATAATTATAGAAATATTGGCTGAAGCTTTGGAAATAACTGAAGAGAAGATGATGGATGGAATATATAAGGTTTATCAAGTCTTCACAAGATACGCAATGAGAAATAACCTACCAAAAGAAGTTCACATCAGATTTACAAAGAAAGCCATTAAAATGCAAATATTGCAAGTGGCAAGAGAGAAAACATTGAAATATAAAAATAAGGAGATTGTGGTTTTGAAACAAGTACCAGAAGAGTGAGAGAGATGAGAAGAGAATACCAATTCTTGACCAAATTGCTACTTAAAAAAGAGGTGAATTATAGATGGCTGATTCCAGAAGTTTTAATGTTCACATGGCAAGAGCAGAGATACAGAATTGATTCAATTGAGAAAGCTGAGTCATTTTATACAGAATTTTTCAGAGGGAAAGAGGAAGAGGCAGAAAAAGAAGTACTTGGGCAGATCACAATCCAATGACAATTAAATGGAAAGGACAAAGAAGAAGATCTAGATGGACGCTAAATAGTACTATTTTAAAGGAAAAAGACTTCACACAGTGGATGGAGAAAGAATTGGTTTTCTTCTTTAGAGAAAACAAAAAAGAAGACACATCAATCCAGAATGTATGGGATACAATGAGGGCATATGCCAGAGGCTTGATAATAGACTATACAAGGAAAAGAAATACCATGAAAAGACTAGCCTCTAAGGCATTAGAGGATGAGTATAAAGGACTTGAAAAAGAGCTACAGAAAATGCCACAGAAAAAGGACATTAAGTTAAAAATGGACATAATCAAACATAAAATGGGTCAAATAGAAAAAGAAGAATTAGCACAGAAAATTAGAGGTGCTAAACAGAATTACTTTGAAGATGCAAATAAACCAGGTAGATGGTTAGCATATAAATTGAGAAAGGAGAAAGAATCAAGGAAAATATTGCAATTAATAGATGATCAAGGCCAAGTTTGCTATGGTAGTAAAGAGAAGAAGGAAATCATTCGAGACTCTTATGGGAAACTATACACACAAGAGAATATTGATGAGGAAAGAGTCAAATAGTACCTACAGAATGCTAAGTTGCCCCAGATACCTAAAGAGATTGAAACAATGTTAGAAAGCAATATAACAATGATGGAGTTAACTGAAGCACTCAAGAAGCAAAATAATGGAAAGGCACCAGGCTCAGATGGACTTCCGGCAGAATTTTACAAAACATTGCAAGAATCATTGAACCTTCCATTGCTAGAAGTTATGAATGAAGTTATGTTAAAGAAGAGGATTACTAAATCATGGTCAAAAGCCTATATTACACTTGTTCCAAAAGAGGAGGCCGATCCATTACAAATCAAGAACTATAGACCTATTTCCCTACTAAACGCAGATTATAAAATGTTTGCTTCAATATTGGCAGAAAGACTTAAAAAATACTTAAATAATTTTATATATTCTGATCAAAATGGATTTCTGCCAAAGAGACAAATTAAAGACAATATGAGAGTAATCTTGGACACTTTGGAATACTACAAGGCACAGCCTGAAAAACAAATGGCTTTGATATTTCTTGATGCACAGAAGGTATTTGATAATGTGAATTGGCGATTCATGTTGTTGCTCCTGCAACAGGTGGGCTTTGCTAGAAAATTTATTCAAGCAATAGAAGCTTTTTATCATAAGCAAACGGCAAAGGTAATGATAGAGGGAGAACTGACAGACTCTATTAATATAAGAAAAGGAACAAGACAAGGGTGCCCACTATCACCTTTGTTGTTTGTGTTAACTTTGGAAGTGCTAAACAGAAATATTAGAGATGAAAAGAATATAAAAGGAATGAAAATCAAAAAGGAAGAATTTAAGCTGCAAGCATTTGTTGATGATCTGGTTATCATCTGAGAAGACCCTTTAGAAACAGCATCAAAATTGATAGAAAAGATAGAGACATATGGAAAGGTGGCTGGTTTGAAAATAAATAAAGATAAGACAAAGATTTTGACAAAGAATATGCTATTAAGACAAAAGGAAGAACTGGAAGACCTATTGAAAATTCAGGTCACGAATAAGATCAAGTACTTGGGGATAAATTTGACAGCAAGATGTAGTACATTAAAAGAGAATAATTATATTAAACTTAAACAGCAGATAGCGCTAGATTTGGCAAAATGGGAAAATTTACAACTGTCACTAATAGGGAGAATTTCAACAATCAAGATGAATATATTACCCAGAATTTTATATTTGTTTCAAACAATTCCAATTAGGCTTGGAAAAGACTACTTTGAAGATTTAAATAAAATTGTGTCGAAATATATATGGCAAGGTAAGTAAGTGAGAATAAAGTTAAAACTTTTGCAAGATGCTAGAATTAGAGGAGGATTTGGTTTGCCTAATTGGGAGTTGTACTACCAAGCTACAAATCTGATGTGGGTTAAGGAATGGATAACACTAAGAAATACTAGATTGTTGACATGAGAAGGACATGACCTGTTGTTGGGGTGGCATGCTTTTTTATGGTATAAAGGAACTAAAACACAGGGGTACTTTAGAAGACATTATATACGGGAATCTCTGTGGTTAAACTGGGAGAAGATTAAATACAAAAAGGAACAAACAGTTAGATATGGTGAAATATTGAATGAAAAGGGTGAACTTAAATCTATGCAAAAACTAGAGGAACAAGGTTTAAAGATGAATTGGTTTTCATATGCGCAAATATACTCAAGGTATGATAAAGATTCTAAAACACAAGGTTTCTATGATAAACTGACTGACTTAGATAAGATTTTGACAGGTACTGATGAAAAGGTGATTAAAAAGTTGTATGGATATTTATTAGAAATTAAACTAGAAGAAGAACAAGTTAAAGAAACTATGATTGCTTGGAGGAAGAATTTTGGATATGGGATTGATTTAGATACATGGCAAAAATTGTGGTCTCAAAATTATAAAATGACAATGTCAACAGCATATAAAGAAAATTTGTATAAGATGTTTTACAGGTGGCATTTTCCCCCAACAAGAATAGCAAGAATGTTCAAGAATAAATCCGAAAAATGTTGGAAATGTCATCAGACACCTGGCTCATATTACCATATGTGGTGGACTTGTGCGGATGCTAAAAAATACTGGACTAAAATCCACATGTGGTTGAAAAAAATGACAAAAAAACATATGGACTTGAAACCAGAGATATTTTTGTTAGGAATTTTACCTGAAATATATAGTAAAGACTTGAAATACCTGATTGTAAATGTATTAACTGCAGCTAGGATTGTGCTTGCTAAAAACTGGAAAAATGAGAAAATACCATCACAGGAGGAAATCATTAAGAAAATATTGGAATGTGCTGAAATGAGTAGATTGACATTTGAAATTAGAGAACAAGAGGATAAACAATTTTATAAAATTTGGGATCTTTTCTATCAATGGTTAGACAGTAAAGTACAGTAATGAAATATGTAGACTTTTAGAAAATAATAAATATATAAAGATGTACTTCTTTCTTCTTATATCTACAAAATGATTTTAGGATAGATTTGGGATGATAATATGAACTGTTATAAAATAAACTAAGTAAATTATGGTTATCTTGTAAAACATGAATGAATAAAAGTATAGTCAAATGATTGATTAATAATGATACAAAGGTATTTAATTTTTGATTGACAATATGAGATTGTATGTAATGTAATTGTAATTGAAGACTACGAAATGGAAGCACAAAACAGTTTGTAAACCAACCAGCACACTGTATGTATACCTATGGAAGATAGCTTGATGTTTTTATGTTTTGTTTGTTTATGTTTGTTTTTAAAAACCAATAAATTTTTTTAAAAAAGAAAGAAATTTCTGTAGATTTCTGTCCAAAAAGTTGTTGATGCCTATACCAACTTTATAATGAATGAAGGAAACTACAACCCACAACAATTTATAATACAATTTATCCTAGACACTAGGAGTCTGTGATTTCTAATACTACCTTAAGGCACAAAACCAGCTGGGTGACCTTTGGCCAGTCACTCTCTCTCAACCCTTAGAAGCAGGCTGTCATGCCCCTGTTGGAGACTGACTCTGAGCAGTCAGAGGAGGACCCAGGCCCATCCTCGATCCATCCTAGGGCACACAGGGAGGAGAGGATCAGGGTAAAATGTGGTCTACTTGGGAGGAGAGGATCAGGGTAAAATGTTGTTTACTCAGGAGGAGAGGGCCATGATCCTCTTCATGGGTTGCAGGTATGAGATCTGCATAAGAGTTTGGACCTGCGTGCTAACAGATGCTGGAGACAAATTAGTGTTTTATTCCTAAAGAAGGTTTATCTTGGTTGGTGTTCTTCCAACGGACTACCTGATTATCTTCCTGAAGTTGGCAATTATCTATCCTGGTCTGTCATGGAACTTTATTCAGTGCGGTTTGTTTTTGGTTTTTGCTTCGTTATTGGCTCTTTCTGTTAAGTCCGCGTGGAAGGAAGCCAGGAGTCGGTGACTTTGTATCAATCTCTTTATTGCAGTCAGGAACCGAACTGGCTCTCAGAAAAACTTTGCGGCTTTTTATTCCCAAGCCGCAGCGGCCGCGGCCAATCGCACCGCTTTGAATCTCCCGCGATTCGAATCTACCAATCGTGGGAGATTCTCAGTGAGCCAATCGGTGTGGCTCGCCTAGCCAATCTGATCGCCCCGCGCTTTGGCCAATCAAAGCGCGGGGATCTCAAGAATTCAAATGAAGGTACAGAACACTTTGAATTTGAACTGTGTTTCTTTCCTTTGAAATGTTATTTTGAAAATAGTTTATTCCTCCACTGTGAACAATTAAACAGTGAAGCCAAGTTGAAGGCATTAAAGGACTTTTAGTAAAGTTTTGGGTTTTGTTATATTTCTGATATACTCTGGGTCATCACACAGGCAATGGCAAACCACTTCTGAAAACTGCAGGGACTGGTCTGGGCAGTCACCAGGAGACAACACATTCAGTCCAATTATTATTTAGAACATTTCCTTAAAAATAAGTGCCCTGAAATAACTTAAGGAATCGTTAAATTCTAGGCCTAAGCTATAAGGCTTTGCTGTGTTCTGACTCAACAACAGAAGTAAGTAATTTACTTAATGATATTTTCTTGCATTCTCAGATATTATTTAATTTTTATTTTATCTATTAATTCAATTTATATGCCACCCATCTTGTAGTTTCTGTTAGGGATAACATTGTTTACCCTAACTGATTTAGGTAAAATAATAAATATGTTATCATGGTTTGTTAGTTAAAGTGTCTGCAACTTTAACTGTAGGAATGTAATTAAGGGAGTGGTTGTAATAGCACCATAAAAGAAGCAAGACAACAGCAGCTTGCTCTCGCTGGCTTTATGATCCCTAATTACTGGATGGATTCAAGACTGCATTTTTCTCCTACTGGAAAGGGAGAGAGAAAGGACTGATTTATTGTAAGTGAACTGACATTGGATATTCTACACGGACTTTGCTAATTGAATAACCTTGAATGGACTGACTAAAATGATACATGACAAATGTACTGTTATTTTGACTATGCTATAAACTCTAAATGGAATAAACTATATTTTGATAGCACAAGCGTATCTGTTATTTTTACTGTATGTTAACTAACATACAAACTTTATCTCGCACATTTATCTGTATGCCTATCTGACTAATGCTGCACATTCTGTTTAGCTTGTCTCCTTAACCCTGGTTGGGGAACACAGGCTTAACAGTTTCGAAGTTTAAGTTTTACAACTTGGTGTTGGGCTATAATAAAATGTTCATTCCTTGATACTTCTAGAGGGCAGGGATGATCCAATCAATAGCCCTGTTTAATGAAGTAGTCACAAAACTGTCCTGTTGTGAATGTATAAAGTTTTAATAAAGCGTGAGCTTGGAGTAAAGTGCAGGGTTCTGGCCCTGCACTTCTGATTGGCTGTTAAATGGCCGGATCGGATTGGCCCGCTCCGGGGAATCCGATTGGCCCTTAACAGAGAGTTCCTATTGGTTATGGGAGCTAGCGCTCCTCGTTGGTTATTGGTTAATAGTTACGGGGTTTGCCTATATAAGGCGGGTTAAAACTGCTATAGAGCTCAGAAGTCACTGTGTAAATAAAGAGCTGAAGTTCACCGTTCAGAGGCTTGTCTCCATTCTTTCTTGCCCATGCTCCAAACTTAACATGTCCCTTCATGTGATTGTATTGACTAAGAGCCAGTGTAGTCTAGTGGTTAAAGGACCAGGATAGAAACCAGGAGACTGTGAGTTCTAGTCCCACCTTAGGCATGAAAGCTGGGTGGGTGACTCTGGGTCAGTCTCTCTCAACTCACAACATCAGGTTTGGGTGACAAGCCAGTCAGTCAATCCCTGTTGTAACCAATGGAAAAGAGGACAGTGCACTTGCAAGAAAATGCTAGAATTTTTTTTAATGTTTGATAGAACAAGGGGAAGCCGTTACTTTTTCACACTGGGATATTGTATTTTGGAAGGTTTTACTTATAAATAAATAAAAAGAACCCCAAAGCTCAGTGTTACTCTCTTTAAATATCAGTAGGTTCCACATGAAGCTATAACAACTTTAACTGGTAAAGATATACAAAAATACAAAAATCCCAAAAGGGACAAATGCTTTTTCACAGAACTGTATTTCTACTGCCTTTCAAACAGATAGCACAAAGAAATATTAATATTATGTAAAGTCATTTTAAAGAACATGCAGGTTTTCTAATTAAAATGTGCAGAATGTAAGCACACACACAAAAAAACACAATGAAAGATTAACATTTCAGACTTAATGATTTATATATTATTTCAAACATCTGAATCCTAAAAAGGACACCTGCCTGCACAAACTGGCTGTTTTGTGGAATAGTTGGTGTCATGTAAAATATAATATGCTGCTTGCTCCTGCTATTAGCCATTGTCTTACCACTATATGGTCCACTGGCAATTCTGGACTAGCTTCAGCACTTTGTTATCTTCTTGCTGGAGTAAAGAAAAAAAGGCCAAAATAGCGGTGAGAGGCCTGAGAATGCTTCTAATTAAGATGGTATGTCCAGAGGACTTAATTCCTTGTCCTCGCAGTGCATCATAGATTTGTCAAGTCTGTTTTAACAATTTGCCAAACCATATCTTTTTGCCCACTCCCCATTTTCCCAACTGCCCCATTCTTACATATCTTCATCTGCTACTCCCAACAGATTGGCCCCAGTCACAGATTAATTTTTCTTATGATACTGTATTATATTACAGTATTATGATTGAAATATGATGGCTAGGACTGAGTTATCAGTGGCTACCATTGTAAAGCCAAAGAAAGTTGTAATTTGTTGAAATTAAATACTGTATTAATTTGGTTTGATCTATTACAATAAACTGGTATTGGCTTAATCTGTTAAGATCTCTGTTCCCTAATCAGTCCTTAGATCATGAATTTAAGATAGCATGTGTGAAAAATGTTTAAATAGTGATCTGTCAGAACTGCCACCTCACATTTGCCTTACACCTTTGCTTTGGTGCCAGTCTGCCATGAGCAACAGGGAAGCCAAACAGGAGGGGGAGGATGATCCCACAGTTCACTGTACTGGCAGTTGGAAAAATAGGAAAATGCCACATCGAGGCCAGAGGACAGCAGTGAGAGTCCTGAGCTGGAGGGAGAACTGGAATCTCAGCCAGTTCAGAGGAGAACCCGGTGTGGCCAGGCTGACCCTGGCATGTGGAACCAATGTTTCTGCCCCGATCCCCTGAAGGGTAGTGGGAGCCCTCCCCAGAGACAGAGTGTGATATGTAAAATTATACCTGTGAAAATATAAAGCAATGGTAACACCATCTTTAAGCTCTGTGTTAACCTAAGATAATTTACTGGAATATTATGTAAGAATTCTCTATTGTTTTGTATAAAGATTACATATTTGGCAGGTTATGCTGACCAGTGTCATGTTAATGATGGAGATTACTGGAAATGGGAACAGGTAAACAGGACAAGGAAACAGATGCTATACTACAATAACAGGGTTGTTGCGTAGGGAGATACATAGCTTGGATAGATTGTGAACCCAGAAAAGGGGTAGAGACTGTATATTTGAACCTGTACATAAACCCCAGCCTTCCTGGGAACCCAATTTTCTGCCCACGGGTGGAATTCCCTTTTGCAAAAGCTTCATAATAAAGCTCTTATATATTTTTCACACGTCTCCAGATTTCAGTTGTCTGAAATGGTTGATTTTTATCACACAGAGCAACCTCACTGGTCCCTGGAAACTGGAAGAACTGGGAGTAACTGTCACCCAAGGGTCCGGACACAGAGAACAGTACCCCAAAGTGCCAATCAAACTGCCGCTGACCAAGAGAGACTTCCAAACCATGGCTGTCGAGTAGGTAGTCGGATTGTTCAGAAAGCAGTTCATGGGGCTAAGGCTTCGCGATCCAGTGGAGCAACCCATCCAGACCTCTTACCGGAGACCGGCATATATGTGTGTGTGTGTGTGTTTACTTCAACATCATTCAACTCCAATTGACTCTGGTGGCTCACAGTATAAAAACAAGACAACAAATATACAGTCAAAACTAGAACATAAAACAGTAAACAAGGTGGTAAACTCAGCAACAATTAGCATATATTACCAGCAAAGGTCTCTAACCACCCTAGCCCAAAGCCTGGGAGAACAGCCAAGACTTTAAGGTCTTCCAGAATGTCACCAAAACCTCAAGGGCAACCTGATCCCAGAGGGCAGGGGCCATGACAGAGAAGAAACACTTCTAGGGTCCTGATAGATAGCACTGCTTAACTGGAGGATCCCTCAAGCAACCAAGCCCTATGCCATAAGTCATAACCAGTACCAACTATGAACCAGAGATGGTATTCAGCAGGTTCTGACCAGTTCTGGAGACTGGTAGTTCTGTAGTTTGGAGAACCAGCAAATACTACCTCTGACTGGCCCCACTCCCATCTATTCTCTGCCTCCCGAGTCCCAGCTGATTGGCTGGGTCTTCTTTTGTTGCCCTGTACAGGAGAATGGATCTGGAAAGCAGGTTAGTGGGATGGGGAGGAAATGGGATTTTGCAGTAACCTTCCCCCAGGAGTGGGGTGGGAATGGAGATTTTACAGTATCCTTCCCCTGGAGTGGGGTGGGAATAGAGATTTTACAGTGTCCTTCCCCTGCCACGCCCACCAAGCCATGCCAACCAAGCCACACCCACAGAACCGGTAGTAAAACATTTTGAATCCCACCACTGCCTATTTCCTGTATTCTTACTCATGTTTATACTTATACCTATTATCTTGTAAGCAATTGACAAATAAATAAAATAAATAAATAAAACAGTAACCGTGAAACTTAATTTCCCTAGGTTATTGGGGAAGGTACACCCAGTGTTTCATAGTAGTTTATAAAAGCCATTTGTTGATTCTTCCTTGAGGTCAGCAGAACGTGTACCTCTGAAGCCTTTGTTCATTGCAGGGCATGAACATTATGAGGTTAAGAAAATTTTGGATTCTAGGATTTTCAGGGGGAAGTTACAATATTTAATTTTACAAGTGACTTGGGTTAATAGCTGGAAAGTAAATGCTGATACATTGGTGAGGAAATTCCATGAAAAATATCCACACAAGCCAAAACCAAATTCTGTGGGTGGCAGAGGAGGTTAAAATGTGCATTGTATGATTGTGTTTAACCTAATTTCAATCTTTGTGTATCTTATGTCGTTGCAGGCATTTCTTTTCAAATGAGGGAGGGCAGCCTGTCAAGCCCGAAATTGACATATGTGTAGCCATTTTAGTTATATATTCTTTTTCTTATTTTCTCTGTGGCAGTCATGGGAGGAAGGGTTTTGGGCTTGCCACATTCCTAAGTGGAGAGGAGTGGAGATAAAGAGAGTGTTTTGGCTAGGTGATTCTTCTTCCCATGGGAAACGAGCTGTCCATGCTTGGGCCCCTTGAGGTGGAGATTTATGACATCAAGCAACGTTGTATTACTTCTGTTGGAGAATGTGACTTTTGGGGGTTGTTTCTAACTTTAATATTGTGGGGTAATTCCGGGTTGTGTCAGATTCAGAATTACCATGGACTTTGCCAATTTGATGCTTTCTTAAATAAAAGAATTTGTCTTGGAAGATGGACTTTGTTCTTTTCTTTTTAAATGGATTTCATCACTTGGAAACCTGACAGGGGCCTGACCATCTGGTGGCAAGGGGGTAGCCACAGACTGAGGATAGCAAAGGGACCCCAACCCCTTCCTCACCATCAAATAGAAGCACTGCCCACACAGAGAACCCTTCCAGAGAGTTCACCAGAACAACCAGCAGCCACCTCCGTCAAAACCCCAGAGGTTGGACAGATTCCAAGAGAATATCAAGACCTCGCTGAAGTATTCAGCAAGACTGAGTGTGACATCCTACCTCCCCACCATGAGACAGACTATGCCATAGAAATCATTCCTGGGACAAAACTACCAAAACCCAAAATGTATGCCATGACGCCCCAGGAAATGTAAGCAATGCGCAACTATATAGACAAAAACATAGCAAGAGGGTTTATTGAGCCAGCCAAACCACAGGTTGCAGCCCCACTCCTATTCAAAGGAAAAAAAGATGGAACTATGAGGTTATGCGTGGACTTTAGAGCAATCAATGGACTGTGCAGACAAAATCTATACCCCGCCTGCTCATGAAGGACATGCTATCCCACCTGGCCAAAGGAAAGGTCTTTACCAAAATTAGATCTCAGAGAAGCATACTATTGAGTCCACATCAGGGAGGAAGATGAATGGAAAACAGCGTTCAACTGCCCCCTAGGGAGCTTCCAATTCTTTTTTTTTGGGGGGGGGGTAAAAGTTTTATTCATTTTAATGACAGACAAAAGACATATAGGACATAAAACATAACATTAAAAAAAAATTATATCATCATAAATTTACAGTGTATCGGTTGGTTTACCACTCCCTTTTGTGCATCCATTTCATAGTCATCAAAATAATTATATTACATAATAACTCACATTATCAATCATCAATAAAATATCCCAATATCATTATTGAACAATCATTTGACTATAATTTTATTAATTCATACTTAAGCGAGATAACTATAATTAAGTTAAATTATTTTATCACAAATCATAGTATCATACCAAATCTATCTCAATAAAATATTCTAAAAATCTTATCAAAACCAAGAAAAATTATATATTCATTATTTCCTAAATTTCTAAATATTCTATTATTATATTATATTATCTAACCATTGATAAAAAAGATCCCAAACTTCATAAAATTGTTTATCTTCTTGTTCTCTAATTTCAAATGTCAATCTACTCATTTCAGCACATTCCAATATTTTCTTAATAATTTCTTCCTCTAATGGTATTTTCTCACTCTTCCAGTGTTTAGCAAATACAATCCTAGCTGCTGTAAATACATTTACAATCAAATACTTTAAATTTTTATTATATATATCAGGTACGATTCCCAATAAAAAAATCTCTGGTTTCAAATCTATGTGTTTCTTTGTCATTTTTTTCCAGCCATATGCAAATTCTAGTCCAGTATTTCCTGGCCTCCTCACAAGTCCACCACATATGGTAATATGAACCAGGTATCTGATGACATTTCCAGCACTTTTCAGATTTATTCTTGAACATTCTTGCTATTCTTGTCGGGGGGAAGTGCCACCTGTAAAACATCTTATACAAATTTTCTTTATATGCTGTTGACATTGTCATTTTATAATTTTTTGACCACAATTTTTGCCATGTATCTAAATCAATCCCATATCCAAAATTCTTCCCCCAAGCAATCATTGTTTCTTTAACTTGTTCTTCCTCTAATTTAATTTCCAACAAATAACTATATAGTTTTTTAATCACTTTTTCATCAGTACCTGTCAAAATCCTATCTAAATCAGCCAATTTATCATAAAATCCTTCTATTTTAGAATCTTTAAGATACCTTGCATGTATTTGCACATATGAAAACCAATTCATCTTTATACCTTGTTCTTCTAAGTTTTGCATTGTTTTAAGTTCACCCTTTTCATCCAATATTTCCCTATATCTAACTGTTTGTTCCTTCTTATAAGTTATAGGATACGAAAAAGCTTCAATAGTTGATAACCAAACTGGAATTTTCAAATAACATTGTTTCTTAATTTTCTCCCAATTCAACCATAACGATTCCCATATATAATGCCTTCTAAAAGCTTCCAATTCAAGGTCATGCATTTTGGACTACAGGGGGCACTGGCGGTGTTTATGCAATTAATAAATGAGGTGCTACATGAACATCTTTATAAGGGGGTTCTTGTCTACTTGGACAACATTCTCATCTACGCTGAGATGATGGACAATCAGACACCACTAGTCCACCAGGTACTAGAAAAACTTCTAGCAGCAAACCTGTATGTCAAGCTGTTGAAATGCAAATTTCACCATGCCCAGTTGGACTACCTGGGCTACCGAGTCTTCAATGAGGGCATAGAGATGGACCCAGCCAATGTACAAGCCATTCTGGGCTGGCAGCCCCCTTGTACCCACAGACAGCTACAAAGCTTCTTGGGGTTCGCAAACTTCTACTGACAATTCATCCTCTCCTTCGCAAGGATTGCCAAACCCATGATGGACATTCTAAAGACAGGGAGTCCAGGAACAAAACCCCACCCGGGAAAACCCCTACAGTGGGAGCTAACCTGCCAAAAAGCATTTGAAACACTGAAAGAACTGTTTGCAAAAGAACCAGTACTGAAGCATCCTGACCCTGAACATCACTTTGTCATTCAAGCACATGCCAGTGATGTGGCAGTGGGAGCAGTGTTACTCCAAAGAAACATCCAAGGAAGCCTACAGCCCTGCACCAACACCTCCCGCAAGCTCACGGTCACAGAGAGATAATGGGCTACATGGGAAAAAAATGCTTTCACAGTGAGATGGGCACTGCAAACCAGGCACCACCTGCTGGAAGGGGGGCAGAGACCATTCGAAGTCTGGACCAACCATAAAAACCTGGAAGCCCTTAGGACACCACAAAAACTATCACTCAAACAAGTCCAATGAGCTCAATACTTCAACCAATTCGATTTTGTGCTAAAACACATCCGGGGGGAGGAACTTTCTGGCTGATGCCCTCTCCCACATACCCCAGTACAAATGCAAAAGGGAGGAGGTTGTAAATGCCATCATCCCCACTGCCCAAATAGTTGCCCAAGTAACCACCAGACGACAACGCCATGATCGGCAAGACCAACCTGCAGACGACCTAACTACGAAACTCAAAACCAAACTGCTAGCAGACCCTTGGTTCCACGACAATCAACACACCTTGACAAAAAGAGATAAACTGGCATGGAAGGGGACAAAACTCTACATCCCAGAATCCCTATGCACCCTAGTTCTTCAGAGAAGCCACGATGCCAAACCAGCAGGCCACTTTGCGTTCTTAAAGACTTTACACTTGGCTTGGAGGCAGTTCTGGTGGCCTGGCATAAAGAAAGATGTGGACAGCTATGTGAAAAGTTGCACCATCTGCGTCATGATGGAAAAAATGACCAGGAGCCGATGAGGCCATGGGAGGAGATTGCAATGGACTTCATAGTGGAGTTGCCGAAAAGTAGGGGAAACAGGGTGATCTGGACTATAATAGACTTATTTTCCAAACAGGCACATTTCATACCTTGCAAAGGATTACCCTCAGCCCACCAGTTGACCAAGCTGTTCCTGCAGCACATCTACCACCTGCATGGAGTACTATGGAGAATTATCTCAGACAGAGGAGTGTTGTGACTGAAAGGATTGATCCTGCTGTGAGTTTTGACTCTGATGACTCTGAAGATGAAAGGGTAGAGCCTGCTGTGAATGTGGAGTGTGAATTATCAGAGGACACAGATGTGAGCCAGGAGGATGAGAGATTATCGGACAGACAATCCTCGCCAGAGCCTTCGAATTCACTCATGCCAGCAACTGATCCACAAAATGAGTCAGAGGCTTCTAATGGGGAAACTGACAGATCGTGGATTGATGCTAGAATCAAGAGAAGAATGAAATGCCAAGTTGAAGGGAGGCGTCAAGCCAGACATTGATTAGAGAGACTGACACGCCCATCCAGGTGATTTAAGGAGGATTGCTGATTCTCAAACTTTGCTTGGAAGCAAAGTGTTTGATGTGTCGAAAGGATACGTGTGGCCTTTGTAATTTATGGACATTCTGAATTACCAGACAGATTCCGGGAAGTCTGCCAAGGACTGGAATATAGTACTATTAACTCTTTTTTAGTCTGGCTTTGTTTTGTTTGAATATTTTGAACTGTGGAACTCTGAATTCTCACTTGTGAATATAGGTGAGACATAACATTTTTGCTTCCAAGCCTAACAAACCATCTTCAAAACAAGATGGACCAAACCCAACTGCAGAGTTTGGTGGAGCAGCAACAGCAACAGATAAGTCAACTACTTCAAATCAATGTGACTCTTCAAAATCAGGTGACACAACTGGTGAATCATATTTCCAGTTTGCAAAGCCTTGCTGCTGCTCCCTCAACCCCTCCCTTGAGGAAAAGCCCGGTATCCATGCCAGAGAAATTTTCAGGGCAAATGGACATGTTCCCGGCATTTATGGGTCAGTGCCAATTGTTTGTATCTCTGAGGCCTGAAGATTTCCCAAACGACCGGGCTAAGGTAGGATTTATGATTAGTCTATTATCTGGGCAGGCTGCCAAATGGGCTACTCCCTTGTTAATTCAAGATAGCCTGTTGTTGGACAATTTTCAGGGTTTTCTACAACAGATGAGAGTTATGTTCGAAAACCCAATTAAAATACAAACTGTGGCTAGACGGTTATGGGAGATTTATCAGGGGAAACGTCCCCTGCAGGAATACATTGCAGAATTCCGTTTGCTGTGTATGGACTCTAATTGGAACGAAGCGTCTCATATGGCTGCATTCCAGGAAGGCTTGTCTGATGCCATCAAGGATGAGCTAGTCCATGCAGAGTGGGCTTCAACGCTGGATGCATTGGTAATTCAGTGCTTACGTATTGAAGCCCGTTTACAACAGTGCAGAAGTAAACGGCCCGTTGTGGAACCACCTTCGTTTTCTCATGCACAAACCACGCCACCGAGAGTTTTCCAAACCATGGTTAAGGCTGAGGAACCGATGGAGTTCGGCACACTCCGCCCTCGTTTAATGGCGCGAGAACATTCGAGAAGGTTCCAGGAAGGCTTGTGCCTTTATTGTGGGGGGTCCGGGACATTTTGCAAATTCCTGCACTCAGAGAGGGACTCGCAGACCCGTGCCCGAAACCACTCCTGGCCCGTCGGGAAACGGGGTAGGCCCGACCTCGGAGAAACCCTAGGTCGGGCATGTCCTACACCCCCATCCCAAATTGCTGAAGTAAATCCTGGTCCTCCTCCGCATTTACTTTTGGACACTCGTATCTTTTTGCAGTCCCAGAAGGAGGGAATTCCCGCCGTTGCGCTGGTGGATTCAGGGGCTACAACCAGCTTTATGGACTGGGCTTTTGTCAAACATTTTGAAATTCCTTTGATTCCTGTGGATCCACCCATTAAGGTGGAAACAGTAGATGGGCTTGAACTCAAGTCTGGGCCCATTTGCTTCGCCACCCAGCCAGTGCGTATGCTTATTGGGGATCATGAGGAGGCAATGAGTTTTTATGTCACCTCGAACCTCCATCTCCCTTTGGTTCTCGTAGTGTCCTGGCTGCATTTGCACGATCCATTGGTGGCTTGGGTGCAGAACGCCATTTCTTTTCCAAGTCTCCAATGTGTGGACCACCTGAGACACATCTGCGCTGGCCAAGATATCGCCGCTCCTGCTGTTTCAATTCCTTCGGAGCTGTTGGACTTCTCCAATGTTTTCAGCGAACAGGAGGCAGATCAATTACCACCACATCCGTGCTTATGATTGTCCCATGGACCTGATACCGGATGCTCCGTTGCCAAAGGGTCGGTTATACTCCATGTCAGAGCCCGAGTTAGTTGCGCTCCGAGAGTTTTTAGATAAAAACTTAGCTCGGGGATTTATTAGACCTTCATCGTCCCCCCTTTCGGCTCCCATTCTTTTTGTTAAAAAGAAATTGGGAGAGTTTCGTTTATGCTGCGACTACCGACGGTTAAAAACCATCACCGTGAGGAATAGCTATCCCTTGCCGCTCATTCCGGAATTGATGGAGCGGTTGCGGGAGGCTACTATCTTCACTGAACTAGATCTGAGTGGGGCTTACAACCTGGTTCGGATACGCAAGGGGGACGAGTGGAAGATGGTGTTTGGCACTCGTTATGGTCATTTCGAGTACACCTTCATGCCATTTGGTCTGACCAACGCTCCCGCTCTATTCCAGCATTTGATGAACGACATTTTCCGGGACATGCTGGATAGGTTTGTCGTGGTGTATCTGGATGACATTTTAATTTACTCTCGGTCTGGAGATCACCATCTCCAACAGATTCGTCAAGTGCTTCAGCGTCTTCGGGAGCATCAACTCTACGCGAAACTAGAGAAGTGTTTCTTTTTTCAGTCATCGATAGAGTTTTTAGGACACATCATTTCTTCCGAGGGCATTGCTATGGACCCTAAAAAAGTTGAGGCCTTGTGCAATTGGGAAGCCCCTCATCGAGTCAAGGACGTGCAACGTCTTTTGGGATTCGCCAACTACTATAGGACCTTTATTCCGGACTTTGCTAAGTTAATGGATCCCATAACTCAGCTCTTCCGTAAGAAGGTCCCGTTTCTGTGGGGGGGCCCGCAACAACAGGCTTTTGAAATTTTAAAGAAAGCATTTGTGGCCGAGCCGATATTTAGGCATCCTGATCCGAATCGTCCATTTGTGCTTGAGACAGATGCCTCTAATGTAGCTATCGGAGCGGTACTGTTACAAGCTCCGAAGGACGGCGCGCCTCTTTTCCCATGCGCATACTATTCTAGGAAGCTCACAGCTTCTAAGCGCAATTACACCATCTGGGAAAAGGAGTTGTTGACTATTAAGGCTGCATTTGAGACCTGGAGACATCATTTAGAGGGGGCTCGGCACAAGGTAGAGGTTCGGACGGATCATCGCAACTTGGAACATTTGTCTACCGCTAAGAAGTTGAACCAACGCCAGATTCGGTGGTCATTGTTTTTCGCAAGGTTCAATTTCTCCGTCACTTATGTTCCAAGTGGACAGAATCGGAGGGCAGACGCGTTGTCTCGGAAGCCCGAGTATATTGGTCCCGAGGATCCTCTTCCTCTACGAACGGTGTTACCAGCGAAATCCTTGGCTGTACTTCAAGATCCAGCAGATTTGCGGGCTCGCATACAGGAGGCGCAGTGATTGGACGTGTGGACGCAGCAGAGAAGGGGGGAAGTTGGACCTGATTCCCCATGGTCCTTTGAAGAGGGCTTGCTAAGACATTGGGATTTATTGCACATACCTACCAGGACGCTTAGAGCCCTCATCATGATGCAATGTCATGACAACCCTGCTGCTGGTCATTTTAGTTTTCACAAAACTCTGCACTTGGTCACCTGGACTTTTTGGTGGCCTCGGGTTCGCCATGATGTGTTTTCCAACGATGCTTCTTGTGTACAATGTCGACAAGCGAAAGCGGCATCGGGCGCACCTCCTGGACTTCTTCAACCACTGCCAACTCTGAGCAGACCATGGGGAGTGATCTCCATGGACTTTCTAACGCACTTGCCCCTTTCATCGGGTTATACGACGGTGCTCGTGGTGGCTGATATGCTCACTAAGATGACCCATTTCATCCCGTGTAGGAGATTACCCTCGGCTCGTGTTACTGCCCAGCTTTTCATACAACACATGTTCCTTTTAAATGGCTTACCGGACAGAGTTGTTTCAGATCGCGGTGTTCAGTTCACCGCTCAATTCTGGAAAAGTCTAATGAATGCACTACGAGTACAAGTATGTTTAGTGGCGGCGCACCATCCGGAAAATGATGGAGGGACTGAGAAGATAATTGGCATCCTCGCCCAATACCTCAGATGTTTTGTAAATCAATGACAAAATGACTGGGTGACTTATCTTCCATTGGCAGAGTTTTCCTTTAATAATTCTCGGCACACCTCCACCCACATGATGCCTTTTTATGCAAATGTGGGTTACCATCCAAGGTTTTTCTCCCTGTCAATCACAGATTCTCCAGTTCCAGAGGCACAAGATTTTTTATCAGAGTTATATGTGGTGCATCAATTAATTTCCAGACAATTGGAACGAGCGAAAGCAGATTATAAGTGTTTCGCAGATCGTTCGTGTCGAGCGACGCCTCCGTTGGCTGTGGGGGACAAGGTGTGGTTGTCAATGAAACATCTTTGCGTCGATCGCCCGATTAGGAAGTTGGATCATCGCTTTATTGGTCCCTTCCCTATCGAGGCAGTTATTAATCCTGTGGCTTATCGACTCACTTTACCGCGCTCCATGCGCATTCACCCTGTTTTTCATCACTCCCTATTAGTACCTGACACTCCATTGTGTACTCTCTGTTCTCCAGAAGATACAGGTTCTCCATCTGGGCTCAGCACTGAACCTGTTACGGATACTACAGTGGTCGAAATTTATGATTCACGATGGCTGAAGGGATGATTCCAGTACTTCGTGGGAAGACTGGAAAATGAAACGGAGATTCGCTCTTGGCAGGATGTATCCAAGGTGCATGCCCCAGATCTTATTCGCATATATCATGCACAATTCCCTTCAAAACCACATCCTGATCGTCAGACTCGGGGGGAAGGGCCCTGCGGTGAGGGATAGTGTTGTGACTGAAAGGATCGATCCTGCTGTGAGTTTTGACTCTGATGACTCTGAAGTTGAAAGGGTGGAGCCTGCTGTGAATGTGGAGTCTGAATTATCAGAGGACACAGATGTGAGCCAGGAGGATGAGAGATTATCAGACAGACAATCCTCGCCAGAGCCTTCGAATTCACTCATGCCAGCAACTGATCCACAAAATGAGTCAGAGGCTTCTAATGGGGAAACTGACAGATCGTGGATTGATGCTAGAATCAGGAGAAAAATGAAACGCCAAGTTGAAGGGAGGCGTCAAGCCAGACATTGATTAGAGAGACTGACACGCCCATCCAGGTGATTTAAGGAGGATTGCTGATTCTCAAACTTTGCTTGGAAGCAAAGTGTTTGATGTGTCGAAAGGATACGTGTGGAGCGGCCTTTGTAATTTATGGACATTCTGAATTACCAGACAGATTCCGGGAAGTCTGCCAAGGACTGGAATATAGTACTATTAACTCTTTTTTAGTCTGGCTTTGTTTTGTTTGAATATTTTGAACTGTGGAACTCTGAATTCTCACTTGTGAATATAGGTGAGACATAACAGAGGGGTATAATTCACAGCCAAATTTTGGAGGGAGTTCCTGTGGTCTGTTGGGTCATCCCAATACTCTGCTTGAGTATCTAAGGGACTCCGCCTCCTCAGTCAGCCTGACTGATTGGATGTCAATGCTGAAAGCAATTTTGGATAATGTCAAAAAAGCACTGGCAAAAGCGTCACAGACCTATAAGAGACAGGTAGACAAACACCAAGCCCTGCAACAGCTATTCCAGGTGGGGGAGAAGGTCTATCTCTCCACCAAATATCTGAGGTTAAGACTCCCTCGCAAGAAATTGGGGCCAAAGTTCATGGGACCATTCCCCATAGTAAAGATCATCAATCCAGTCACAATGCAATTGAAGTTGCCCCGAATGTTAGGGAAAATACACCCGGTATTCCATAGTAGCCTTTTAAAACCCATGGTTGGATCAATGCTAAGACACCTACCTCGTGAGCCTCCAGATCCCGTGGTCATAGGAGGCCAAACCCATTATGAGGTGCAGCGAATCCTTGATTTGAAGTGGCACAGGAGACAAGTTTTATTTAATCAAGTGGAAGGGCTACCCCTTATCAGAGGCATCATGGGTAAAGAGTAGGAATGTCCAAGCCAATCACCTTGTAGCAAGGTTCCATGCAGAAAATCCAACCAAGCCTGGGGGGGGGGGGTTCATGAGCATAAGCTTCCATATCTGCAATCAATTTGATTTTGTGTGTGTTGTACAGGTCACCTTCAAGAAGTGAGGGGAGCCGAATGTCAACTCATAAAACATTTTGTATACACATTTTATAGTTGATAACAGAAAGAAGGGGGGGAGTTTCAAAGAGCAGGCAGCAGTGTGGAATCGAAAGTACATTCTATTCATATTTTCTTCAAAGACTGATTAGATGACTGAAGCTTCTGCTGTGCAAAAATCTAATTGGAGAGCATGATTGATGACTCTTGGCTATAGACGTTTTTTGTTGGATGATACACTCAGAGGGGTGGGGGGGAAAGCAGGATCAAGGGTGACAGTGAATTACATATCTCAGAGTTGGCTATGCCCAGGTTAATGCCAGGCGTAGAATGTTAACTTCAAATAAATCCTTTTTAGTTTTGGGAGTGTGGCTCGAAGCTCATGATTTAATTGGAGTAACTGCCAGAATCCTGACACATAGTTTGTGTGAATTCTGTATGTCTCATCTATTTCTGTCAGCATCTCTTCCTTCTCTGTTCCTCATGCCTTTGCTATTAACTCTTCTCCCTTATCTTCTCTCATGTTCTGGAATCTCAAGTAGTGCACTGCTTTCTCTTACTGTGGTTTCTAACTCCTTATTTGCCTGGATTGATCTATCACTTATTTCATCTACTCTTTTCTCTTCTTTCTCCATCCTCTCTTCTATTTCCTGTAGTTTCTGTTCATTTTTGGTAATCTGTTGTTGGAAACTTTCAAATTTTTTCTTTTGAGTTCTCCCATGTCATTTCTTACTTCTCCTATCTCTTTCTTCATTTCATCATGATTCCTAGTCATAGCTTCCTGCATCGATTGTAACATGGCCTGCAGATCTTTGAATGAGTTTGACCTTTCCCTTTGTATCATGTCTTCTATTGACTTCTGGTTGGACAGACTAGAAGTAGCTGATGATGATTGGGAGGCTTGTTTCCTCCCTATCCCTATCTTCATTAGATTTGTAGTGCTTGTCATATTTAACACTTTTACCACAATATTTTTTAATCCAACACTCCCACCTGTCTTTTACACATATATAACCCTCCACTACTCAATCACATTTAAGCTATCAATATAAACTGAAATGTGCCAGTCTAATCTCGCTTCAACCTTCCCTTTAAACCACTTCTTTTGTAGTCTACATTGTCTTACATGTAGACAGCGGGAGGATTAATAGTAATAGTAGTAATAATAGAGATGGGGTAATACTGATGAGGTATTTGCACCAACTGTAAAGAGTGAGAGCATCAGGCTGGCTCTAGTGTTGGCAGCAGCACATGGCCATAAAATGAGGGATTTTGACATAACCACTGCATTTCTCAATGCAGAATTAGAGGAAGAAATTTACATGGTTCAAGCACCAGGGTATGAAAGTAAAAAGCATAACACAGTATATAAATTGAACAAGGCGATTTATGGGCTGAAGCAGTCAGCCAGGAATTGGAATATATGTCTAGATAAGACATTGAAAGGTCTTAGGTTCAAGAGTTCAAGGCATATACACTGGAATATATATATGCATATACACTGGAAAGTTACATATATATAACTTTAAATATATGCATATACACTGGAAAGTTACAAGGTGGGGATCAACACAATTGTGTTGGATAGGCATAAAAAGGAATTCTCAGGTATTTGGAGGGAACTGTGAATGTGGGTCTTCAAATCCAGGTATCTGAAGAATATTAAAGGTAATTGAATTTATGACTATTCCAGTTATGAAGGGAGGAGTGTCAGAGTATATTCATGAACTGGAATAGAGCTTGGTAACAAGGTCAGCCAATGAATAGGCATAGCAACTAAGTCAGCCAATGAGGACTGTTAGGAAACTGAAACTAGAAGTAGCCTAGGCTTGACTCTATATTAATCTCTGCAGCTCTGAAGCTATGCTGAGCTCTGAGTCTGTCTATTGAAAATGAAACTGCTTCTCTCCTCTGCTGTGTATAATGCTTGCCTGCTGAACTAAAGTGAAACTGATGTCTGTTTCTGAGCTGCTGAGTTGCTGCTGAAGCTCTGAACTTGTAATATGTCCACTTCTGTCTGAGTTTGCTCCATGTTGGAGAAATCTACAACTGGTTTGTAAAATCTACTTATTATGTTTATAAAGATGTTAAGTGAAGCATCAGCCATCTGTTTTTATTTTTCTGGTGCTGAATTATTGCTGCAAAACTCTGAATAGTCCATGCATTGCAAGCTCAGGAAAGTGATGAGGTTCTGGGACCAGTAGATTTGTGGATTGTGCATCCAGTGCCAAGCCAAGCCCAAGACCACATGGAAATGCAGTCCGGAGGTAATATAAAACTGGATAGCTTCCTCATGAAAGCCAATGGCCAGGTGCAAGGGTTGCGTGGCAGCCTTAATAGACCCAGACAGAAGCACCTGGCCATCAATGGTCTCCATGAGCAGAGAGGGATCCACTGGACAATGAGGGACTGCATATTTGGCTGCAAATGCCGTGTCCATAAAATTTGTTATGGCCCCAGAGTCAACCAGGGCATGTTCCAGAATCCCCTGTGGACTACTGGACAGGAATACTCATGCCACCAAGATCAAGTGCTGAGGGGGTCCAGGGCCCATGTCTGCTGGGCATAACTTGGTGTTGGTGCATGCCCGACCCAGGGTCTCCCCTATATTGGGCTTGGGGCATTTCCCGAGAGGATTTTCTGTGGCTGTGGGACAGGACCAGTAGCTGACACTCCTTGTCGCTTCTTGGGGCAAGAGGCAGCCATCTTCCCAGGTTCCCTGCAATAGAAACAGTGCTGTCTGTTTTTCTCCATTACTCACAGATGAGGTCTGTCTGTGCCTAATTCCATGGGCTCCTGTGCAGCTGAGGTCTCGCGCATGACTGGGACCACCTGGGTCTTCTGGGAGGCACGGTGATTGCCCCATCTCTGCAACCGAGCATCAACCCAGAGGCAAAGATGGACCAGCGCATTGAGGTTTGGAGGAACATCGACCCAGACCAGCTCTTCCTGCGACTCCTCTGACAACCCATCCTGGAATGTGTTGTGTCCGTCGCGGCAAGGAGACCAGGAGTCAGTGACTTGGTTCAGCTCTTTATTAGTCCTGAGAATGGCTCAGGTTCCGAGGGGAAAACAGCGACTTTTTATTCCTAAGCCGCGGCAGCCGCAACCAATGGCACCACTTTGAATCTCCCACGATTAGTTTCCACCAATCGCGGGAGATCCGTAGCGGGCCAATCAGTGCGGCTCGCTTGACCAATCGGATCACTGTGCGCTTTGACCAATCACAGCGCGGCGTTTACAAGAATGTAAATGACTGTACAGAACACCCCTCCCCTCTTGGTTCAGTCCTACGTGACGTAGTCCCGAAAGTAGGCGGGGCTCCGTACTTGCCTACTGGACCTGTGCAGGTTAGTTGTTGTTTGGCTCCCAGCCGGTTCGGTCGGGTTCTCTGTTGCTCTCGGCCTCGTCGATGGAACCGCCTGGAAGGTGTCGCTGGGCCTCTTGTCGCAGCTCCCTCCCGGTCTACCCGGGCTGGTTGAGCTGCGGTTTTCACCGCTCCCGCCTAGTCTTTCTGGGCTGGTTGAGCTGGCCTGGCTGCTTCTTCCTGGTGAGGCTTCGAGCTGGCTGTTAGTCCGTAAGTGTTGCTGGTTTCTTTCTATTGGGTTTTGGTTCCTGGGGTATTCCCTCCCCTCTTGGCTTGTATTAGGGGATTGTCTGTGTTTGATTGAGAACACTCACTGGGGAAAGAGAGGTGATGGACAGATGGACAGAATACTGCGCTGAATTGTACAACCATCAGCACAATGGAGACACTACAGTATTGCAGGGCCCACGGACAAGTCCAGATGATGCCTGCCATCCAATACTACGTGAGGAAGTCGAAGCAGCAATAAAGGCACTTAAACAAGGGAAGTCAGCGGGAATTGACAACATACCTGCAGAACTGATTCAGGAAGGAGGAGAGGCAGTGATCACCATCCTCACTGTCATCTGCAACAAGATCTGGACCACTGGAGTATGGCCAGTCCCCTGGACTCAATCATTAATCATAACCCTGCCCAAGAAGGGGAATCTTCAGATGTGCCAGAATTATCGTACCATCAGCTTAATCAGCCACCCAAGCAAAGTCATGCTAAAAATCATTCTTAACAGACTGAAACCACAAGCAGAGACTATCATTGCAGAAGAACAAGCGGGTTTCAGAGCAGGACGGAGCACTATTGAGCAAATATTCAACTTGAGAGTGATCTGTGAGAAATATCTCCAACACCAACAGGACTTATACCACGTTTTCGTTGATTTCAAAAAGGCTTTCGACAGGGTGTGGCATGCAGCCTTGTGGTCTACCATGAGGAAATATAACATCAACGATAACCTTGTCAGAGTGATAGAACAACTTTATGAGAAAGCCACAAGCGCCGTCCTCCTGAACGGCAGCAAAGGTAACTGGTTCCGGACGAGTGTAGGAGTGCGTCAAGGATGTTTGCTTTCCCCCACACTGTTTAATGTATTCCTCGAACGGATCATGGAAGATGCCTTGGAAGATCACGAAGGCACAGTTTCCATCGGTGGTAGAACCATCACCAACCTGCGATTCGCAGATGACATCGATGGCCTGGCAGGAAATGAGGATGAACTATTGAGCCTTGTCCAACACTTAGATAAAGCGGCTTCAGCGTACGGCATGGAGATCAATGCCAAGAAAACCAAGCTGATGACGAACAGTACCCAAGGTATCTCCTCAGACATCAGAGTCAGCGGAACACCCCTAGAGATAGTAAAAAATTTCAAATATCTTGGGTCCATCATTTCCGATGAAGGCTCAAAACCAGAAGTAATGGCAAGGATAGCACAAACAACAGCTGCGCTTTCGAAGCTCCAAACTATTTGGAAAGATAAGAACATCAGTCTGCGCTCAAGGATCCACCTAATGCGCTCCCTCGCAATATCAATCTTTTTATATGCCTGCGAAACCTGGACACTCAATGCGGATTTACAAAGAAGAATCCTTGCAACAGAAATGAGATGCTACCGAAAGATCCTTGGCATCCACTACACAGACCATGTGACAAATGAAGAGGTCTTAAATAAAATACAACAGGCAATAGGACCACACGACAACCTTCTTACTGTCGTCAAGAAACGGAAATTGAGATGGTACGGACACGTGTCTCGCTCTACTGGCCTCGCAAAGACCATCATGCAAGGGACGGTAAGAGGAAGCCGCAAACGGGGAAGACAACGAAGGAGATGGGAGGATGATATCCATGATTGGACAGGCTTGAACCTGGCAGCATCCCAAAGAGCAGTGGAGGACAGAGACGGATGGAGAAGCGTGGTGGTTAAATCTTCGCAGGCACCCCAACGACCTCAAAAGAGGTCACGGGATAGGTGAGTAGGTGAGCTGTGTTTGATTGCGTGTCGGTTGTGTTTCCTGTGATTGTTCTCGATCTTAATTGATCGATGTGGCGTTTCCACGCTTGTCCGTCGGTTGTTTGCAGCCGGTACGAGTGGGGACCTGTCAGTTGGGTTATGGTTGCTGGTACCCACAGTGGGTCTCCGGTTAGGTTCTTTGCATAGACGGCGTCGCCTGGCGCAAAGGACCGGTGCTTGCTAGAGGAGTTTGGGGGTTTTTCCGGGTTGTATGTGGGGTGCAGTCTGTCGAGTGGGGACCTTATTTCCCTCCCCATTAGTAGCTCTGCCGGGCTTTTGTTCGTTGTCGTGTTCGGGGTTATATGTTGTATAAAAAGCATTTTATTTATTTTTTCTTGGATTTCCCCATGTTCGATTTTTTGATGGTTTTTTTCGTGAATTGAACCATCCATTCCGCCCTTCCGTTCGCCGCTGGATGTGCCGGAACTGTCAGTGCGTGTCGTATGCCCCATTCCGCTAGGAATTTTTCAAATTCTAGCAAGGTGAATTGGGGCCCGTTATCTGACATGATTGTTAGGGATAACATTGTTTATCCTAACTGGTTTAGGTAAAATAATAAATAAGTTATCATTGTTTGTTCATTAAAGTGTGTGTAACTTTAACTGCAAGAATGTAATTAAGGGTGTGGTTGTAAAAGCACCATAAAAGGAGCAAGACAACGGCAGCTCGCTCTCCGGTTTAATGATCCCTAATTACTGGATGGATTGATGACTGCGTTTTTTCCTACTGGAACGGGAGAGAGAAAGGAGTGTTGATTTCTCAACGGTGAGAAGAGATAATAAGGACTGATTTATTGAAAGTGAACTGACATTGAATATTCAACATGGACTTTGCAAATTGAATAACCATGAATGGACTGACTGAAATGATACATGACTAATGGACTGTTTTTGACTATGCTATAACTCTTAAATGGAATAAACTATATTTTTGATAGCACAAGCGTATCTATTTTTACTGAGTGTTAACCAACATACAAACTTATCTCACACATTTACCTGTCTGCCTAACTGACTAACGCTGCACATTCTGTTCAGCGTGTTTCCTTAACATTGGTCTTTGGGGGACCAGGCTTAACAACGATGACATCTGGGAGGCCATGGGTTGCGAACAGCTTGCTAAGTTCCTTGGTCACGGCCTCCATGGTGGTGGTTTTCATGTTGCTTATCTCCAACCAGTTGGAGTAAGCATCTACCGTTATAAGAAATGTATGTCCCTTAGTGGGCCCGGCAAAATCTATGTGGATCCTGAACCATGGTCCCCTGGGGGTTTCCCATTCCAGGATCGGTGCCGCGGGAGGGCTCGGTCTGGTTTCTTGGCAGCGTTCACATCTTGCCACCCAAGTCTCGATTTGCTTATCCATCCCTGGCCACCAAGCATAACTTCTGGCCAGGGCTTTTGTTCTAACTATGCCCAGGTGCCCCTCGTGTAACAACTCCAATACCTTCCCTTGTAACTTTTCTGGAATAACAACCCTATCCCCCCAAAGTACACAACCTTTTTGTAGCAAGAGTTCTGTTTGCCGGTTCTGGAATGTCCTGAATGCTTCATCGTCATCTTTTTCCGGCCACCCTTTTTCTACCCAATGTAAAACCCGCACCAGACGTTTGTCTTTATTAGTCTCTCGGGCAATGTCTAACGCGGTTATGGGTAGATCGGGCAGAGTCTCTATGCTGAGAGTGGTCGTCGTGGGTGCTGGGTTGGTGTCTAGGTTGGGTAACAGTGAGCGGCTCAGGGCGTCTGCATGGGTGATCATCTTACTGGGTCGGTGTGTGACCCGGTAGCTGTAGGCGGCAAGGAATTCGGACCACCTTGTCATTCTGGGAGATAGGATGTTCGAGGTGGCCCTGTTCCCTGCCAGGATTCCCAACAGCAGCTTGTGGTCTGTGATAATGGTGAACATGCGGCCGTAGAGGTACTCATGGAACCTCTTCACTGCTGCGACGATAGCCAGGGCCTCCTTGTCCAGCTGGCTATAGTTCCTCTCTGGTTTGGTGAGTGTCCTTGAAAAGAAAGCGATGGGTGCTTCTTTTCCATGCGGGAGCGTGTGGCTGAGGACGGCGCTGACACCGAAAGGTGAGGCGTCGCATGTGACGGCAAGTGGTAGGGTCTCAATGTATTGGATGAGGACGGCATCCGAGGTGAGCAGGTCCTTGGTTTTCCTGAAGGCGGCTTCCTCGCGTTTCCCCCAAGTCCAGGTGGCCACCTTGTCCAAAAGCCTATGCAAAGGCTCCGCCGCGGTCGCCTTTTGGGGCAGGAAAACATTGTAAAAATTAAGCAGTCCCAGAAATGCCTGCAGTTCAGTTTTATTCCTGGGCGTGGGGGCCTCCTTAATGGCTCTGATTTTGTTTGCGGTTGGGTGGATGCCGTGCTGGTCCAGGAGGTATCCTAGGAATTTGACCTGCTCTGTGTAAAGCTGGCATTTCTCTTTCTTCACTTTTAGCCTGGCTTCCTTGAATTGCGTTAGTACCTCCCTTAGATGACCCTCAAGTTCTAGCTGGTTGGCTGCCAACACCAGCACATCGTCGAAGTAGGGCACCACCCCCTTAATTCCTTGCAAAAGTCTCTCCATGAGGCTCTGGAAAATTCCTGGTGCCACGCTGACTCCAAACTGGAGTCGGTTACAGCGAAACGCTCCCCGGTGGGTGACTATGGTTTGCGCCTCGGCAGTTTCTGCGTCGACCGGCAGCTGTTGGTAGGCTTGCGCGAGGTCGAGCTTCACAAAAACCTTGCCTCCCCCAGTGAGTGTAGAAGGTGCTGCACTGCTGGGACGGGGTAGGCGCTTTGTTGTAAGGCGCAATTTAGGGTGGCCTTATAGTCCCCGCAGATTCTTACTGACCCATCGGGCTTGACTGGGGTTACTATTGGGGTCTCCCACCGGGCGTGGTCGATTGGTTGTAGGACCCCTTGTTTGATGAGCTTGTCAATTTGCTCGTCTATTTTTGGCCGGAGTGCAAAAGGTACCTGCCTTGGTTTTAGGCGTATCGGGGGAATGCTGGGATCTAGGCTGAAGGAAATAGGGGGCCCTCGGTACTTTCCTAGGGTGCTGTCGAACACTTCCTGGAAGTCCCGTGCCAGTTGCTGTTCCCAATCGGCCTCTGCGATGTGGTTTATGCCCGTAACCTCGATGCCGAGCAGTGCGAGCCATTGTAGTCCCAAAAGGCTGGGTCGGTCTCGGTCCACGATTGTCAGGGGAAGTTTTGCTGTGCGGCCGTTGAATGTTACCTTGAATTGTCCGGTTCCGACAACTGGGATGCGGTTTCCCTGGAAGTCCTTGATTATTAATTTCTGGTTTTCCAGTTCCTTCTTGTGGATGGTAGGCACCAAGCGTTTGATTTCTTGCCAGGTGACCATGGAGAGGTAGGACCCAGAGTCCACCTCCATTTTGCATGGCTCGCCTTCGATGCCTACCTGCATGTGGACTTTTCGGGCGTCAGTGGTTGATGCGTGGCCAATGATGACCATCTGGTGGGTTTCCTCTTTCTGCTGGGTTTCGCCACCTCATCGGTTCCGTCCGCCCCGGTCCCATCGGCTTTCGGCTTGGTGATCTCTGGCCCTGGGGGGTGTACCATCATGTCTCCGGTCACTGTGGTCCCACCGTCTGGGGCTGTAGGCCTTCCTCAATCAGCAGACTCGAGCGATGTGACCCTTTTTGTCGCAGTGCCGGCAGACTGCATCGAAGAAACGGCACTCTGATCGAGGGTGGTCATCCCCGCACCCGGCACATGCGGTCCCTGACTTACGACTCCGGCGATCGCGCCGGTCACGTCCCGTCTGGAGCCAGTGGATTTCCTCCTCCTCATCCGTGGTGTCGGAGGCGGAGTGGAATTCGCCATGATGGGTGGTGGTCTTGCGGTGACCTGCTTTCGGGTGGGCCTCGGTCGCCCGTCCTGAGTCGGCGGTCACGGTGCGCTCTCTGGTGTGTGGTCTCTGCATAAGGTTCGCCAATTTCCGGGTTGCCTCGGCTGTGGTGGCTTCAGTGATGGCGTCGGTGAGGGCAATGTCGCCTTTGGCCATCAGTCAGCTTTGTAGGACTGGGTCTCGGAGTCCGAGCATGACGTGGTCCCGTAAAGCCTCATCCATGTCCGAGAACCCGCACATGCCCCCTAGGCTCTGTAGCTCAGCCACAAAATCACTGATGCTCTCACCCGATCTCTGGTCCCGCCGGTAGAAATCGTGCCGCCTGATGAGGGTGGGTACGGCGGGGGCATAGTGGTTCCGGAGCAATGGTTCAAGGTCGGCCCAGTCCATCTCCTTGATGTCTGCGGGTTTTGCTAGAGCTTTTGCCATCTTGAACACTGCGGGTCCGCAGTGTGTCAGGAAGACGGCTCTTTTCTTTGGCCCGACAGCGTCCTTCATGTTGCTACATTCGAGGAACATGAGGAATCTGTCTGTGTATGATTCCCAGTCCTCGGTAGTGAGATTAAAGGGCACGGGAGGTGCGATGCTGGCCATCTCATTGGTCTCGCTTCCTCCAGACACGTGTTTGATGGGGGATTAGCCTCGGAATCCCACCTTCGTCGTCAGTGTTGTGTCCGTCACGGCAAGGAGACCAGGAGTCAGTGACTTGGTTCAGCTCTTTATTAGTCCTGAGAACGGCTCAGGTTCCGAGGGGAAAACAGCGGCTTTTTATTTCCAAGCCGCGGCGGCGCAACCAATGGCACCGCTTTGAATCTCCCGTGATTAGTTTCCACCAATCGCGGGAGATCCGTAGCGGGCCAATCAGTATGGCTCGCTTGACCAATCGGATCACTGTGCACTTTGACCAATCACAGCGCGGCATTTACAAGAATGTAAATGACTGTACAGAACAGAATGTGTCCATAAGGATAGCTTCGTTCCAGGCCGAATCTTGGCTTAGTAGCTGAAACTCACTGATATACTCTTGCAGAGGATGCCGGCCCTGCTTCAGGGTCTTCAGACATTGGGTAGCGGTCTGTGTCTGAATGGGGTCCTCCTACATCAGCCTGAGGTGGTCACAAAACCCCCTGAAATCATCCAGCAAAGGACTAGCCTGGACCAGCAGGAGTGTGGCCCAGCGAACCACAGAGCTGGAGAGAAAGTTAATCATAAACCCCATTTTATCCTGGTCAGTGGGGAAATCTTCAGCTCTCAGGCTGATAAAAAGCTGGCATTGTCCCAAGAATGCTGGAAACATGGCTTGGTTGCCATCAAATTTATCAGGCACCACTACCGGGCATTTCCTCCAGGGAGGTGGAGCAGCGTGAGCTTGGAGCTGAACCACCTGGGCTGCCAGCATAGCCACCTGTTGAGTGATCTGAGCATTCTCCACATGAAGCTGCTCCATATTAATGGAGGTTTGTTGGAGCAGGAGACAAACTGTTCTGACCTAGGCTACCTCAACAGCACGAAGCCAACTCCTTGTCCCAATAAACCCCTTTTATTTAGTTTACAGTGAATTCCTCTCCAGCAAAGTCCCAGCCAACAGTCTTTTAAGATATTTCACAATTACAGACCTTTATCAGACTTGGAGAGGTGCCAGGCTAATATCTTTCAGAGGCCTCACTGTAGCAGACAATACTGTTGTGGTTTGCCGGCAGCCAGTGCAGACGGCAGAGGTATTAGACAGTGAAGACAAAAGGGAATCAGTCAGTGAGTCTTGGACGAGGGTCCTGCATCTGATGCAGGGATGGGGCCAGGACCATCTGGGAGTGGGGTGCTGCCTTCAGAGCCTTCGGAGTCTGGCAGCAGCGAAGCAGAGGACCCAGGGGAGCCTGTTCCCACATGTGTGCACAGAGCTGCTAGAAGGCAAGAGCAGCTGAAGCAAAAGGGGTGACTTGAGAGTAAGGCTGGGAGGTGATTGCTCCTCCCATAAGGGATAAAAGTCAGACCTCAATGATGAAAGCTTTGCAGGAAGCAAAGCAGTTCAAGTAGATTCTGAGTCCTTGAAGCTCTGCTTATTCTGGTTGTTTTTTTCTAGTACTGTTATAATTAATTTGGATACTCCTGTTTTTTGGTAATCTCTCTGTCAGCTCCAGCTCTGGCTTATCCTCCTCCACAGATTCAGGCTCTGACGGGGGCATGACAATATGCAACAAAGTAGACCACAACCTACTTCTTGGTAAGCTAGAAAAATGTGGGATAGACAGCATCACCACCAGATGGATTTGTAACTGGCTGGCAAACCATACTCAGTGAGTAGCCCTACATCTACATGGAGGGAAATAAGCAGTGGTGTACCAGAACGTTCCATCTTAGGCCCAGTACTCTTCAATATCTTCATAAATGACTGTTGTGGCCCACCAGACACCAGCAGAGCTGGTGGCAGACTTGGACAATGAGGAGGTTGGGGAGGAACTTGGGACAGCCCTGGAGTCTGGGGAAGGTTCTGGTGGATGCTCTGCGTCGGAAGCAGAGATAGAGCCAGGGCTGTCCAACATTTCCCAGCTGCCTTCAAAGTCAGAGATAAGTGGGGACAAAGAACAGCTGGGGCCTGTTCCATATGCGCATATGCGCAAAGCTGTCAGGAGAGGAGAATAACTGAGGAACAGGTGATGACTCAAGAAGAAAGGCACATGTGGACACTGAATGGCCCCTCCCTGGCTGAGGAATAAATCGAAGCAAAAGGGGAGTGGTGGTTGCAGGAGACAACAGTTTGTATTTCTTTCGGAAGATTTGCTTATCAGAGACTTCTTGCCAGGAATTAATTTACAGTTTTGTGACTGTAAGCTCTTGGCCTGGCAATTATCCAAGGACTGATAAGGTCTGTTCTTGCAATTAACCCTTGGAAGGATTATTGCCTGGAGTTTTCTGTGTGTGAATGCCATGAATTCACAGTGTTAGGAATAACCACAGTTCCCTAGCTTTGTTTGGGTAAATAATATATAAACCATGATAGCAAAGTTTAAATGTGTTTTCACTTTAAACTCTAAATGATATAATTTGGGTGCGGTTAAGAAACTGCCATAAGAGGGAGCTAGAGAAACTGGATTGCTACTGGATTGATGGCTGATTGTTCTGCGTGTTCCCTGTTGCTGACGTCAAAGGAGAAAAGATTTTTGAATGCTGCATATCTAATCTACTGTGAGAAGATATTTACTGGACTGATTTATGGATTGACATTGCAAGTTAACTGATTTTGTTTGAAACTGGATTTTTGCAATTGAACAATCTCCGGACTGAACTGACTGAACACTAGTGAATGATATTTGGACTGTTTGACCATGCTAAACTCTTAAAGGAATAAACTATTCAACTAAGACAGTGTACTCGCTTTTACTGAGTGTGTAAACTAAAAAACGCTTTCTCTCATATTCGCCTGACTGCCTGACTGCTGTGCACGTTCTGCTAGGGTATATCCCTAACACGCAGTGGCTAAATAAAGAGTGGGTTTTTGGGACAAGGAGTCTCTTTCTTGGTTCTGCTAAGGCTGGGTCAGAACAATGACTTAGATGAGGGAATAGAAGGGGAACTCATCAAATTTGCAGATGACACTAAGATGGCAGGAATAGCTAACACCCCACAAGTCAAGCTCAGCATCCAAAAAGATCTTGTTAGACTTGAACAATGGGCCCTATCCAACTAACATGAAATTTAATTTGGAGAAAAGCAAGGTTTTATACTTAGGCATGAAAAATCAAAGGTACAAGTACAGTTTAGGCAAAACCTGCCTCAAAAACAGTAACTGTGAAAGGGAGATTGGAGTACCAGTGGACAATCACTTAAATATGTGCCAGCAGTGTGTGGCAGCAGCCAAAAAAGCTAATACAATCCTTGGTTGTATGAACAGAGACATAGAATCTAAATCACATGAAGTACAATGAAGGATCTTGTTGTAAGTCTTTTTCCAGTTTCTTATCGTTCTCTTCTAGGATCTGCTGTGTTTGTCTTCTTTTTATATTCCTTTTTCTTGTATAGTTTATACTCACACCTCTAGTACAAGCCTTCATGGTATCCCAAACATTTTGCAGTGAAGTTTCCTCTTTTTTATTTTCTTTAAAGAAAAAAGCTAATTCTTTTTCTATAATATTAATACATTCTTTTTCCTTCAGAATTAAATTATTTAAAGTCCATCTTGGCCTTTTCCTTTGACCATTCCATTCGAACCATATTGGATTATGATCTGCCCAAGTACTTGTTTCAATATTAGCTTCTTGAATATTTAAGATTAAACCCATTGACAACCAGATCATATCTATTCTTGACCATGATAAGTGTCTATTAGAGTAAAATGTTTATTGTCTGTTCTTGATGTTAAGCCTGAGTTCCCCAACCAAGGTTAAGGAGACAAGCTAAACAGAATGTGCAGCGTTAGTCAGATAGGCACACAGATAAATGAGTGAGATAAATTTGTATGTTTATTAACATACAGTAAAAATAACAGATACGCTTGTGCTATCAAAAATATAGTTTATTCCATTTAGAGTTTATAGCATAGTCAAAATAACAGTCCATTAGTCATGTATCATTTTAGTCAGTCCATTCAAGGTTATTCAATTAGCAAAGTCCGTGTAGAATATCCAATGTCAGTTCACTTACCAGAGATTTTTTTATTGGGAATTTTACCTGATATATATTGTAAAGATTTGAAATACCTGATTGTAAATGTATTAACAGCGGCCAGGATTGTATTTGCTAAAAATTGGAAGAATGAGAAAATACCATTACAGGAAGAAATTATTAAGAAAATATTGGAATGTGCTGAGATGAGCAGATTGACATTTGAAATTAGAGAGCAAGAGGATAAACAATTTTATGAAATTTGGGATCTTTTTTTATAAATGGCTAGATGATAAAATATGATAATAGAATATTTTAGATAGTAAGAAATATCTTTATTTTGCTATTATTTTGTTATTTGATATTATATTTATAAAGGGTTTTTTTTAGGATTGATTTGGTATGATTATATGATTTGTTGAATAATCTGGTTAAAGTATTGTTAGCTCATAAAGCATGAATGATTAAAAGTATAGTCAAAAAAAAAATTTTTTTTAGTGATTATAGGATATATAAGTTTGGATTGATAATATGAGTTGTTATGTAACATAATTGTAACTGGGACTACAGAATGAATGCACAAAAATGATGAACCAACTGACACACTGGATGTACATACGAGAGTTGAATGTTTCAATGTTTTGTTTGTCTTGTTTGTTTGTAGAAAATTAATAAAATTTTCTTTCAAAAAAAATATATAGTTTATTCCATTTATAGCATAGTCAAAATAACAGTCCATTAGTTATGTATCATTTAGTCAGTCCATTCAAGGATATTCAGTTAGCAAAGACCATGTAGAATATCCTATGTCAGTTCACTTACATATCAGTCCTTTGTTTATCTCTCCCGTTCGAGTAACACAGACTTGAGTCCATGCAGTAATTAGGGATCATCAAAGCCAGAGAGAGCAAGCTGACGTTCCTTGCTTCTTTTATGGTGCTTTCACAACCACTCCCCTAATTACATTCCTATATTTAAAGTTGCAGACACTTTAACTTATAAACCATGATAACATATTTATTATTTTACCTAAACCAGTTAGGGTAAACAATGTTATCCCTAACACTTGATATTCAGTTCTCTCCATATATCTTTAATGCTCAATTCCTCTGGCATCTTAAAGAAGGATTTCAGCAATGTCTTTCTATTTTTTTAAATTTACTTTCTGTGTTTTATAGTCTGATTCTGTATCTACAATAGCATTAAAATCTCCAAGAATGCATCTATTATCGTATTCCAATTAAATTATCTTGTTATGTAATTTCTTATAAAATTCTTCTTGTTTGTCATTCGGTGCATATATTGTTATTAAAAGCATCTTTAAATTATTATCTGTTATTTCCACCATCAGTATTCTCCTTTCTTCATCTGTAAAAATTGTGTCATAAAAATAATTCAGTAAAAGAGGAACACAGACAAACCACAAGCAATAAATCCTACTTTAAAATCAGAGGTTTATTTCATGAGCAATTTGGAACATGAACAGCCATCATAACACAACTTATATCAAATAACTGATTACAATGAGGTCCACTGACATGACTGAGTCTGACAAGGAGTAGCCATGGCCGGTGGCCCTGAACACATCCCAAGACATTCTTTTTATACTTTTCTGCATGCATTTCACAACTTACTTCTCTGTCTTTCTTACTGACAAACAGTTCCACATATACCCGTGTACATCTCAAACCTCTATCCATCGGCTACTTTCTGTTCCCTATTTCTCATAGCTAAGTTTTCAAAACTACATACTTTGCAAAATCACATTCCACCGCAACAGCTCAGCAGGTTTACAAATAGCTCTGGTACATTTTGAAATCACCCTGTCTAAAACTTTGTGTCATGCCCCTGGTGGAGACTGACTCTAAGGAAGAGGAGGAACAGCCAACAGGGAGTGGGAGTATGGCTCCAGAGGTGGTGGAGGAGGCTGGGGAAGGGCAGAGGCCAGCTGAGCAATCAGAAGAGCATCCAGGCCCATCCTCTATCCATCCTAGGGCACGCAGAGAGGAGAGGATCAGGGAAAAGTGAGGTCTATTCAGGAGGAGATTACCATGATCCTCCTTGTGGCTTGCAGCTGGGAGCTATGTATATAAGTTTGTAACTGTGTAGTCAGAATTGCCGGAGTCAAAGTTTAATGTTTCCTTTGAGAGAGGTTTATCTTTGTTGGCGTTCTTCCCATGGACTCTCCCCGTTATCTTCCTGGAATGTATGATTAATTATCTTGACTTGCTTCGGAATTCTCATCAATGCAGTTTGTTTTGGTTTCCTTTTGCCTCATTATTTACTTTTGTGACTTTAAACTGTGCCTAATAAAACAGTGAAAGTTAAGTTGAAGGCATTACCAGACTTTAATGTATGTTTTGGGTTTTGGGTTATTTTGAGAGACTACGGGTCATCACACTTTGGTTCATGTCTCTTTTATTCTGGGGTCTGCTATCATCCAAAGACCTTGTTGAATCTGATAGATCAATAGCCTATTTTTTCTTTCCACAATTGGTTTAGCTTTAATTGTATTTTTAATATATAGTACTACTCCTCTCTTGTTTTGTTGTGCCAGTGATGTGTATAGATTACCAAGTCTAGGACAATTCAAAACATGTGCATGTTGCTTTTTAATATGCACTTCTTGTAAACAAATTATATCCATCTTTAATTTTTCTAATTTATGAAATGTTTTCTTTCTTTTGGTGACTGATTTCAATCCATTTATGTTTATGGAGATCAATTTCTTTTTTCTTCCATTGTTTATACTTTATATGTAGGGTTTATTGCTCTTGTTCTTTGCTCTCTTGGTTCTCTGAGTTCCACCCTACCACCTACTGCTTCTCCTTCTTGTTCTCTTCCTTATTTCTTTTCCCACTCCATTTCTTTATCCATCTCTCGTATTTTAAGTTCCTCCTTTCTTGCTTTCTTGTCTTCTTTTCCTCTAAAATATTCATCATAGAGTAGCTCTGCTTTCTCAACTGAGTCCAATCTATGCCTTTGTTCTTGCCATTCGAACATTAGGCCTTCAGGCATCAGCCATCTGTAATTCACTTGATTCTTAATTAGGATCTTGGTCAAGAATTAATATTCTCTTCTCAAATCTTTCACTTTCCTTGGTACTTGTTTGAGGACTTTAATCCCCTTTCCCTTGTACTTCAGAGGGTCATCTCTTGCTTTTTGTAATATCTCTGTTTTAATTGTTTTCTTGGTGAATCTCACGTGGACTTCTCTAGGTAACTTATTTCTCATGGCATATCTGGCATATTCTCAGAATACTTCATCCATTCCATCTATTTATTTTTCCTACTTTCTTCTCAGTCTGTTCACCTCTTTCTTCTATATTTTGCATTCTTTCTTCATTTTTCATTATCATTTGCTGTATGTTCTCCATTTTATCTTCCATCCTTCCCATCTTATCTTCCATCTTTCCAATTTTCTCTTCCATATTTCCAATTTTATCATCCGTACTCTTCCCTTGACCATGTATTGCTTGCAGTCTTAATTTTAATTCTTGCATTGAAACTTGCATGGTCCCCCATGGAATTGGCAGGAAGGAATGAATATGCCTTAGTGCCACAAAGCAAGAACCACCTTAGGGGGAGCTTTATGTGGACGTAGGTGAAGGGGATAGCCTCGGTGTGGTTCTAAATGGTGTGTGGGTGTGCAGCTACTCCTACAAGACAGGTACTACAAACATCCTTGATAGATTTGCCTCTCAGACATCTGAGGTGTTCAGGACTTGCTGTGCCAACCACTCCCAAATGCCACTCCTAGATGAATCTATTTATCTGGCCAATTAATGAAGGGGGAAAAAACCTTACAATAAGCTTTCACCCTCCCCCATAGTCTTCCCAGTTGCCTTCTGAGGCCTTGAAGAGAGTCTTTAGTCGCCACTGTTAGGGATAACATTGGTTACCTAACTTAGTTTGGGTAAAAAATAATATATAAACTATGTTAGTGAGTTTAAGTGTGTGTATCACTTTAACTGCAAAACATGTATTTTGGGTGCGGTTGTAAAATCACCATAAGAGGGAGCAAGAGAGCCCACTGTTTGCTGGCTTTTACTGGATAGCTGACAAATGATGGATTGATGGTGATAACTGCATGTGTTTCCCTGCTGTTGCTGAAACGAAGAAAAGGGGTTTGATTTTCTTCATATCTCTGACTGCAAAAGAGATACATTGCTGGACTGATTATTTGTAAGTTTACTGACCTCTATTTTCGACATTGGACTTTGCAACTGATTAATCCCTGGATGGACTGAACTAGTTTATGACATATGGACTGTTTGACTATGCTATAACTCTTGCTGGAATAAAAAACTATTTAACTGGCACAGTGTATCTGTCTTACTGAGTATAAACTACAACAACGTTTATCTCACATCATTTGCCTGCCTGCTAGACTGCCGTTGCACGTTCTGCTAGGGTGGCCACTCATCTCTCTCAGGGTTCTTTCTTTTTAGTCTGATGGGTGGTGTTGGGTTTGACTCAGTGCTGTTGTCGGTTATGGCTGGCTTTATGTGGGACCAATGAATCCAGAAGTCCTTTTTTCTCTGCAACTTTCACAGGAGTCTATCTGATCAGTAGGACTTGGGAATGTCTGTTCCAGTAGTGGGATTCATTTTTTTTTTACTACTGGTTCTGTGGGCGTGGCGGACGTGGCAGGGGAAGGATACTGTAAAATCTCCAGTCAGAGATTTTGCTTTGGAGGCAGAGAATAGGTGGGGGTGGGGCCAGTCAGAGGTGGTATTCCGAACTACTCAACATTTACGCTACCGGTTCTCCAAACTATTCAAATATTTTGCTACCGGTTCTCCAGAACTGGTCAGAACCTGCTGGATACCACCTCTGGTCTTCTCTGGAGGCAGCATCTGGGTCAGTGTGCTCTGCTTCCACAGGTTGCAGAGTTGTCTGTGCAGGGCTGAAAGGTATAAGAACAGGGGGCCCTTGCCCCTTTGTGGGTGATCCTTCCAGAAGAGGCATTGTTGGTCTGACATGAGGAATGGATAAGAGGATAAGAGATGTTGAGGTGGAATGGGGTTGATAGCTTGCCAGGCAGGGTTTGAAAAGACATAGGTTTTCACTACAGTTAGATAAAACCCACTAACAACACATACAGTAAATGCAAAAATAAAACTTTTCTTCTAAATGAGCTTAAAATATTCCCTCCTAACAAACTTGATGTCACAGGAAGAAAAAATGGAACACAGTTCTCTTCACCCTGTTTTGCTGGCCAGGCAAACTAGGGTGAAGGTATTTTTCTTTTTATGGCTTGTTTTAACACATTTTTTTCCTAACAGAAATTAAAATTCTTGTCTCTAGGGATTACAGAAATTTAACAGTTACATTTACCTCAAGGGCACATAAAGACTTTGACACACATGCACACACAAAGAGAAAGGAAAGAGGAAAAGAAAACAGAACTCACAGGTTTACACATCCTGGTCATTCTCACCATAAATCTTAGTTAACTTAAATTAAGAAAGGGAAAAACCTTAACTGTGGTGGTCTCTCATGGAAAGATGAGACACAAGCAAGTGTTCTCGGGATGAGAGCCCAGAGTAAAATCCAGCACTCCCTTTTATTGAGATTTTTGTACATGGTAAACATAGCAAGCATAATCACATGATGGGTTTCAACAGTTAGATATAGTACAGACTTATTTACAGTCATCTGAGCTGCTTCCTTAATCCTTGTGTTTGTTCTTGCCGTTCTCGCCGTTCTCATTGTGAAATTTCCTTGCACTATCTCAGTGACCTTTAAACAAGCATGTATGTATACAGCATTAGATTAATCATTACCCAAGCCCAAGCCCAAGTCTTATTCCCACATCTCCCCTGTTTTAGTTTTTTGATGATCGCGGATACCTCGGTAGCTTTTCGCCATCTGCAATAGCAGTTCTCCTTCTGGAGGCTTCGCCCGACACATTCCTAAAAGTCCAGGGAGACATTGGATATAACAGCATGCACAGAGAGAAAGTATAAAAAACAATATCACTCCAGCAATTTGGTGATGAATCCATGAACCATTTGGCAACCAGGACCAAAGTGCAGACCACACGTCCAGTCCCTCACCCTCCGATTGTAATGGATTCTCCTTCAAGGTTTGTTCCATATGCTGTATAGTAGCTGTAATGTTTGGAGAATAATCAGAGATATACATGCAACAATGCGTATGAATCACAGTGCAAACTACCCCTTGCGCAGCCCGAATAGTATCCACCACATTTCTGGTTTGCAGGACAAAGTCACAAATTTTGCCTTTCTCTTTTTCAAGCAGCCTTAGCATTTTAATGGTGTCATCAAACATAGTAATTGTCCAATTGTTTAAACGATGTAAATCTCTATAGTTCATCATGATTCCTAAAGGGGGAATAACTCTCCTTGATATCTGTGTCCAGTAGTCATGGGTCAAAACAGAGTTTACTTCCGTTGCAGAACACGCATTGCGGATATGAGCAGTCCCGAAAGATTTTAAAATGATATGAGATGGGATTACTTTCCCAAAGGTGCAGACTCCTTTCCATCGTGCTGGCATGCGATCATAGGCCATCCGTCCACACAGCAACCATAAATTTGCTCCCAGGAGATGACCAACCTTACCTGGCTCAACATAGATTAGTTTTGCAAAGGACTCCATTAACATAGCCAAATAAGTGGACGATGGTGTGTTAGTCCCATTCGCACATTTAGACAACTGGTTTTCTTTTGTGGTGGGACAACATGTGGCAGGAATATATGGACACCCATTTTCATTGATCAAAGATGTGATATCAAATCGAGAAATGTTATGTACAAAGTAAGTAAGATTTTTAGTTTTCATGTTATCCGGATAAACCCGACTTCCATTGCCAGTAACAATTGTTTTGTTGCAAAACGGATATGCTCCCAAGTAAGTCATATTCTCTACTGTCTCATTGTGGGTTCAGCAGATACCCGCCACCTCTTGGATCTGGCTTCCAAGGTGTAAGGTAGTTATGTTACTTGGAGTCCAACTGCTAGACCATGTCCCCGAACAACCATAGCATTGTCCCTTATACCAGTCGCCTTTGGACAGAGGTACTGCAACCATTGGAAGCCCTGATGTTTTGTGAGTTGGCATGTGCATACATACCCAACAATCAGTTTTGTTATGAAGGTTTGCTAGCTTCCCCATGTCCTGGACCAACGTGTTTCTTTTCCATTCCCCCAAATCCACCCCCTTGCCCCTTTGGCTGATGATAAGGATGCACACAGTGAGCAGGAACCCAAACAACTGTCCCCTCATCTTCAATGGCAGCATATCCTTGGCCCCAAGTTATCAGCGGGACAGGTCCTCTCCACATTGGATCTGGCAGTCTCCTATACCGAACTTTCGGTCTTGGTGCTCCTGCAGAAGGGGAGGAAGCAAAATGCCTACTGGCTGCCATAGCAGCAGGAGATCCTGTCATGTTTAGAAAATTTAAAGTACATAAGGTAATATTAAGAATGTTTTGTATGTAAGGCAAACCATATCCATCCACTTCCCCCGTTTTTGTTTTTATGTGAAGGAGTGCTTGTTTGAGCGTCTGATGAGCTCGTTCCACAATGGCCTGACCAGTGGAATTATAAGGAATGCCAAATTTATGTATAATTGACCATCGATGACAAAATTCCGCAAAGGTGCTGATGTAAGCAGGGCCATTATCGGTTTTGATCTCCATTGGTGGCCCCACATGTGTGAAGGTACGGAGACAATGGTTGACTACATGTTTTGTAGCCTCTCCTCATTGAGGTGTTGCCATAATAAATCCTGAATAGGTATCAGCAGTGGCATGCAGATGGTGCCATGGTTTGAAAGGAGGGTGCTGTGTGACATCCATCTGCCATAATTGACAAACAGCTGTTCCCCGAGGATTTACTCCTTGAGGAAGAGCACTGGATTGGGCACTGCAACTAGGACATTGCTGGATAATAGCTTCTGCTTCTGCAGCAGTGAGCCCGAATTGTTTACAAAGAGCTTTGGCATTTTGATGAAAATAGCTATGTGAGTCCCACGGAGTAACAGGGGAAAGCGAGAGACAGGACATGGCTGAGGCGGCCGCGTCGGCCACGTCATACCCTTCCTGCAGCTCCCCGGGAAGTGGCTGGTGGCTGCGAATATGTGCGACATGCAAAGAATGTATGCGAGAATGAAGACAGCTTTACAGGGCTAGAAACAAACTCATAAGGTTAGCATCAACAGATGGGGAAAGGTAAGCAAATTCAATGTTAAGTATCAATTGATAAACGTAAAGAGAATCCACAATTAGATTTAGCGGTTCTTGCGCAAATCCCTGTAAGGCCAAAATAGCAGCAGCTAATTCAGCCCTTTGTGCTGATTGCTGAGGAGGGGTAATCTTTGTTTTCCATACTCCTTCCTGTCTCCATGCACAAGCGCTGTAGGTCTTACCACCGTCCGCATAAATGGTCACGCCCTCAACTGGCTGCTTAGCAATAATTGAATTAAAATTTACAGATACGTTTCGAAGCAACTGGAAACGGGGGTCACTGGGGGTATGGCAAGAAATCTTCCCTGGCCAATTTTCAAGAGCAATCTGAAATTTAATGGATTGACTATACCAAGTTTCCCACAAAGTGAGGGAGATAGGTAAAAATAACTGAACTAGATCTATGCCATATAAATGCATACTGCGATTCCAGCCTTTGATGATTAATTCGCTATAAAGCATAGCCATAGTAGAAACTGTTTTTCTGGGAGTGGCCCGTGCAAATGAGTGTCCTCAATGTACACTTGATTAGGAAAAGTCACATCAATCAAGTGCAACATTTTAAAACCCAAACCTGCACTCCCGGTAGTTGCAGGCGATGCTTTTGTGACAGCCTTGGGAGTGGGGCTAGCTGCACGCCCCAAATTTAGTTTCCCGAATTTTGGTTCTGATCAGAGCGACATTGATTTGTCCAATGAAACCCTTTTTTGCATTTCGGACAGACCAACTTTGGGCGGACATCCTTATTTTTGTTTTTGTTAAACGCCATTCCCCCCAGGGGCTCAGCACTGGGCTTTAAAATGGCCAGGCTTCCCACAATTAAAACAGTTCCCCGTAGGTTTCATCCCTTTTTTTAATGCCAAAGCCAAAGTCTCCATGTTGTAAGCCTGAGAACCCACCACTGCACATGCCTTTAACAGATCAGCCAGAGTAACCTCACCTCCAGCCACCAAAGGCTGTAAGATATGCTTGCAGTCAGCGTTTGCATTTTCAACTGCCAATTTCAGCAAAAGTTCCTTTGCCGCTTCCTCATTAGAGATTTGCTGGGTAATAGCCAATTGTAGCCTTTCCACAAAATCGTTATAGGACTCAGATGCTGTTTGCTTAATTTGAGAAAAAGACTGTGCCAGGGTTCCCACGTCCTGGATGCGGGACAATGCCCCAAGGACAGCCGCTATAACCACGAGAAATACGTGATCAGGCAAATTAGCAGCTTGATCAGCAGTGGATTCAAACAAGCTTGCCCCATAGATTTGGTCTGGTGTATAAAGCCCCCCTGAATTCCGTCCCCTAGTGATAGCTTCCCTCTGGTACTCTGAATCAAAAACCACATACTGAGTAGAACTCAATCTCATTCTCATTAAAACTTTCCAGTCGAAAACTTCCGGTTTGCGTGGCTTCGGGGCAGCAGGAATTCGCGACAGCTCGCGATTCCTGCTGTGCTAGCCGTCGAGGTACCCCCGATCCAGACGGGTCAGGGGGATATGGCTGCCCTGTAGGGACAGCTGAAGAGAGAGGGGAGTCGGATAGGGAGGTGGGGGTGTCGCAGACCCCCCCCCTTCTCCGGGAAAACCCCTTTTTCCCAAGGCGGTGGAGCGGCGGTCAGCAATGGCCGCCACGAAGAAGCCAGCAACCGGGTAAGAACTGTGCTGGAGGAAGTGTGAAGAGTGAAAGTTCTGTCTGAGCCGGGTCAAGTAACACCTTTTAAATTGCCTGGAATTGAGCTGCTTGAATTGCTGGAGGATACATTGTATCCCTAAGAAGAGCGAAAAGCGGCGGAGAAGCTGTTAAAGGGAACTCTTTTTTTTTTTTACTCTCCCACCCCACGGAAAAAGCAGAAATATTTGGATATATTAGACATTGAAAGTGGATTGCTTTGAAAGCTAAGATAAGAGACAAAGGGATTTTTGGACATTGAAAAATGTGAGAAATTGGAAAATCTCTGCTGGAGGTATGGATTTTTGATTATTAAAATTCTCATTGCAAGTGGGAAGGGAGAAAAAAAAAATTGGAGCAGAAGCTGAAAAAGGAGGAGATTGATTAGAACGTCTTTGTGGATCCCAAAAGAAGATATATGGTAATTGGACCTCTTTGATTAAAAATTAATTCAGAAAGAGAAAGAGAAGAAAGAAGAAAAGTATTAACTTTTGGAACTTTTTTTCTTTTTTTAATTGCTTTTGATTGTCTTTGATTAAAAATTCTTGTGGTTGTTTTGGAAAAAGTTTCCCTTTTCATAATGGCATCGTCTGTGGATGAACTAGAGATTGAATATCAAAAATATAAAAAAGAAGATACTTTGGGCGCTTTGTTTCAATTCTTAGAAATGGCGTTATGTTCCTTTGAAAAGTTGATTACGCAGCAGAAGGACTGGGACAAGGAAGAAGAGGAAGAAGAAGCCATCTTTGATGAACAATGGGTCCCTTCTGGAGAGGAGGACAAAAAGGATAAGAAAAAGGGGATTTTAAGAATTATAAAAACAACCAAAAGAGAGAAAAATGAGCGAAAAGATGGAGGCAAGGTTAGAAAGCAAAGGAAAAGGAGCAAGAAAAGCGAAGAGAAAAAACAAAGGGGTAGAAAGGGCAAGGAGAAGAATAAGCAAGAGAAAAAGGGGGGGAGGAGAAGCCTTAATGTGGGGAAGCAAGACCTAAGGAAAAAAAGTTTATTTAGAGATAATGGGTGAATTTAATTTAGATTAAAAGAGGGATTCTGGAGGGTATATAAGAGTGTGTTTTTATATGTATATTTAGAATATAAAATTTATTATGTAATTTTAGAATTTTTTTTAAACAGAATCCCAAGAAAGATTGCTATATGTAGTATTTCTAAGTTAGGGTAATGAGTTATAGATGTTACTCCAATTGGTGTACAGGAGAAGTATAGTAAAAGAAAAAAAAGATGAATGGATAATTGGAAATAGAACAGACAAAGAATGTTATTGAAAATGGTAATAAGATATGGAAGGATATATATGCTTTTTTTTTTGGATTTTGTGTATTGATAAAAGGCAATAAAATTTTAATTAATAAATAATTTGGATGGAAAAGAGAAGTAGGGACAAGATATGAAGTTAATATTATATGAAATATTGATATTATAATCTGGAAATGTTATGCTTTATTGGTCTATTATTATTATTTTTTCTTAGAAAAGAATTTATAAGCTGCTATGCCTTGATTTTTTGTGCATTGTTTTTATAAAACTGATAAAAATGGTTTTTATATATATATATAAAAAAGAAAATGATAATAAGATTTGGAAGGAGATATGGGTTGAATATGATGTTTGAATTTGTGTCTGTGTAAAGAGTTTTAACCCGGGAACAGACAACCTTCAGAAAAGATCTTTTAGTTTTGTTTATGTTTTGTGTTTGTATGTTTGTGTATTGTGTTTATGGTAAAACTAACAAAATTTGTTTTTTATAAAAAAAAAAGGAAAAAAGAATCAATAAAACCTTGGAGGAATGTTAGACGAGAATAATTTAAACAAGCCAGAAAGAAAAGAATATGATGACTATAAAATGGATAAATATGGAAGAGAAATGAAATTGAATAGGAGTAAAGAGAAATAATGAGAAATTTGCTGGAAGATATTTGTGTGTCCATATGGAGATGGGATAAATTGGAATTATGCTGTATAAAAATAATGTTTTGTTTGACTTGTAAGGATTTACAATGTTAAGAGGTTTTATGTGTTTATATATTTAATGGTTAATGATGTGTTGTTTTATCTTTAAAATTAATAAAAATTTGTTTCAAAAAAAAAACAAAAAACTTTCCAGTCATTAGGAATCATGCGTGAGGTAGCCAAACTTGTCAGGAGACCCTTTGTAAAAGAACTTTGAATTCCATAATCTTTAACGGCTTTCTTGATTTCCCTAAGTACTGCCAACAGAATCGGAACCCATTCAGCCTGCAGGTTGCCCTGAGCATCCCCTTGCCTATTAACTGGAAACAAATTTATCTGGGTAATCTCATCAGACTCTAATTTCCCCTCATTGAAAGCCTGATGCATCATTGCTTGAACTTTTCCCATTTGTGGCTGAGGTTTCTCCTCCACAGGCATAGGCGCTGTTGGGGGTGAGAAAACACGCTCCAATTTTGGAGTCGGAGGGTGCAACACAACTCCTTTATAAGGAGGAGGTTCTACTAAAGGTTTTAAAAGAGGTTGTTGCTGGGTCTCAAAAGCAGTCATAACAACCTTCCAATATGTCAAAATTTCAGCTGTTGCCCATGGTTCCTCATGAAGGATAGTTCCAATTCTCCTCCACGTGTCTAACTTTAAAGAGCCTTTCTCTGGATACCAGGGACATTGCCGCCAGATCTCTTGCAGCAGCTCTCTCACATTATCTTTTGAAAGAACTATTTGCTCCCCTGCTGAGGGTTTAAAGATAAGGAAAATTGTCCTGACTAACTTCAGCAGCTCACTAACATGATGTTCCTGTGGCTGAGAAAGTTTTCCCCCCATGTTTCCTGAAAGATCCTATTGTCCAGCAATAGTTAAGTACATACTTTATCGATTCCAGGCGAGGAAACACGGAGGTCCGGACACGTACCACCTGCAGTGGATCACGTCGGGGTCACCACTTGTGGTGGTCTCTCATGGAAAGATGAGACACAAGCAAGTGTTCTCGGGATGAGAGCCCAGAGTAAAATCCAGCACTCCCTTTTATTGAGATTTTTGTACATGGTAAACATAGCAAGCATAATCACATGATGGGTTACAATAGTTAGATATAGTACAGACTTATTTACAGTCGTCTGAGCTGCTTCCTTAATCCTTGTGTTTGTTCTTGCCGTTCTCATTGTGAAATTTCCTTGCACTATCTCAGTGACCTTTAAACAAGCATGTATTTATAAAGCATTAGATTAATCATTACCCAAGCCCAAGCCAAAGTCTTATTCCCACACTTAACAAACATATTAGTTGCTCAGTGATTGAGAGAAGTGAGGATAAAAATAACAGCCTTGCTAGCCAGGATCCACAAAAAGCTTTATTAAAGATATTTGCAAATAGGACCCCAACTCCCAAACAAGTAGGAGAAAGGAGACACTGACCTTAAGATGGCTACAAACATTTACAGAATATCACACAGAAAAGATTACATAATCCTTCCTGGTTTTCACACATAGGATTTCTCGGAGTTCCATCACCAAGAAATAGGTAGACCTGGGTACTTTTCCATCCTGTAACGCTTCCCAGACTCCTCCCATGCCATCCTTCATGGAAATCCCCTAGCTCCCATCATCAGATTTCCTGTTATGTTCACTCAGCACAATCAGTCATTAACAAGCTTCCATTAATATCAGGATGACCCAGCATTACTGACATTAAATCTCAAGCCAAGGACATAATATTTTTAACTTTGAAGAATAACAAGTTACAAAAACATGATATACTTATATAAATGTTCAGATATCTTTCTAGAAGGTCACATTAAGAACAAAGATGGAGTCTCTTTGGTTCTATATCTTCTTAGGTGTAACAGGTAAATATATGTATTATTTCCATATATAACAATCCACGGTTTTCCCTTTGATCATCTTACACCTGAGAATTACCATCAATCTCCCTCAACATAAGCCTAACCTCCTGCTGACTTAAATGTTTACTTGCTACTTCATGTTTCTTAGGCTTACAAAAGCTGAAAAACAACTTACATACAGGCATACATGGGATACAAATACATGAAATAAGTCATATTTCAATGATTATCACAACACCAGAGAATACCTCCTTTAACCAAGTAAGTTCTGGCAACCAGGAAGTCAATCCATTCCATATTTTCTTAAATGCATTTCTATCTGTAATATGAGTTAAATGTGTAGTTATATTGTGTAACACCTTCAGCTTAGACTCAATAAAATGTGCTTTGTCAGCAATGTCAAAGCAACACATCCCGTTGAATTCCTCACATCCATGACCCATTCTTAATAGGATGTAATCAATTGCTACTCTATTCTGTAGCACAGACTTTCTTATTTCTCCCATCTCATCAGCCAAAGCAGCAATAGCAGAGGAAGTCACATTAATACTTTTTTCCCAAAGCACAAGCTAAATGTTCCAATTGCAGATTATTATAGTATGTAGCTCCCCAAGCAACTATTCCTAGGAATCCTGCTTCTACTTTAGATAGCACTACTACTTCATCATTACAATCTTCAGAATAAGCATCACTAAGCACTGACCTTTTCCCTCTATATTTCTTTACATGTCCATCAACATGTTCAGCAGCACCCCACCTGACCACCGGCCAGTGAACTGTAGGATAAGTATAGATAATAATGTGGGGTTCTTTATGCTTAGATGCATCCTCATGCTCATGTACATGGCTATGTACATGTCCATCTCTCTCCTCTGTATCATCCGATACAGGTTCCCTAAAAATTCGAGGATCATGATAAAGACCTCATAATATAACTTGGTTTCCTTGTTTATATTCTTAGCATGTGCAGTTGCCATAACAGTCATTAGACGCCCAATTGTACAGGGTCAACCTGTTGCATTAGCTGGTATAAATGCATAAGCATAAGCTCCACAAAACATAAACCATCCTTTAGGTAGAAACAACACATGTGTCATTCCATCTATCTCTTCAACTTCCGTACAATGAAAAACATCCTCAGTAGGCAAGTAATTATAAATTGTTTTTTCTTGCTGTTGCTCTGGATGTTTATATTTCACACAATCATAAGCTGGAAAAACTGTCTTAACCTCAATAACCAGCTTTTTCTGATTTGTCCATTTTGTTGGCTTCACAGGAGATCCAAACAAAGTAATCACCTTTGACAAATTATACAAAGTATAATTGGTTTTCTAGCTGGATCTTGTCTTTGGGGTTTCTTAGGATGTTGGCTATTTTTTGGTCAGTGCCGAAGGCTGTCCTGATATTGTTTGTGGAGACTTTTGCTGATTTTGTCTGTGGTGCCTTTGATGTAGGGGAGGAGTGCGATACCGTTGGCTTGTTCTGTGTCTTGGTTTTTTTGGGGTATCTCTTTTCGGATCAGATTGGTGATAGTGTTTCTTTGGAACCCATTGGAAATTAATACGTTAGTGAGGGTGTTCTCAGGTGGTCTTTGTCAGCTAGGCGTTTGGTTCTGGAGATGAGGGTCTTGGCTACGGAGTTGATCTATGCAGGGTAGTGATGGGATTGTGCATTTAGGTAGCGGTTGGTGTGTGTTTTTTTTCCAGTAGATGGTGTGTCCTAGGGAACCATTGGGTTTTTTGTAAATTAGTACGTCCAGGAAGGGAAGTTGGTTGTTGGTTTCTGTTTCCATGGTGAATTGTATTTTGGGCTGTAGGTTGTTAAGATGTGTGAGGAAGTTGTCCAGTTTTTCTTTCCCATGTGGCCAAATTACGAAAGTGTCATCTACATATCTGAGGCAGAGTTTGGGTTTGTGTTCAGATTTGTCTAGAGCATTGGTTTCAAAGTGTTCCAAGTATAGGTTAGCAATGACAGGTGAGAGGGGTGATCCCATGGGTGCTCCTTCTATCTGTTTGTATCTTTGTCCATTGTGGATGAAGTATGTGTTGGTTAGGCAGTGGTTGGTCAGATCTAGGATGTGTTTGGGAGGGTTGTATTTGTTTTGGATGGCTGTCAAGGCTTCTTTGATGGGTACTTGGGTGAAGAGGGATATGACATCGAAGCTCACGAGTAGGTCGCTGGGTTGTAGGTTTTGTTTCTTTATTGTTTCCATGAAGTGGAAGGAGTTTTGTACGTGTGAGGTGATGGATTCTGTGTAGGGCTGGAGTTGTTTGGCGAGAAATTTGGCAAGATTCTGTAGAGGTGAGCCTATGGAGCTGACTATGGTTCTGAGTGGTATTCCTTCTTTGTGTATCTTGGGGAGGCCATAGAGCTTAGGGCATCTGGATGATTTTTCTTTGGGGATGATTCTCTGCTGGATCTCTTCGCTGATGGGAGACGCTTTTATTATGGATTTGGTGGTTTTTTCTAGGTAGGTGGTGGGGTCAGTATTCAGAGGTTTGTAAGCAGAGTCTTGGAGTAGGTTGGATAGTTTGGAGTGGTAGTCTGAAGTGTTCATTGCGACTGTGGTGTTGCCTTTGTCTGCTGGGAGAATGATTATGTTGCTGTCTTTCCTCAGGTTGGTGAGTGCTTTTTGTTCTTCTCTGTGTAGGTTGCTTCTGGGTGGGTTGCTGGAGCAGAAGACATTGGTGACTTCAAGTCTGATTTTGTTGGCTGCATCTGGGTTGATTTTGGTTAGGCTAGCTTCAACTCCGCATATAATGTTTTCAGTGGGGATGCGTTTGGGGGTGACTGCAAAGTTGAATCCTATGGAAAGGACATTGGTTTCTGCTATGGTGAGGGTTCTGTCTGATATGTTGTGTACTGTTTGTTTCTTTTTTATATATATAAATTTTTTATTTATTTTCAATAAACAAACATACACAAACAAAACACAAAACATGAAAACATAAAACTTCTTTTTGGAAAGCGGCTTAATCCCGGGTTACATCTTTTTGTACAGACATAAATTTGAATTCATGCTCACTTTTATATATCATTTCATATCTTATTTACCATTCTACATTTTCTATATAGCTTCTCCCCTCTTTTCACTCTCTTAATTCTATTTTATTTATTTCATCTCAATTTAAATCATTATACTTATATCTTTTGTCTGTTCTGTTTCAGTTATCTATTATCTTTTCTCATTAACACAAAATTTCTCCTGTAATCACTGATTGAAGTATGATGCCTTTATATCTTTCCCCTAAATATAACACTTAAAATAGTATATAATTTTCATTCGGATTCTGCTTTGTACATTCTAAAGCTGCATACTATATTTTAAAATAAGAAAAAAATAATAAGTTAATATTATAATTGAAACAATAATCCACAGCAATTAAACTCTATCATTAAGTCTTAAACATTTTACACATTCCTTTTGATATTTTATCCCATTTTATAATCATACAATGTTCCAGTTTTCTAACATTATTTAAAATACAAATACAACAATAGTCTTATGTACTTTTGCAGAATCTCTTTTTTAATGATATTTTTACCCATTATCTCTGAATAAATCCTGTTTCTTTACATCTTGTTTCAAACCTTTGTAGCTTCTCTTCCCTTTTTCCCTTCCTTGCTTCTCCAATCTAGCCTTTTTACCCCCTTGTCTCTTGATCTCCACCCTCTTCTATGTTCCTCTTTTCTGTTGCTTTCTGACATTGTATCGATTTTTCACCTTATTTTTCCCTTTTTTGGTTGTTTATTTAAGTCTTTTAAATTCTCTATTCTCTTTCCCCCCCCTTTCCCTTTTCTTCCCCAGCTAAAGTTGCTTGTTCATTAAAGATGGCTTCTTCTTCATCCCAATCTTCTTGTTGTTCTTGTAGTTTCTCATAAGTTGAAATCACCATTTCTAAGAAATGGAAAACAGAGCCAAAAGAGCCCTTCCCTTCTTGTTCCTCTTTATACTTTTTAAATTCCATTTTCAGTTCATCTACAAGTAATGCCATTGTGGAAAATTTTTTAAACAACCCAAATGTTTTTAGTCTTTCAAATAATAATTTCCAAAAGTCCCAAAGTCACCAAGCAATCCAAATGCACACAGACTGTTTCATTTAATACTTTCTTCTTTTTACACTTTCTCTTCCTGGGGTTACAGTTCAGTTACAAAGTTCCAATTAAAATGTATCTTTTAGAAGTCTTGTTACAATTTAGCTCTAGTCTTGTAAATTCCAAGCAGCCTCCTCCAGCAAAATCTTAATATTAATTCTTTTCCTCTCCCTTCCCACTTGCAGCAAGAAAAGTTTTTCTCCAATATTCAGAAATCTTTATTGTCCCCTTGGCTTTAATTTTCCAGTTTAATTACCTGCTGATGCCAAAGCAGGTTTTCCCGATTTCTCATTCATCTGCTGTCACCATAAGGAAGGAGAGTGAGAAAAATCAAACTTTCCCTTTTTACTTTCATTCGCCGCTTTTTCTGAGTCTTCTTTGGGAACAATGTATCTTTAATGAAATTTAAATTCCAGGGTATTTAACTGTTACTTGTTATCCTGGTCAGCCAAAACTTTCACTACTTAGCTTCCTCCTGCACATTCTTATCCGGATGAGAGTTTCTTTGTGGCGGCCATTGCTGACCGCCACTTCACCGCTTTCAGAAAAGGGAGTTGAGCCAGCTGAGGAGGGGGGTTGCAATTCCCCCGGACTCCTGCTCAATCTCCCCTGTCTTCAGTTACCTCTACGGGGTAACTATAGCCCCGAATCCAGCTGGATCGGGGCACTCCAGTGGCGAGTGCAGCAGAAACCGCGCACGATCACCGATTCCTGCCGCTGCTGAAGCCCTGCAAACCCATGTACTGTTTGTTTCATGTGTTGTGGTTGGGAAGGGTTGGGTTTCTGGTGTTTCTCTAGTCTGTGGAGTTTCCTGGTGTGTGTGTCTGTCTTCTGGGAGGTTTCTGTTTTGGCTCTCCAGAAAGCTAGTTGTTTGGATTTGTCCCAGAGTGCTGGGTAGATTTTGTTGCTGAGTTTGAGATGGAGTGTGAGTATGTCTCTGTTGGTTTGGTCTAGTAGGAATCTTTTCTTGTGGAGTTTGTTTCTGATTAGGGATAATTCCGTTCTTTTCAGGATCCTTTCAGTGGCTGAAGTTTTGGAATTGAATTTGAGTTGGAAGCATGTGGGAATCACATTTTTGTCTCAGCAATTGAGTAGGAATGTGAGATCACACAAGATGGTGGCTCTTTGGACTTCGAGTTTCTCATAGGTCCTGGTTAGCTGGAAGGTTTCCTCCTCGTAGAGGTACGATATTTGTTTTCGTAGATTTTCACAGGTACAGGTATGTAGGTCTAGGTGTGTTCGGGTCTTTTCCCATGTAAGATTAAGAGTATCTTGGCGACATTTCGGCGAGGTCCCACTCGCCATCCTCAGGCTGGTGCTTTCGGCTTCGTGCCAGTGCAAGCAGTGTGTAATCAGAGCTGCCATCTCTCTATAAATACTGGTGGGGGGGGGGGCTGGTGTGCTGAGCTGGTTGACCGCACTTCTGCCTCTTGATTGGTTGATGGAGTTGATGTTGGCATAATGGGCTGTGTGAGTTTTGTTGTGGAGATATCCTGGATCTTGTGCTGTAATCTCCTGGGTCTGTTTTGTTGTGATCTTTTTTCCATTAGCCTCTCGTGTTTTAATGGCTTGGGTAATGGGTTGTGTGATGGGCTTGTGAGTTCTTTTGTTGTGGTATCCTGGGTTCTGCGTTGTAATCTCCTGGGTCGTTTGTGTTTTGATCTCTTTTCTATTAGTCTCCTGTGTAGTAACGGCTTGGGTTATGGGTTATGCGATGACCTTGTGAGACTTATTGCTGTGGTATCCTTGGTCTTGTGCTGTGATATCCTGGGTCATTTGCTGTGTTGCAACTTCTTGAGTTCTTGTGGTGTAATTTCCTGAGTTTTCTGATGTGATATCCTGAGTGGGTAGCTGTGATGGGTTTTAGTCTGGCTTCGAGTTTGGGGTCTGGGTCTGTGTTCTTGGCATATGTCAGCTTGTTTGGTTTTGGGGTCAGGGGGTGTGACAGCTGGCACAGCAGCCATGGTCTGTTTTCTGGATGGTGGTTGTCCTTCATTAATAGGATGGGCTTGGGCCTGGGTCCAACCCAGCGACCTACTCGTGAGCTTCAATGTCATATCCCTCTTCACCCAAGTACCCATCAGCCATCCGAAACAAATACAACCCCCCCAAAAGACTTCCTAGATCTGACCAACCACTGCCTAACCAACACATACTTCATCTGCAATGGACAAAGATACAAACAGATAGAAGGAGCACCCATGGGATCACCCCTCTCACCCGTCATCGCTAATCTATACTTGGAACACTTTGAAACCAATGCTCTAGACAAATCCAAACACAAAACCCAAACTCTGGCTCATATATGTAGATGACACTTTCGTAATTTGGCCACATGGGAAAGAAAAACTGGACAACTTCCTCACACATCTTAACAACCTAGAAGATTGGGACAAAGAAGAAGCCATCTTTAATGATCAAATAATTTTAAGTGGGGGAAAAAAGTAAGATTAGAAAAAACAACCAAAAAGAAGAAGAATTTGAAAGATAAGTAAAATATTAGAAAGCAACAGAAGAGGGGATTACAGATGAGAGAGTTAGCAGTAGAGAGATGAGGGGGTAAAAAGGGGAGGGAGAAGAAGAGGGGGAAGAAGGCAAGGAAAAGAAGTTGTAAAAGACGGAAACAAGAAATGGAGAAACAGGGAAAAGATATAAGGATTGTAACCATAAATTTGTTTAGACATAATGGGTGAAAATTTAATTGTAAAAGGGATTCTGCAAAGGTACAAAAGATAGCTTTGTATATTACAAATAGAAATAACTTTAGAAAATATGATGATGGATAAAATATTTATTGTAATGCAGTGGGATGTTTGTTAATAAATAAATGAATTAAAATGATGAGAGAATTAAAAGACAACATTTTTAATTATTAGTAATGATTTATAAAAATATAAGTGAGAAATATGGGTGGAAAAAGAATTAACTATGGAAAGTTTATAAGTGTTCCCAAGGAAGTATGATATTCTATAAAAGCCACAAAACAGATAGAAGATATTAGAAACACCAATCAAGCAGAACACAGCAAATTCCAAGACCAATAAACATGGACCAAGACTCCCAACCAATCAGGATGAAGAAAAAACCATTCTGGCACAGCTGTAGGCTAGCCCCAAATTTAAAACTGAAACGGCTGTGAAAGTCTGACTCACAGATGAACACAATACAGAAGCCTGATGATGGCAGATGAGATTCTGTCGAAACGTTGCCTAGATACTTCCAATCTTACGCGGGAGAAAACCCGAATAACCAAAGCTGTATATATCTATATCTATATCTATATCTATATCTATATCTATATCTATATCTATATCTATATCTATATCTATATCTATATCTATATCTATATCTATATCTATATCTATCTATATCTCCGAGAAGCACAAAGCCGAAGACACAAGCCTGAAGATGATGAATGAGACTTCATCGAAACGTCACCTAGATACTTCCAATTTTACGTGGGAGAAAACCTGAATGAATATATATATATATATATATATATATATATATATATATATATATATATATATATAAATGGCATTCAGCTTAGTTCGGGTATTTTCCCACGTCATAGTAGTTGTGCTTTTAAAGTTGTAGCAACATTTCGGCAGAATCTCATCTGCCATCATCAGGCTTCTGTATTGTGTTCATCTGTGAGTCAGACTTTTACAGTGGTTTCAGATTTAAATTTGGGGCAGCCTATTGCTACACAGGTACTACACAGGTACTACACAGACATCACATCAAGACTGCCTTCAAAACAGACAGAAAAATAGCAGCCATCCTTAGAAACCCCAAAGATAAAATTGACCTGGAAAACCAAGGCATATACGAAGTCCCCTGTGCATCATGCCCGGCCACATACATTGGACAGACCAACAGAAGAATAAGCACCTGCCTGGATGAACACAAAAATGCAGTCAAAAAGCTGGAACACACTTCCTCACTAGTCCAACACATGGAAGCCACAGGTCATAGCATCAACTTCAATGGCACCAAAACCCTAGCCACTATAGAAAATCCCAGCCACAGAATCATCAGAGAAGCCATAGAGATTGAAAAAAGACCAGAAAGCATGAACAGAAGAGATGATTCCACCAGGCTGTCAATCATTTGGAAGCCTGCACTCACAAACAAACAAAATCTCCACACCACAAGCCAGGCAAACACCTGGGCACAAACAGATCCCCCCTGATACCTCCAGCTCAAACACACCCCAACCAGGCACCCAGATGAAACCCAGCTTCCTAACTAATGATAGCCGTCCATTTACCCGAAGCCAAGCTGCACTAAAGGCCTCCAATAAAGTAACACAATGTTGCCAGCCAATCAAGATACAAAAAGAGCCCCCCCCCCCAAAAAAACAGACAGAAGATATTAGAAGCAGAACACAGCAAACTCCAAGACCAATAAACACAGACCAAGACTCTCAACCAATCAGGATGAAGAAAAAACCATTCTGGCACAGCAATAGGCTGCCCCAAATTTAAATCTGAAACCACTGTAAAAGTCTGACTCACAGATGAACACTATACAGAAGCCTGATGATGGCAGATGAGATTCTGTTGAAACGTTGCTACAACTTTAAAAGAACAGCGACAATGACGTGGGAAAATACCCGAACAAAGCTGAATGCCATACATGTCAGTACCCGCGAAAACTTAAGAAAACATATACATATATATCTGAATGTTTGTAAGATGAATTAATTTACATGTCCTAATTTATAGATTGCTACATTTTTTATAATTGCTGTACCCTCTCTATCCTTTATATCGTTCCACAATTTGATACTTTGGACAACAACTAATTAATCAATTGATGTATAACTAATTAATGGCTATATATTGATTCATAGACTTAATTGAGCTATAAGAAAGCTATAAGATATAGTATATAAGAAAATAATCAAACACATATTTATCTATACTTATTGAATTATATATGTTTACTATATAATCTATTATATTATAATTAGGATTATACTCAATCTATTAAAAGGACTAAATAAGTTTAGAAAATTAAGAGGGTTATAGACTGTCATAGATTATAAATAATGATATTTATCTTAACATTGTTGTATAAATACATATATATATATAAAAGGTGTACATACAATTAAGGAGAGACATTACTAAGCATATTAGACCTTGTAGTGATAAACTGAAGGGATTAGAACAAGATAAAAGGGAAGAGATAAACACAGAAAATGCAGAAGGGAGTCGTTACAATGGATGATAATATTGAAAGTCTTTCTTAAGAAAATAGGTAGATTTGGGAAGCCTAAGATATCTACCACGACAACCATTGCTAAGATTGGGAAGAAAACAACATCCAACCCAACATCAACGATAGCATCACCAGCAGGACAACGTTCAATAGAGGGCATGCTGAATCCTGAGAAGACATGTCAGGCATCAAATATGCAAACAATTCAAATGGCATTAACAACAATACAAGAAATGATGGTGAGAAACCACACAGACTTTAAAACTGAAATGGAAGAAATGAAAGGTAAAATATGGAAACTAGACGAGAAGATAAGTACAATTCAACAAACAGTAGCAAAGATGGAACATAAGATGAAAGCAGTGGAGGGAAAGGTCGAACAAACAGACAAGAAAGTAGAATCAATAGAACAGAAATTAATGGGAGAGAACAGGAAATTAGAAGAGGCAATTGCATATTTGGAGATGGAAAATGCTGATTTCTTACTCAGATTTCAGAATGTAACAGAAGAAAAGGGGGAGGACTTGCCCAAATTAATGGCAGATCTCATTGCAGAAGCGTTATAAAAAGAGGGTCAAGAGGTTTGAAGGGAAATGGACGAGGAATAAAGAATATATACCAACTATACAAGATATTTTAAACTTCCAAGAGAGGTTCATATACAATTCTCAAAGAAACAACTGAGAGATGAGATATAAAAAATGATGAGAGACGAACCACTGATATTTAAGGGAACAGAAATTGTAACATTGAAATAAATTCCAAGAAGAATAAGGGAACACAGAAAGAAGTATAGATTCCTGACCGCCCAACTAAATAAGAATAACATCCGGTTCAAATGGCTCATCCCAGAGGGAATGTTAATATCATGGCAGGATAAAAAAATTAAAATTGATTAGTATAGAAAAAGCGAGGGAATTTTTTGAACGTGGTATCAGGAGAAGACCAGAACAGCAATGAGGAAGTGTAAACCAGGACCCAAGAAGAAGATCGGGTGGAGGAAAGAGAAACAAAACAAGAGGAAAGAGAACAGGAAGAAGTGGAAAGAGAAGGCGTAAGAATGAGACACCAAACAAGAGCAAACAAGCTTCAACAAGTAACAACTACAGAGTAAGATGGAGGAAGAAATCAAATTGATTTCCATTAACATCAACAGTTTAAATTCACAAATCAAGAGGAAAAAAACGATAACTAAACTACAGAAATTGAACTTAGATGTTATATGCCTTCAAGAAACACATATCAAGAAACATCAAAGTAAACTGTTAGAAGCAACAAAATTAGGAGATTTATATGTATCTCTAGCCCAACAAAAAAAAGGGGGGATAGCAATATATATTAAGAAGCATTTACGAGCAAAGCAGGTATATGCAGAGGAGGAGAGTAGGATCCTGAGGTTAGAAATTTATATAAACTATAAGAAAATGTTATTGACTATGATATATGCACCGAATGAGAAACAAGAAAAATTTTATACTAAATTATACAGAAAATTAGTAGAACAGGAATATGAGAACATATACCTGCTAGGTGATTTCAATGCAATAGCAAGTTTAGGAAAAGATTATAATAATGAAAGTCCAGGGGGGAAAAAGGAAAAGGAAAACATTACCAAAAATATTTTATCAAATGGTGGAAGAATTAGGATTAAAAGACATATGGAGAGAAAGAAATCCAGACAAAAAACAATATACCTATTATTCAGCACCACACACATCATGGTCAAGATTGGATATGTTATGGCCAAATGTGGAAATTGAATGTAATATAAAAGAAATAGAAATTGAAACTAACACATGGGCCAACTATAATCCTATTAAAATAATTTGGAGAGGATTGAAAAAGAACAGAAGATGGATGCTTGTTAGGAATAACAAGGTTACCTAACTTAGTTTGGGTAAAATAATATATATAAACTATGATTGTAAGTAAGTGTGTGTCACTTTAAACAGCAAAGCATGTAATTTTGGGTCTGGCTGTAAAACCGCCATAAGAGGGAGCAAGAGAGCTTACTGTATTACTGGCTTACTGAATTGCTTGCTGACAATGATGGATTGATGGTTCCCTATTGCTTTTGCTAAAGGAAGAAAGGAGGTTTGAACTTCTTAATATCTCTACTGTGAGAAGATTTATTACTGGACTGATTTTTTTTTTTTTTTGAAACAAATTTTTATTAATTTTAAAGATAAAACAACACATCATTAACCATTAAATACATAAACACATAAAACCTCTTAACATTGTAAATCCTTACAAGTCAAACAAAACATTATTTTTATACAGCATAATTCCAATTTATCCCATCTCCATATGGACACACAAATATCTTTCAGCAAATTTCTCATTATTTCTCTTTACTCCTATTCAATTTCATTTCTCTTCCATATTTATCCATTTTATAGTCATCATATTCTTTTCTTTCTGGCTTGTTTAAATTATTCTCGTCTAACATTTCTCCAAGGTTTTATTGATTCTTTTTTCTTTTTTTTTTTTATAAAAAACAAATTTTGTTAGTTTTACCATAAACACAATACACAAACATACAAACACAAAACATAAACAAAACTAAAAGATCTTTTCTGAAGGTTGTCTGTTCCCGGGTTAAAACTCTTTACACAGACACAAATTCAAACATCATATTCAACCCATGTCTCCTTCCATATCTTATTATCATTTTCTTTTTTATATATATATATATAAAAACCATTTTTATCAGTTTTATAAAAACAATGCACAAAGAATCAAGGCATAACAGCTTATAAATTCTTTTCTAAGAAAAAATAATAATAAAAAACCAATAAGGCATAACATTTCCAGATTATAATATCAATATTTCATATAATATTAACTTCATATCTTGTCCCTACTTCTCTTTTCCATCCAAATTATTTATTAATTAAAATTTTATTGCCTTTTATCAATATACAAAATCCAAAAAAAAAAAGCATATATATCCTTCCATATCTTATTACCATTTTCAACAACATTCTTTGTCTGTTCTATTTCCAATTATCCATTCATCTTTTTTTTCTTTTACTATACTTCTCCTGTACACCAATTGGAGTAACATCTAAACTTATTACCCTAACTTAGAAATACTACATATAGCAATCTTTCTTGGGATTCTGTTTAAAAGATTCTAAAATTACATAAAATTAAATAAATTTTATATTCTAAATATACATATAAAAACACACTCTTATATACCCTCCAGAATCCCTCTTTTAATCTAAATTAAATTCACCCATTGTCTCTAAATAAACTTTTTTTCTTTAGGTCTTGCTTCCCCCCATTAAGGCTTCTCCTCCCCCCCTTTCTCTCTTGCTTATTCTTCTCCTTGCCCTTTCTACCCCTTTGCTTTTTCCCTTCGCTTTTCTTACTCCTTTTCCTTTGCTTTCTAACCTTGCCTCCATCATTTCTCTCTTTTGGTTGTTTTTATAATTCTTAAAATCCCCTTTTTCTTATCCTTTTTCTCCTCTTCTCCGGAAGGGACCCATTGTTCATCAAAGATGGCTTCTTCTTCCTCTTCTTCCTTGTCCCAGTCCTTCTGCTGCGTAATCAACTTTTCATAAGTACATAACGCCATTTCTAAGAATTGAAACAAAGCGCCCAAAGTATCTTCCTTTTTATATTTTTGATATTCAATCTCTAGTTCATCCACAAACAATGCCATTATAAAAAGGGAAACTTTTTCCAAAACAACCACAAGTATTTTTAATCAAAGACAATCAAAAGCAATTAAAAAAAATTTTTTTTCCAAAAGTTAATACTTTTCTTCCTTCTTCTCTTTCTCTTTCTGAATTAATTTTTAATCAAAGAGGTCCAATTACCATATATCTTCTTTTGGGATCCACAAAGACGTTCTAGACAATCTCCTCCTTTTTCAGCTTCTGCTCCAATTTTTTTTTCTCTCTTCCCACTTGCAATGACAATTTTAAATAATCAAAAATCCATACCTCCAGCAGGGATTTTCCAATTTCTTAAATTTTTCAATGTCCAAAAATCCCTTTGTCTCTTAGCTTCAGCTTTCAAAGCAATCCACTTTCAATGTCTAATATATCCAAATATTTCTGCTTTTTCCGTGGGGTGGGAGAGTAAAAAAAAAAAAAGTTCCCTTTAACAGCTTCTCCGCCGCTTTTCGCTCTTCTTAGGGATACAATATATCCTCCAGCAATTCAAGCAGCTCAATTCCAGGCAATTTAAAAGGTGTTACTTGACCCGGCTCAGACAGAACTTTCACTCTTCACACTTCCTCCAGCACAGTTCTTACCCGGTTGCTGGCTTCTTCGTGGCGGCCATTGCTGACCGCCGCTCCACCGGCTTGGGAAAAAGGGGTTTTCCCGGAGAAGGGGGGGGTCTGCGACACCCCCACCTCCCTATCCGACTCCCCTCTCTCTTCAGCTGTCCCTACAGGGCAGCCATATCCCCCTGACCCATCTGGATCGGGGGTACCTCGACGGCTAGCACAGCAGGAATCGCGAGCTGTCGCGAATTCCTGCTGCCCCGAAGCCACGCAAACCGGAAGTCACTGGACTGATATTTGTAAGTTTACTGACCTCTTTTTTTCGACACTGGAATTTGAAAATGAATAATCCCCGGACGGACTGAAATAGTGAATGATATATGGACTGTTTTTGACTATGCTAAAACTCTTACTGGAATAAACTATTTAACTAGCACAGTGTATCTGTTTTACTGAGTGTAAGATACAAAAAACATTTATCTCACATATTTGCCTGCCTGCCTGACTGCCGTGCAGATTCTGCTAGGGTGTATCCCTAACAATGCTAAATAAGGAGATCCTAAAAGAAAAAGAATGTGTGAAGATGATGGAAATAAGAATTGGAGTTCTTTCTGAAAGAAAATAAAAAACAACAAACATCAATTCCAAACCTATGGGACGTAGACACAAGGAAATAAAAGGAGAACAATCTAAACTACTAGATACCCTTAAGGAGTTAGAAAAAACATTAGAAAAAACACCACATAATAAGACAGCAAATACGGAAAGGATTATGATTAGACACAAATTTAATATGTTAGCACAAGATGAATGGTTACAGGACACGAAAATGATAAAACAGAATTATTTTCAACACGCAAACAAGCCCGGAAGATGACTAGCCTACAGACTTAAGAAAGAAAAGGAAAAAAGATCAATCCAACAATTGAAGGATGCTGATGGTACGTTACAACATCAAATTGAAAAGAAAAAACATATTGTTAAAAGTTTTTTTTGAGAAACTATATAGTAGGGAAGACGTACCAGAGGAAAATATCCAACATTATTTCGAAGGGAAAGGGCTACCCGCGATCCCCGAAGAGAATAAAGAAGAAATAAACAGGGAAATAACACAAAAAGAACTCCAAGAAGCAATCCTGAAACAGAAAAACAATAAGACACTGGAACCAGATGGTCTCCCAAGGGAACTCTATAAAACGCTCCAAGAAAAATTAGAAATGCAATTGTTAGAACTCTACAATGAGGTACAGACAACAGCGAATTTACCCAAGTCATGGGGGGAGACATACATAACATTGATCCCAAAAGATTTGGACCATCAATTAATTCAAAATTATAGGCCCATATCTCTTTTAAATGTTGACTATAAAATATTTATGTCCATAATGGCAGAAAGATTGAAAAAAACCCTGAACCAGATCATTCATAGTGACCAAAACGGATTCTTACCGAATAGACAAATCAAAAATAATACCAGAATGGTAATGAATATAATACTATGAAGCAAACCCAGGAAAACAATTGGCAATGGTGTTCCTCGATGCGCAAAAGGCATTTGACAATGTTAATTGGCAGTTTATAATACAACAATGAAAAAGCATGCAATTTGGCAATAAATTTATCAAACTGATTTCGACAATTTATGTGACACAGATGGCCAGTGTAATACTGAATGGTGACAGAATGGAAATGTTTAAGATCAACAAGGGAGTAAGACAGGGATGCCCACTGTCACCCCTCCTCTTCATCCTTACTTTAGAAAACTTATTGGAAAACAGGAAAAATGAAGAAATAAAAGGGGCTTTTATCAAAAAGGAGCATTATAAGGTACAGGCATTTGCTGATGATATAGTATTTTTTCTGGAAGATACAGAGGATACGGGAGTAAAATTAATAAAGGAAGTAGAGGAATTCGGCAAGGTTGCAGGCCTTAAGATAAATAAAAACAAAACAAAATGATTGACTAAACATTTAAAAGATAAGCAAAAAAAAAAAGAATTAGAACGAAAATTGGGAATGCAAAGTGTGAACAAGGTAAAATATTTAGGCATTTGGTAAACAGCAAGATGCTCTTCAATCAAAAAAGATAATTACGACAAATTAATAATACAAATTAAAAAAGAATTAGAAATGTGGGGGAAATTACAGCTATCATTACTGGGGAAAATCGTGGCAATTAAAATGTCTACCAAAAATACTATATCTTTTTCAAACTGTACCAATAAGATTGGATAAAACCTTTTTAAAAGAATTAGATTGAATAAGAAGTAAATTTGTTTGGGATGGGAAAAAAGCCAGGATAAAAATGAAACTTTTACAGGACAAAAGAGAAAGGGGTGGCTTTTGACTCCCTGACTGGGAAATGTATTACCAGGCTGTGGCTATGGTATGGATTAAAGATTGGATTAACCTGGAAAATAGAAGAGTATTGTTGATAGGGGGTCACGACTTGCAGAGAGGGTGGCATAGTTTTCTATGGGATGGGAAATGTAAGCAGCAAGCATATTTTCAGAGACACATGATTAGAGATTCATTAATTCAGACATGGAACAAGATTAAAAAGAACCATTATACTAAAATACCGAACTGGTTGTCAACTATAGAAGCATAAATCTACCCAAATGCAATGGATCTGGGAAAAAAGAGGACTTATAAAGACTTATTAGACACACAAAGAAGATTAAAAATGAGACAAGAATTACAGCAACAAAATATAAAGATAGATTGGTGGCCATACATGCAAATTCAGTCGAGATACAAAAAGGACAAAGAACAATTTGGTTTCTGCAAGGAAAAGCATCCATTAGATAAAATTCTACAAGAAATGGAAAAGAAAATGATCTCAAGAATATATAATTTTCTACTAGATAATAAAATGGAAGAGGAGGTGGTCAAAGAAACGATGGTGGTATCGGCAAAAAACGTTGGCCATAATATAGAGCTGGAAAATTGGGAGAGGATGTGGGGTTTAAATTACAAATTAATTACATCTACAGCATACAGGGAAAATCAATATGAAATGTTCTACAGATGGCACCTTCCTCCCACTAGACTGGTAAAAATGTTTAACTTAGACCCAAACTGTTGGAAATGTGGAAAAGAAAAAGGCACTTATTTCCATACCTGGTGGACATGCCAGGAGGTGAAAAAATATTGGAATACAATTAGACAATGGCTTGAAGAAATCACAAATCAGAAAATTGAATTCAATCTGGAAACTGTTTTATTAGGTATAATAACACAAAAATACAATAAAACAGATAGATATATCATGTTACACATTTTAACAGCTGCTAGGATTTTGTACGCACAACTCTGGAAAGAAAAAGGGGTTCCACCAGAAGGCATGGTTATAAAAAAATAATAGATTGTATAGAGATGGACAGGCTAATGATGAAAATAAAAGACAGAGAAGATTCAATTTACTATAGGGCCTGGGATACCTGGTATGAGTAGTTTAGAAATAAAAATAAAATAAAATGGAAATTAGGAAAAGAATGATGGAATATGTAAATATACCATAGAGAAGATTGATTTGTAAGGATAAAAGATACTGATTTATAGCAAGAGTAAGATGTAATGGTAAAGGAATAAGTAAATACATATACTGAAAAATGTAAGGAGATACAAAAGATGTCTGATGTTGATAACAATGCATAAAGTTTTATTTTATGTTTTTTTTTAAATTTGAAAACTTAATAAAATTTATTTTTAAAAAAATACACACTCGGTTCTTGAAAAAAATGTGTATATATATGTTCTGTCTCACCTGTATCCACAGGTGAGAATCCAAAGTTCCAAAAGTATAATGCTCAAACAAATGAACACAGACGATGCAGAGTTAAATGTTTCTGTTTACACAGTCCTTGGCAGTCTTCCTAGAATCTGTCTGGCAAGTCTGAGCTGACTATAAATCACGACGCTGCATCCAAGAGGGTCAAACGTATTCTTCCGAATCCCAAAATGCGCTTTGCTCCAAGCAAAGATTGAGAGCCAGCACTCCTCCTTAAATCCCCTGGAGGGGCGTGTCAGTCTCTCTAATTAATCCCTGGCTTGATGTCTCCTTTCAGATTGTGATTGATGTTTCAATCTTCTTCTAGTCCTAGCATCAAGCCAACATCTGTCAGTCTCATCCTCACTCGAAGCCTCTGGCTCATTCTGTGGATCAGCTGCTGATACATGAGGTATGAATGAAGTGGAAGGTTCTGGAGACGACCCTGTCTCCGACACTCCTTCATCCTCCTGGCTCACATCTGTGTCCTCTGATAATTCACACTCCAAATTCACGGCAGGCTCAAACCTTCCATCTTCAGATGCATCAGATTCAAAACTCCTAGCAGGCTTCCAGTCACAACACTATCCCTCACCGCAGGGCCCTTCCCCCGAGTCTGCCGATCAGGATGTGGTTTTGAGGGGAATTGTGCATGATATATCCGAATAAGGTCCGGGGCATGCACCTTGGACACATCCTGCCAGGAACGAATCTCTGTTTCGTTTTCTAGCCTCCCTACGAAGTACTGGAATCGTCCCTTGAGCCATCGTGAATCATAAATTTCGACCACTGTAGTATCCGTAACAGGATCAGTGCTGGGCCTAGATGGAGAACCCGTATCGTCTGGAGAACGGAGAGGACACGATGGGGTGTCAGGTACCAACAGGGAGCGGTGAAAAACAGGGTGAATGCGCATGGAGCGCGGTAGGGTGAGCCGATAAGCCACAGGATTAATAACCGCCTCGATAGGGAAGGGACCAATAAAGCGATGATCCAACTTCCTAATCGGATGATCGACCCGAAGATGCTTCATGGACAACCACACCTTGTCACCCACAGCCAACAGAGGCGTCGCCCGACGTGAATGATCCGCAAAACGTTTATAGTCTGCTTTCGCTCATTCCAATTGTCTAGAAATTAATTGATGCATGGTATATAACTCCGACAAAAAATCTCGTGCCTCTGGAACTGGAGAATCTGCGATCGACAGGGGGAAAAACCTCAGATGGTAACCCACATTTGCGTAAAAAGGTGTCATGTGGGTGGAGGTGTGCCGAGAATTATTAAAGGCAAACTCTGCCAATGGAAGATAGGTCACCCAGTCATTTTGCTGCTGATTAACAAAACATCTGAGGTATTGGGTGAGGATGCCAATTACCTTCTCAGTCCCGCCATCGGTTTCCAGATGGTGTGCCAATGCTAAGCATCCTTGTACCCGTAGTGCATTCATTAGGCTTTTCCAGAATTGTGCAGTGAACTGAACACCGCAATCTGAAACAACTCTGTCCGGTAAGCCATGTAAATGGAATACGTGTTGTATGAAAAGCCGGGCAGTAACACGAGCCGATGGTAACCTTCTACACAGGATGAAATGGGCCATCTTAGTGAGCATGTCAACCACCACAAGTACCGTCCTATGACCGGATGACAAAAGGGGCAAGTGCGTTAAAAAGTCCATAGAGATCACCCCCCCAGGGTCGGTTCGGAGTCAGAAGTGGTTGAAGAAGTCCAGGAGGTGCACCTGATGCAGCCTTCACTTGTCGACACATAATACAAGAGGCAACATAAGAAAAGACGTCATGTCGGACTCAAGGCCACCAAAAAGTCTGTGTAACCAGGTGAAGAGTTTTAAAGAAGCCAAAGTGGCCAGCAGCAGGATTGTCATGACATTGAGTCATGATGAGGGCTCTGATAAATCCCCGGGCCAAGTTCTTATCCAGAAAATCCCGAAGAGCAGCCAATTCGGGTTCAGACATGGAATATAGGTGACCCTTGGGCAGTGGGGCATCAGGTAGAAGGTCCACGGGACAGTCATATGCGCGATGCGGTGGTAACTGATCTGCCTCCTTCTCGCTGAAAACCTCAGAGAAGTCCAATAGCTCCGGTGGTATGGAAACAGCAGGGGCGGCAATGTCCTGACCAGCGCAGATAAGTCTCAGATGATCCACACACTGGAGACTTGGGAACGAAATGGTGTTCTGCACCCAAGCCACCAGAGGATCATGCAACCGTAGCCAGGCCATGCCCAGAACCAAGGGGAGATTAAGGTCCAAGGTGATATAGAAGCTAATCGCCTCCTCGTGGTCTCTGATAACCAAACGCAATCACTGGGTGGCAAAACGAATGGGCCCAGACCTAAGCTCATGCCCATCAATGGTTTCCACCCTGATGGGTGGTTCCATGGCAACCAATGGGACATCAAAGTGTGTTGCGAAGGCCCGGTCCATAAAACTAGTAGTAGCCCCCAAGTCCACCAACACAACCGTAGGAATCCCCTCCTTCCAGGACTGTAGGAAAACCTGCGTGTCCAAAAGTAAATGCCGGGGATGACCAGAGTTCACCTCAGCTACTTGGGGTGGTGGTGTGATACGTGCCCAACCTAGGGTGTTAGGGATAACATTGTTTACCCTAACTGGTTTAGGTAAAATAATAAATATGTTATCATAGTTTGTTAGTTAAAGTGTCTGTAACTTTAAATATGGGAATGTAATTAGGGGAGTGGTTGTGAAGGCACTTTAAAAGAAGCAAGATGACAGCTTGCTCTCTCTCTGGCTTTGATGATCCCTAATTACTGCATGGACTCAAGACTGCGTTACTCGAACGGGAGAGAGACAAAGAACTGATTTGTAAGTGAACTGACATAAGGATATTCTACACGGACTTTGCTAACTGAATATCCTTGAATGGACTGACTAAATGATACATGACTAATGGACTGTTATTTTGACTATGCTCTAAATGGAATAAACTATATTTTTGATAGCACAAGGGTATCTGTTATTTTTACTGTATGTAAATGAACATACAAGCTTATCTCACTCATTTATCTGTGTGCCTATCTGACTAACGCTGCACATTCTGTTTAGCTTGTCTCCTTAACCCTGGTTGGGGAACACAGGCTTAACACAGGGTTTCCCTGAGGTCGGGTCTACCCTGTTTTCTCGACGGCCCAGGATTAGATTCTGTCACTGGTCTTCGTGTTCCCCTCCTTTTACAAGAACTGGCAAAATGTCCCGGCCCCTCACAATAAAGGCACAAGCCTCCCTGGAACCTTTGCGAGCGTTCTTGCGCTGTCAATCGAGGGCGGAGTGCACCCAACTCCATCGGCTCCTCGGTCCTGGTCCTGGTATTATAAGATACCAATGGCGCGGGTTGTACTGGAGGTTGCAGCCGTGAGTGGGAGGGCAGTTCCATAACTGAGCGTTTGATCTTGCGCTGTTGTAGCCGGGTGTCAATGTGCAAACATTGCACCACTAGTGCATCCAGGGTTAAAGCCCACTCCGCATGCACCATCTCATCTTGGATTTCGTCTGCCAAGCCCTCCTGAAACGCATCCATGTGGGCTGACTCATTCCAAGTAGAGTCCATGCAGAGCAGATGAAACTCTGCAATATATTCTTGCAAAGGATGTTTCCCCTGACGAATGTCCCTCAAACATCTGGCCACACTAACTAACTAACATCTGGCCACACTAACTAACTAACGCTGCACATTCTGTTTAGCTTGTCTCCTTAACCCTGGTTGGGGGACACAGGCTTAACACTGGTTATGGGCCCAGAGGCTGCAAAGTCAGTTTAACTAGGATAAAACAGATTTATGTAAAAAGTGAGAGTTTGTGTTGTTATACGTTACAGTAAACAGACAGCTGTGTTTTATTAATTATAGTTTTATATCCATATATACAAAACATGGCACAAGTCAATCTACAAAGTTTGTCCCTTATATCCAAGCTGGATGGAACAAACTATGTATCATGGTCTATGAAATGTAGTCTACTTCTACGAAGAGAAGGTCTGTGGACCATAATTGAAAATCCACCAAATGTAGAGGAATGGAATCCAGAGGATGATGAAGATAGACTAAAAATAGAATAATTTATGCATAAAAATGAACAAGCTATTTGCATAATTGGATTAACATTAACTGACCAGCAACTTGTTCATATCCGTGGAGAGCAAACGGCTGTTGGGTGTTGGCAGACGCTGAAGAGGATTTATGTTCGAGATAACGTTGGTGCTCACATAAATCTAACACGGAAGCTTTTCAGGATACATCTCCAGATGAATGGTGATATGCTTAGTCATTTGGAAATTATGCAAAGCATTTTTCAAGAACTGCACCAGAAAGAGCTTATTTTCTCTGAACTACACCAAGTCTATATAATTCTATCTTCACTAGATGAAAGTTATGACAACAATGTCACTTCCCTTGAAGTATTGCCTAAGGAAAGTTTCACTTTAACTGATATAACTGGCAGATTGATTGAAGAGGCCAGAAGAAGACTTGAAAGATATCAGTTAAGGAGGGAGCAACCTCAAAAAGAAGATAATGAATCTCCTACTGCATATGCAATTAAAAAGTGCTTTAATTGTGGAGGAAGAGGACATTTGGCAAGATTTTGTAAAAAAGCAAAGCGCCAGAACGCTGGCCAGAATACTAAAAGTCATCAAAATAAAAATAAAAATTTAGAGTTAGCCATGGATACTAACGGAGCTGTAAAAAATAATTTATGGGTGGTTGACAGTGGAGCATCTCACTGTATAACAAATGATAACAAAAATTTTATTAAAATGTCCAAGAGTACACAGCAGATATCGTTAGCCAATGGCTGGAAACTGAAAGCTAAAGGTCAAGGTATAGCATATTGTTCTTTTATAAAAGAGAATGTAAAAATGTTATATGTACCACAACTTAAGTTTAATTTAATTTCAGTTAGAATTTTGGTTAAACTAGGATATGTAGTTACTTTTAAAGGAGATAACTGCATAATTGAAAAAGAAGATAAGAAAATTACTGCATCTTTAAGAGGTGAATTATATGTGTTAAATGATAATGGTTTAAAGGTGGCTAACACAGTTTATGATGATAAGAAACCTCATGATGAATGTATTCACTTGTTACAACGAAGGCTAGGGCATTTAAATTTTAAAATGCTTAAGAAAACTGTTGAATTATCTAAAGGAATAAGTTTGAAACCTTGTAATAAGTATTTGCAATGTAATGCTTGCACTCAAAGCAAAGCCAGGGTCATACCAGCTAATAGAGTTGATGGATTTACTTCCAAAGAGCCTTTAGAAGTGGTATTTGCAGATTTAATAGGTCCAAAAAAACCAAGTGTAGGAGGTGCTCGTTACATACTAAGTTTAATGGACCACTATTCTAGATATGGGTTTTGCTATTTAATGAAGAGCAAAACTGAAACGTATCTAAATCTCTTTAATTGGATAAAATTTGCTGAAAGGAAAACTAAAAAGAAATTAGTAACTCTTAAAACAGATAATGGTATGGAATTTACAAATAATAAATTCCAGAATAGACTTAGAATGTTAGGTATTCAACATAAAAAGTCTGCACCATATAGGCCACAACATAATGCCTTCATAGAGAGACGAGGCCAAACACTACAATCAATAGCAAATACTATGTTGTCTGATTCAGGATTACCTGACAATTTATGGGGAGAAACAAAAATGTGTGGCAATCATATATTAAATAATGTTGTTAATTCAACAACAGGTGAATTACCATTCACACTGTGGCATGGTACAAAACCTGATTAAAGTTACATGCACACATTTGGAGCACCAGCATGGGTGTATATCCCTTCACAACTTAGACAAAAAGGACAGCATAGAGCTAAAAGATTATTTTTTGTAGGATATAAATCTAATCATAGATCTTATAGATTCTGGGAACCAGGCACATCTAGAGTTTACACCAGTGCTAGTGCTAAATTCCTAGAACATGTAGGATGGAATAGATTAGAGCAAGATTTAAATAATGAAGTAATTATTGAACCCTACAAAAGGCAGAAAGAACAGACTAGTTATAAGAAGAGTCCAATTAAAGAAGAAGTCCACGAAGAGCAAATAGGACCAGAACAAAAGGAAACAGTTGATCAGGAAGAATTGGATAATCAAGAAGAGTTAATAAATGAAAGTCCACCTGTAAGTCCTGTAATACCTAGACGTACTACACATATAACTAGACCACCGGATAGGTATCAAGCAAGTATAGTTTGCCAAGTAACTAAAGTTCCAACTAGTGTAGATGAACTTAGGATGTATCCTGCTAAGGATCAGGAGAATTGGCAAAAGGCAATGGAAAAAGAACTAAATTCATTAAAGGTAATGAAAGTTTATGAAGATGCTAATTTACCTCCAGGAGAAAAATCCATTGGGTGCAAATGGATATTTAAAGTAAAAACTGGAAATGATGGGACTGTTACCCATAAAGCTAGGTTGGTAGCTCAAGGATTTAATCAAACTGCATCTGATTAAGATGAAGTTTTTGCACCAAGTCTTAAAGCAACATCTTTAAGAGCAGCATTAGTGTGGGCAGCTAAGAAAAACTATGTCATTAACCATTTAGATGTAGAAACTGCTTATCTGCATGCACCATTGCAGCACACTATATATTTGAAAAATCCAATGATTATAAAAGACAATAAAGTAAATAGCAATGATTGTTGGAAACTCAAAAAGAGTCTTTACGGGTTGAAACAATCTGGCTTTGAGTGGAACCAATATATTGTGAAAGAATTAAACAATTTTGGTTTTAAATCTGGTTTAGCAGATCCATGTGTGTTTAAAAGAGAAAATAATGGAACGGTGTCATTATTGTTATTATTTACAGATGATATTGCTTTGATAACTAAGACTAATAATGAAGCTAATGAGATTATATCATTATTAGCCAAAAAGATAAAATTAAAGCATTTGGGTGAAATTAAAAAGTATCTAGGATTGACAATTAACAAAACAAAAAATGGATTTAAGATATCTCAAGAAGATAAAATTTGCCAATTAATGAAAACGTATAAAATGGAACTTTGTAAACCGGCAAAGACTCCAATGAGTCAGGAAGTTTGCCAAACTGATGATCAAACTCCCAAATTTGATAAGTCCATATATCAATCTTTGATTGGTAGCTTATCATATATAAGCAATTGGTCAAGGCTTGATATAGCTTATAGTGTTAATCAGCTGGCACGTTTTAATTCAGATCCACATCAATGTCATTGGCAATCATTAAAGAGAATTTTAAGATATCTTAAAGGAACAATGAACCATGCATTGTATGTAGAACGAAAGGGTCATTTGAGTCTTAGTGCCTATGCAGATGCAAGTTTTGCAACTGACATAAACACTAGAAAATCAACATCTGGGATGGCTATATTATTTGGTTAGACACGAATCGGGTGGAGGTCAATCAGACAACAGCATATCAGCTTGTCCACGATGGAAGCGGAATTTTCATGTCTGTCATTACTATGCACTGACTTAATTTTGTACAAACAGTTATTATTAGACATGGGTATAACTGTTAAGGATTCCATTATTGTGTACGAGGACAACCAGGCAGCTATAAAGTTAGCTACTAGTATTGCTGTAAAAACTAGATCAAGGCATACTGATTTAAGATACTTAAATGTTAGAGAATCTGTAAAGAATGGGCTAATTAAATTGGAATACTGCATGACGGAAGAAAACATTGCAGACCAATTTACAAAAGCTCAAGGAGTAATTAAGTTTAAAGAGAGTTGTAACAAATATGATTTAAAGATGTAAATAGTTATTAGTTATATTATTATTTAACCTAAAAGGTGAGAATGTTAGGGATAACATTGTTTACCCTAACTGGTTTAGGTAAAATAATAAATATGTTATCATAGTTTATAAGTTAAAGTGTCTGCAACTTTAACTGTGGGAATGTAATTAGGGGAGTGGTTGTGAAAGCACTTTGAAAGAAGCAAGATGACAGCTTGCTCTCTCTCTGGCTTTGATGATCCCTAATTACTGCATGGACCCTAGACTGCATTACTCGAACGGGAGAGAGACTGTTAAGCCTGGTTTCCCCAACCAGGGTTAGGGAGACAAGCTAAAAAGAATGTGCAGTGTTAGTCAGATAGGCACACAGATAAATGAGTGAGATAAGCTTGTATGTTTATTAACATACAGTAAAAATAACAGATACGCTTGTGCTATCAAAAATATAATTTATTCCATTATGAGTTCATAGCATAATCAAAATAACAGTCCAATAGTCATGTATCATTTAGTCAGTCCATTCAGGGATATTCAGTTAGCAAAGTCCGTGTAGAATATCCTATGTCACTTCACTTACAAATCAGTCCTTTGTTTTCTCTCCCGTTCGAGCAATGCAGTCTTGATTCCAAGCAGTAATCAGGGATCATCAAAGCCAGAGAGAGAGCAAGCTGCAGTCTTGCCTCTTTTAAAGTGCTTTCACAACCACTCCTTTAATTACTTTCCCATATTTAAAGTTGCAGACACTTTAACTAATAAACTATGATAACATATTTATTATTTTACCTAAACCAGTTAGGGTAAACAATGTTATCCCTAACAGAGACAAAGGACTGATTTGTAAGTGAACTGACATAGGATATTCTGCACGGACTTTGCTAACTGAATATCCTTGAATGGACTGACTAAATGATACATGACTAATGGACTGTTATTTTGACTATGCTCTAAATGGAATAAACTATATTTTTGATAGCACAAGCGTATCTGTTATTTTTACTGTATGTTAACAAACATACAGACTTATATCACTCATTTATCTGTGTGCCTATCTGACTAACGCTGCACATTCTGTTTAGCTTGTCTCCTTAACCCTGGTTGGGGAACACAGGCTTAACATCCGGGTCATCATCTTTACATACAAATATGACAGAAATTATACATTGATATATGCATACTTAATTCTATTATTACCTTTTCCATTCCAAGTTTTCAGTAAGGAGAGAAACAAACACATTAATTCTTGCCTCTTTCCTCAATTTCAATCAATTTTGTTTCATTTCAATTATTTCAAATATAATCCTTTAGTATTTGTTTTTAAACATAAAAATAAACAATATGTATTTGCCTAATAAATACTAATAAGGTTTAATTTTAAATTCTTTCATTAATCCCAATCTAAATATTTTTTAATTTCATTTTGGTTATTTCAAATATAATCCTTAATATTGATTTTAAAAATACAAATAAACAATATAAATTTGCCTAATAGTGGTAATAATGAAGTTTCCAATGTCTCTCCTTGCTTTTAATAATCTATATTAAACTTATTAATTTAGTTGGTTCTTTAGACTGTCACATTCCCTTTCCATTACACACATTTTTTTAATAAGTTCTAAATTGATACAGATCTTAACACACCCACACAAAAAGAAAAAAGAACAAGTATAAGTTTCCCCTCTTTTACTATTTTGAGTGTGACACCTTAATGATTAGAATATACCTTTATTCCCTCATCTTAATTCGCAATAAACCATTAGTCATTTCATCTTCTCAATTGGATTCCACAGCATATTTCCCCCCCTTTAATAAGAGTTATCAGTATCTATATTACACTATTTTCTAAATATTTTTAATTGCAGAACTATTCTTATTACCCCTTGTCACCCTGCAGAATCCCTCTTTTAATTCATCAACCATTATCTCTGAAAAGGCAATTTCTTTTCAACATTTTACTAGTTCTGTGTTTCTTTCTTTCACATGCCTGTTTCTTACTGCTTCTCCGGTACATTGGCCGGGAAACGAACCTGGGCCTCCTCCCCCTCTCTTCCCCATGTCTTTTCTCATTCTTTCTACATTTCCTGACTTCACAAGTATTCCTTCTTTTAATTGTAAAGAAACAATTTCCTTTCAACATTTTACTAGTCTTACTGTTTCTCCTCCCTCTCTTTTCCCCATGACTTTTCTCATTCCAATTTATCTCCTTCTTAATATCTTCCCTTCCCCTTTTCTGCTGAATCTTCCTGCCTTTTCTAACTTCACAATTATTCCCTCTTTTAATTGCTTTCTTGAAATTCAACTTTTTGACCTTCCTTCTTTCCCCACTTCTTTGTAACGTTCTTTGTGTTAATTGTCCATTCAAAATGTCTTCTCCTTGAGTCAATTCCTGCTCCTCTAAGAATCTTTCTTCTTGTTCTTCAATCACCATTTCCATTTTTTCTAGCACAGAGCAAAGTGATTCGCCTCTTTCCTGTAGTAATTCTCTCATATTTTTAAGTTCCATTTTTAAACCCCAAAGAGATATCATCATTCTTGTATTTTATAATCCTTAAAGTCCACAAAAAAACCCACCACTTTTACTTTCCTTGTTTCTTCTTTCAATTTTTTTAAAGTTCTCAGCTATTCCAGTTCAGGGTTCATACCAAAAAGATCAGTCAGTCCCACAAACAATCTTTCCTTCCTTGCTTTTTCCTTTATTCTGGTTCTGCTTTCACTTTCTAAAATTCTTACTTTGTTTCAATATTTCTATCATTTTATACCAGTTCATTCAAAAACAAAATGCTTTCCTTTTTATTTGAACTAAATTTTTCTCAAAAGGTGACACTCTCCATTATACGAAGTCTTCACTTTTTTTCCCCCTATATTTTTATTTAAGGTTTTTTGATCCTCAGTATTCCAAGACAATCAAGTCTCCAATTTATAAACTTTATTATTATTATTCTTTGGCAATCTTAAGTCCAGCTTTAATTTTATACTTGATTATTCCCAAATTATTTTAGTCCAATTTCATTAAATCTTTAATTCCAGCTTCTTCCTTTCCCGGTTCGAAGCCCCATTTAGCTGTCAAAAATATTTTCCTTTTTTTTCTCTGTCCTTTTGTAATTTCGCCGCTCACTTTCCTTTTCTTAAAAATTCCATGTTACCTTAATCCCGGGGTACTTTTATTTGGTTATACTGCCCAGTTGTCCTGGTTCAGATATTATCCATCTCTTTCTTCCCTCCTGCACAAATCTTAGTCAAGCCGAGTCATCCTCTTCGGGATGGCCATTTTAGACCATCGCTGCAGTCGTCTTCGGGAGGAAAAAAAGCCAAGCCCGGGGGGGGGGAGATTTGGCTCCCCACAAACAGGCTTGCTGCTTCCTCTTACTCCACTGCCCCTCCAAGGCAGTTTCAGCCCCTAATCAGGATGATTGGGGCTCTCTGACGAAAGAGCACGAACGATAGTCACAGAGAGTTGCGATCTACTGTCCGTCGGTGAGGAGGCTCCTCCTTCTTCTCCATATTTTATAACTCTTCTATTTCTAGTATAACAATGCTATCTCATGTACCCTTGCAGAATCTTCTCTTTAAGTTAAATTTTTAACCATTGTCTCTGTGTCTTTTAAATAAGCTTATACCTTTAATTCTTGTACGTTTTTCCTGTTTCTCTATATCTTGTTTCTGTCCTTTATAACTTCTTTTCCTTTCCATCTTCCCCCTCTTCCTCTCCCTCCCCTTTTTGTTCCCTTTTCTATCTGTTTCTCCCTTCTGTGATCCTCCCTTCTGCTTCTTCCAAATGTTATAGTTACTTTTCAAATTACTCTTTTTTTTGGTTGTTGCTTCAAGTCTTTAGTTTTCAACTCCCTTTCTCCCCTTTCCCTTTTTTACCCCGCTTGAAATTGCTTGGTCATTAAAGATGGCTTCTTCTTTGTCCCACCCTTCTTGTTCTGCAAGCATTTCTTGTTGTTTTTCATTGTTCAAAATCTCAATTTCTAAAAATTGAAATACGAAGCCAAAAGATCCTCTTCCTTCTTGTGCTTCTTCTTTTTGTTCTTTAACTCTCATTTTAGCTCTTCAAGGAGTGATGCCATTTTAAAGATTTTCAAACAACCCCCAAATGATTTTATTTCATTTCATTACCCAATATTTTGTTTCATCATCCAATAATCCAAAGCTGTTTCTTGCTTGTTTTCTCACTTTCTCTTTCCAGGGTCTTTGTTATCTTGTAACAAAGTTTCAGCTACAATGTGTCCTTTACAAGTCTTGTTAAAATTCCACTCTCAATTCTTTTTACTTCCAGGTGGTCTCCTCCATTTTTCCAGATTCCACCCTCTTTTTTTTTCCTCCCCTGCTTTTTTCTTCTTAAAAATTTTAAATTATCCAAGAATCTTTATCCCTTTGACACTTTATTTTCAGCTAGAAATAGCTTGTTAATGTCAAAGTGGATTAGTATCAATTTCTTGTTCAGATCTCTTCTTCTTAACGTTCCAAGTCAATTAAAGCTGTCAATGTGAGAGAAAAAAACCCAGTTCTTTTTCCTTTCCCTTTCTATTTTGCTGCTTTAAAAATCTTTTTTAGGAATAGTATTAGTCTTTGTAATTCAAGTTCCAGGTGCCTTAAATAGATGTTTTCTCCATTCAACCTGGTCAGTCAAACTTTCTCCTTTAAACTTCCTCCTGCACAATCTTGTCCAGTTGGGTTCTTCTTTGAGGTGGCCCTTTCTGACCACCGCTGCAACCGCCTTTGAGAAAAGGAGTAATGACCAGCCAAGGAGGAGAGATGCAGCTCTCCTCAACCCCGCTGGTGGTCTCCCCCTTCTTCACCACCTCTATGGGGTGGCTTCAGCCCCAAATCCAAGCAGCTCGGGGCGCTCCAGTGGCGAGCATGGATCAAAACTGCACACAATCACAGATTTTGGGCCATCTCTGAAGAAGCCCAAACCAGAAGTCCAATATTGTCCCATTCCTGTCTCTCTCCTGAAAGGAATTCAGCTAGATTCAAATTCCTGTCAGTCGAGAGAACCAAATCTTCCTGAGACAATAAAATTGCTTTATATTTAAGAAGCCTGGCATGTGTAAGCCACTTAGGTGCCTTTTGCATTAAAATGGCCCTCACCTGATGTGGACTGCTTACCACCAAAGCACTTCCAAAAGTCATCTTCCTACTTTCTTCTACTAATATAGCCATAGCCACTACTGCCTGAATGCACAAAGGCCAACCACACACTACTGGATCCATCAATTTTGACAAAAATGCTACAGGTTTCTTCTTCCCAGCCCATACTTGAGCTAGAACACCTTTAACTATACCTTCTTCCACTGCTACAAACAAATGGAAAGGTTTCTTTAAATCAGGCAAACTCAACACAGGAGCTTGTATCAATGCTTTCTTAAGCATTTTGATTTTATTCATTTCCTCACTACTCCAAACAATCTCCCAAGGTTCATCATCCAACAATTTCTCATACAGAAACTTAACCCTTTTCCGCATAACCATCTATCCACAAATGACAATATCCTAACTATCCTAACAATCTCCGAACCTCCTTCTTATTTCTCAGTAAAGGTTGCCTAATTATCCCCTCAATCCTTTCTGGATTGATCCTCTTGCTTCCATGACTAATCAAATGTCCTAGGTACTTGACCTCAGACTCCACATATTGCAATTTATTTCTTGAAACTCTTAGGCCCTGTTGTCCTAAGAAATTCAACAACGCATTTGTGCCTTTCTCAACATCTCTTTTCTTCTCATCTGAAACCAACAAATCATCCACATATTGTAACACCATTATACCCACAGGCAGTTCAAACCCTTCAAGGACCTGCTCTAATGCTTGTCCAAACAAATTAGGGCTTTCTGAGAACCCCTGTGGTAAAACACACCATTGATACTGTTGAGTTCGATGTGTATCTGGATCTGTCCACTCAAAAGCAAAGATATCTCTTGATCCCTTTGCTAATGGGCAAGTCCAAAAAGCATCCTTCAAATCGATCACACTAAAATACCTGTGTTCATGTAGAATTCTCCCTAACAATGTGTAGAGGTCTGGTGTAATAATGTGCCTTTCCACCATTAGGCAATTCACAGTTCTCAAATCTAATACTAAACGCCATAACCATCAGGTTTTTTTACAGGTAAGATAGATGTATTATATGGTGACATTGCAGGCTCAATTAGCCCATCCTGTAATAGAGATTCTATTACTGGCTTCAAGCCACATCTCCCTTCCAGGGAAATATTGTACTGCTTCTGCCTCACTCGCTCAACACCTTCTTTCAAAATCACCTCCACAGGTGCAATATTCAGAACACTTCTGTTTCCTTTCGCTTCCCACACTATGGGATCGATAACTCTTTCCTGTTCTTCTGTTAACAAGTTAACAGTGCACCTGTCTTCTGTAAAGATAAGCTCACAACCTAATAAGGACAAAGCATCTCTTCCCAAGAGATTTGTCAGGCTCCAGTCCCGACAACGTCTTGAGATGCAGCACTCCGTTGTCCTGCTGTGCTGAGTGGAGGTGGCGCTGCAGCTGAATACCAGGCTGCCGCATTTTGTCGCCTTCATACTGACATCCTGCTTGCATCTCCCCGGATGACATTCTTCATTTCCCTGGTGGCTCTGTTGTCCCGACAATGTCTTGTCCTTCCCTGACAGCTCCATTCCTCCCCTCAGGCATCATGACTGGTGGTGGCGATGTGGCTGTGCTTATACGGCCACCGTGCTCATCTTCCCTGCAGGGGTCTTGATGGGGGAGAGGAGCGCAACCAGATGCTGCAGACTGTTATAAATATAGACTTGTTCCTTTAAGGCAGAGTTAGAATGACTTGTTCCTTTAAGGCAGAGTTAGAATGTAGAGGGAGCATTTAGGCACAGGGTGGAGGCATGTCGGGGTGATTGCAGGGCATGTGGGTGTAATGATAGGGTTATTGTGTGTTAATTAGTCTGTGTGGATGAAATTACAGGGTTATACTGTGTTAATTGTTATAAAGTCAGCTGGAAAGGCAATTGCTCTCAACGCTGACTTTAAACAGATCTATGTTACTGTTGCTACTGCTTGTCATCTGGAAGCCTGCATTAAATTTTTTCACCGTTGTTAAGCCTGGGTTCCCCAACCAGGGTTAAGGAGACAAGCTAAACAGAATGTGCAGCATTAGTCAGATAGGCACACAGATAAATGAGTGAGATAAGTTTGTATGTTTATTAACATACAGTAAAAATAACAGATACGCTTGTGCTATCAAAAATATAGTTTATTCCATTTATAGCATAGTCAAAATAACAGTCCATTAGTCATGTATCTTTTAGTCAGTCCATTCAAGGATATTCATTTAGCAAAGTCCATGTAGAATATCCTATGTCAGTTCACTTACAAATCAGTCCTTTGTCTCTCTCCCATTCGAGTAACGCAGTCTTGAGTCCATGCAGTAATTCGGGATCATCAAAGCCAGAGAGAGAGCAAGCTGTCATCTTGCTTCTTTTAAAGTGCTTTCACAACCACTCCCTTAATTACATTCCCATATTTAAAGTTACAGACACTTTAACTAACAAACTATGATAACATATTTATTATTTTACCTAAACCAGTTAGGGTAAACAATGTTGTCCCTAACATTCTCCCCTTTTAGGTTAAATAATAATATAACTAATAACTATTTACATCTTTAAATCATATTTGTTACAACTTTCTTTAAACTTAATTACTCCTTGAGCTTTTGTAAATTGGTCTGCAATGTTTTCTTCTGTCATGCAGTACTCCAATTTAATTAGCCCATTCTTTACAGATTCTCTAACATTTAAGTATCTTAAATCAGTATGCCTTGATCTAGTTTTTACAGCAATACTAGTAGCTAACTTTATAGCTGCCTGGTTGTCCTCGTACACAATAATGGAATCCTTAACAGTTATACCCATGTCTAATAATAACTGTTTGTACAAAATTAAGTCAGTGCATAGTAATGACAGACATGAAAATTCCGCTTCCATCGTGGACAAGCTAATATGCTGTTGTCTGATTGACCTCCACCCTATTAGTGTCTTACCAAATAATATAGCCATCCCAGATGTTGATTTTCTAGTGTTTATATCAGTTGCAAAACTTGCATCTGCATAGGCAATAAGACTCAAATCACCCTTTGGTTCTATATACAATGCATGGTTCATTGTTCCTTTAAGATATCTTAAAATTCTCTTTAATGATTGCCAATGACATTGATGTGGATCCGAATTAAAACGAGCCAGCTGATTAACACTATAAGCTATATCAGGCCTTGACCAATTGCTTATATATGATAAGCTACCAATCAAAGATTGATATATAGACTTATCAAATTTGGGACTTTGATCATCAGTTTGGCAAACTTCCTGACTCATTGGAGTCTTTGCCGGTTTACAAAGTTCCATTTTATACGTTTTCATCAATTGGCAAATTTTATCTTCTTGAGATATCTTAAATCCATTTTTTGTTTTGTTAATTGTCAATCCTAGATACTTTTTAATTTCACCCAAATGCTTTAATTTTATCTGTTTGGCTAATAATGATATAATCTCATTAGCTTCATTATTAGTCTTAGTTATCAAAGCAATATCATCTGTAAATAATAACAATAATGACACCGTTCCATTACTTTCTCTTTTAAACACACATGGATCTGCTAAACCAGATTTAAAACCAAAATTGTTTAACTCTTTCACAATATATTGGTTCCACTCAAAGCCAGATTGTTTCAACCCGTAAAGACTCTTTTTTGAGTTTCCAACAATCATTACTATTTACTTTATTGTCTTTCATTATCATTGTCTTTTTCAAATATATAGTGTGCTGCAATGGTGCATGTAGATAAGCAGTTTCTACATCTAAATGGTTAATGACAGTTTTTCTTAGCTGCCCACACTAATGCTGCTCTTAAAGATGTTGCTTTAAGGCTTGGTGCGAAAACTTCATCGTAATCAGATGCAGTTTGATTAAATCCTTGAGCTACTAACCTAGCCTTATGGGTAACAGTCCCATCATTTCCAGTTTTTATTTTAAATATCCATTTGCACCGAATGGATTTTTCTCCTGGAGGTAATTTAGCATCTTCATATACTTTCATTATCTTTAATGAATTTAGTTCTTTTTCCATTGCCTTTTGCCAATTCTCCTGATCCTTAGCAGGATACATCCTAAGTTCATCTACACTAGTTGGAACTTTAGTTACTTGGCAAACTATACTTGCTTGATACCTATCCGGTGGTCTAGTTATATGTGTAGTACGTCTAGGTGTTACAGGACTTACAGGTGGACTTTCATTTATTAACTCTTCTTGATTATCTAACTCTTCCTGATCAACTGTTTCCTCTTGTTCTGGTCCTATTTGTTTTTCGTGGACTTCTTCATTAATTGGACTCTTCTTATAACTAATCTGATCTTTCTGCCTTTTGTAGGGTTCAATAATTACTTCATTATTTAAATCTTGCTCTAATCTATTCCATCCTACATATTCTAGGAATTTAGCACTAGCACTGGTGTAAACTCTAGATGTACCTGGTTCCCAGAATCTATAAGATCTATGATTAGTTTTATATCCTACAAAAAATAATCTTTTAGCTGTATGTTGTCCTTTGTGTCTGAGTTGTGAAGGGATATGCACCCATGCTGGTGCTCCAAATGTGTGCATGTAACTTAAATCAGGTTTTGTACCATGCCACAGTGTGAATGGTAATTCACCTGTTGTTGAATTAACAACATTATTTAATAAATGATTACCACACATTATTGCTTCTCCCCCTAAATTGTCAGGTAATCCTGAATCAGACAACATAGTATTTGCTATTGATTGTAGTGTTTGGCCTCGTCTCTCTATAAAGGCATTATGTTGTGGCCTATATGGTGCAGACTTTTTATGTTGAATACCTAACATTCTAAGTCTATTCTGGAATTTATTATTTGTAAATTCCATACCATTATCTGTTTTAAGAGTTACTAATTTCTTTTTAGTTTTCCTTTCAGCAAATTTTATCCAATTAAAGAGATTTAGATACGTTTCAGTTTTGCTCTTCATTAAATAGCAAAACCCATATCTAGAATAGTGGTCCATTATACTTAGTATGTATCAAGCTCCTCCTACACTTGGTTTTTTCGGACCTATTAAATCTGCAAATACTACTTCTAAAGGCTCTTTGGAAGTAAATCCATCAACTCTATTAGCTGGTATGACCCTGGCTTTGCTTTGAGTGCAAGCATAACATTGCAAATACTTATTACAAGGTTTCAAACTTATTCCCTTAGATAATTCAACAGTTTTCTTAAGCATTTTAAAATTTAAATGCCCTAGCCTTCGGTGTAACAAGTGAATACATTCATCATGAGGTTTCTTATTATCATAAACCATGTTAGCCACCTTTAAAACATTATCATTTAACACATATAATTCACCTCTTAAAGATGCAGTAATTTTCTTATCTTCTTTTTCAATTATGCAGTTATCTCCTTTAAAAGTAACTACATATCCTAGTTTAGCCAAAATTCTAACTGAAATTAAATTAAACTTAAGTTGTGGTACATATAACATTTTTACATTCTCTTTTATAAAAGAACAATATGCTGTACCTTGACCTTTAGCTTTCAGTTTCCAGCCATTGGCTAACGATATCTGCTGTGTACTCTTGGACATTTTAATAAAATTTTTGTTATCATTTGTTATACAGTGAGATGCTCCACTGTCAACCACCCATAAATTATTTTTTACAGCTCCGTTAGTATACATGGCTAACTCTAAATTTTTATTTATCTTTTGATAACTTTTAGTATTCTGGCCAGCGTTCTGGCGCTTTGCTTTTTTACAAAATCTTGCCAAATGTCCTCTTCCTCCACAATTAAAGCACTTTTTAATTGCATATGCAGTAGGAGATTCAATATCTTCTTTTTGAGGTTGCTCCCTCCTTAACTCATTTCTTTCAAGCCTTCCTCTGGCCTCTTCAATCAATCTGCCAGTTATATCAGTTAAAGTTAGGCTTTCCTTTGGCAAAATTTCAAGGTAAGTGACGTTGTTGTCATAACTTTCATCTAGTGAAGATAGAATTATGTAGACTTGGTGTAGTTCAGAGAAAATAAGCTCTTTCTCATGCAGTTCTTGAAAAATGCTTTGCATAGTTTTCAAATGACTAAGCATATCACCATTCGTCTGGAGATGCATCCTGAAAAGCTTCCTTGTAAGACTTATGTGAGCACCAACATGATCTCTAACATAAATCCTCTTCAGCTTCTGCCAACACCCAACAGCCGTTTGCTCTCCGTGGATATGAACAAGTTGTTGGTCAGTTAATGTTAATCCAATTATGCAAATAGCTTGTTCATTTTTATGCATAAATTCTTCTATTTTTAGTCTATCTTCATCATCCTCTGGATCCCATTCCTCTACGTTTGGTGGATTTTCAATTATGTTCCACAGACCTTCTCTTCATAGAAGTAGACTACATTTCATAGACCATGATACATAGTTTGTTCCATCCAACTAGGATATAAGGGACAAACTTTGTAGATTGACTTGTGCCATGTTTTCTTTTTATGGATATAAAACTATAATTAATAAAAACACAGCTGTCTGTTTACTGTAATGTATAACAACACAAACTCTCACTTTTTACATAAATCTGTTTTATCCTAGTTAAACTGACTTTGCAGCCTCTGGGCCCATAACCAGTGTTAAGCCTGGTTTCCCCAACCAGGGTTAGGGAGACAAGCTCAAAAGAATGTGCAGCGTTAGTCAGATAGGCACACAGATAAATGAGTGAGCTAAGCTTGTATGTTTATTAACATACAGTAAAAATAACAGATACGCTTGTGCTATCAAAAATATAGTTTATTCCATTATGAGTTCATAGCACAGTCAAAATAACAGTCCAATAGTCATGTATCATTTAGTCAGTCCATTCAGGGATATTCAGTTAGCAAAGTCCGTGTAGAATATCCTATGTCACTTCACTTACAAATCAGTCCTTTGTTTTCTCTCCCGTTCGAGCAATGCAGTCTTGATTCCAAGCAGTAATCAGGGATCATCAAAGCCAGAGAGAGAGCAAGCTGCAGTCTTGCCTCTTTTAAAGTGCTTTCACAACCACTCCTTTAATTACTTTCCCATATTTAAAGTTGCAGACACTTTAACTAATAAACTATGATAACATATTTATTATTTTACCTAAACCAGTTAGGGTAAACAATGTTGTCCCTAACAACCGTGTTTCACGATTCATGAGTAACATGATTTATTGCAAGTTTATCCAGTGATTCATACGGTGTGACAAGATTCATACCTGCTTCAGGTATAAATAAAACATCCAGTGTTACTTCTGAGTGTCCTCCTTTTTCTTCAGGTCCCACCTTTAAGTTTACTAGAGGCTCCTGGTGAGACTCAAGAGTTAGGAGCCCTTGACTCCCCTAATCTTCAATTAGGGTATACAACCTCTGTTCCCTTCTCTGCATTCTCAGCTTGTCCAGGAAATTTCTCACAAAATGCCCTTCCTTGCCCCAAGCAAAACACTGTTTGCTTCCTCCTATCTCCTTATTCTTGTTCCAAGACAAAAGACCTCGGCCCTGTCCAGGCCATTTCCATCTGCCTCCAGCAGATGCTACTCCAACCTTCTATTACTATTACCACCTCTACCTCTACCAGCCCCATCCATCTAATTTTCAGGCTTCATTGCTGCCTTGAAAGCAGAAAACATCAACTGAGTCTTCTGCCTTGTCTTGGTGCCCTCATGGCCCACAAAAACTTTTGTCACCTCTTGCAACAAAACAGCGATATCTGACTCTGCCCATCTTTCTAGCTTCTGTAGTTTATGTTGCACATCCAACCATGCTTTTGTCACAAACTGCATTTTCATCAAAGCCTAGTATTCTGGTGTCTCTGGAGCAAGGCCAGAATACTTATTCAAGCTCTCCTTGACTCTATTCAAAAACTCAGCTGGCAACTCATCTTTCAGCTGACCTACCTCAAAAGCCTTAGCCAAATTCTGCCCTTGTGGTACTGCAGTTTTCACACCTTGTGCAATAATCCTCTTAAGATCTGCCATCTGTACTCTATGCTCAGAATTCTTACTATCCCATCCAGGATCTACCAAAGGAAACTTTGTTCTATATTAAAGAACTCCAAAAGCTGAAATCTGATTGGTCCACATGGACCGCATGGACCGCATCCCGATTGGTCTACTGAACGGCCGTGATTGCCTTCCTAAGAATCAACCGCGATTGGCCGAGCCGATCACGGGAGATTCAAAGTCCTGTCATTGCCCGACGAGCTGCGAGCAATCCCTATATGAAGGGCTGCCATGGCTCCAAGATCTTGTACAGATCTTAACATAAAATAAAGAGCTTGAAGTACACTGGTCTCGCGTCTCTTTTGTACCCGATGTAACACTGGCGACGAGGGTTGGATCGTGAGACACCAAGACCAACAGAGCACGTGGTGAACCAACGCCGAAATCCCAATGAGATGGCCGGCAACACCTCACCACCCGCACCCTTTGACCAGGCTGCTGAGGATTGGGAATCATACATTGACCGATTCCTAATGTTCCTCGAGAGCAGCAATCTAAAGTATGCCAGTGGACAGAAAAATAGGGCCGTGTTCCTGACGCACTGTGGGCCCACAGTGTTCAAGATGGCCAAAGCCCTAGCCAAACCCACAGACGTGAAAGAGATGGACTGGCCCGACCTCAACCAGCTGTTACGGAGCCACTACGCCCCCGCCATGCCCAACTTCATCCGATGGCACAAATTTTATCGGAGGGATCAGAAAGAGGGCGAGAGCATCAGCAACTTCGTGGCCATGCTCAGGGACCTTGGGGGCATGTGCGGTTTCACCGACATGGACGAGGCCCTGTGAGACCCCACCCTCCAGAGCCAGCTGATGGCAAGGGTGGACATCTCAGTCACCAAGGCCATTGCCGAAGCTACGGCAGCCGAAGCCACCAAGCAGTCCACGGCCCAGATGCAGCAGATGAATGCAGCAGACTGACCCACAACCATGGAGATGGCACCAACCCCAGAAGCACGTCCTCAGGCCAGCCACAAGACAACCACCACATACCACGGAGACCTCAACTCCTTCTCAGGCACCGAGGATGAGGAGGAGATCCACCGACTGCAGGCGGAACGAGACCGGCGGGATCGGCGAGGTCGTAAGTCGGGGTTCCAGTGCGCTGGATGTGGAGGCGACCATCCCCGCTCAGAATGCCAATTCCTCGATGCCATCTGTCAGCACTGCGACAAACAGGGGCAGATCGCCAAGGTGTGCCAGATCAAGAGGAACCACAGCCCCGGCGACAAGACGGCAGCCCCCGACGATGAGAAGGCACACCCCCCCAGGACCAGAGACCGACACTCCAAGAGCCGATGGAGCCGGGACGGGCGGAACAAGCAGTTCAGCGAGGCCTGGCGCAAAGAAGAGACCCATCAGACGGTCATCATCAGGCACTCAACGACCCTCAATGCCTGGAAAATGCATGTGGAGGTAGGCATCGAAGACCAGTCATGTGTGATGGAGGTAGATTCCGGATCCTACCTCTCCATGGTCTCCTGGGGTACAATCAAGTGCCTGGTGCCTACCATCCACAGGAGCGAACTAGAAAACCAGAAGCTGACCCTGAAAGATTATTCAGGGAAACTGCATCCCCATGGTCAGGATTGGACATTTTTAAATAACTTTCAAGGGGTGCATAGAGGTACTTCTGCTCACCGTCATGAACAAAGACCGCCCAAGCCTGCTGGGACTGCAATGGTTTGCACCATTGGGGATTGAGGTGACGGGCATCAACCACGTCACCAAGGCGGACTGGGAGGAAATGCTCATGAGGGACTTTCAGGAGGTCTTCAACGGCGACCTAGGCAAGTACCGGGGGTCCCCAATATCCTTCAGCCTAAACCCAAACATTGCCCCAATCCGCCTTAAGCCACGGCGAGTGCCATTTGTGCTCAAGCCCAAAATCGACGAGCAGTTAGACAAGCTCATTGCACAAGGAGTTTTAGAGCCTGTAGACCATGCCCGGTGGGAAACCCCCATTGTCACCCCGATCAAGCCGAATGGGTCTGTAAGAATCTGTGGTGACTATAAGGCCACCCTCAACCATGCGCTGCAGCCGAGTGCCTACCCCATCCCAGTGGTACAGCACCTTCTGCACCCACTAGGGGGAGGTAAGGTCTTCGCAAAACTCGATCTGGCGCAGGCATACCAGCAGCTGCCAGTCGATGCTGAGACCGCGGAGGCGCAAACCATCGTAACCCACTGAGGGGCATTCCGGTGCAAACGGCTCCAATTTGGAGTCAGCATGGCACCAGAGGTATTCCAGAGCCTGATGGAAAGACTATTACTAGGAATAAAAGGGGTGGTACCCTATTTCGATGATGTACTGGTGTCAGCCACAAATAAAACCCAATTAGAAAGCCGCCTAAGGGAGGTCTTGCAGAAATTCAAAGACACCGGGATAAAAGTTAAAAAGGAAAAATGTCAACTTTGCACAGAGAAAGTTGAATTCCTGGGGTACCTCCTTGACAAAAACGGAATCCACCCCATGGAAAAAAAGCTCAAAGCCATCAAAGAAGCCCCTAGACCTAGGAATAAGACTGAACTGCAGGCTTTTCTTGGACTCATTAACTTTTATAATGTTTTCCTGCCCCAGAAGGTGACCGTAGTGGAACCCCTACATAGGCTGCTGGACAAAACAGCCACCTGGGCCTGGGGGAAGCAGGAGGAAAACATATTCAAACAAATAAAACAACTGCTAACATCAGACGCAGTCCTCATCCAATACAGCGAGATTCTACCGTTAGCCGTGACCTGAGACATGTCACCCTTTGATGTCGGAGCCATCCTCAGCCACACACTGCCGGACGGAAGAGAAGCACCCATCGCTTTCTTCTCGAGGACACTATCCAAGCTGGAGAGGAACTACAGCCAGCTGGACAAGGAGGCCCTAGCAGTAATCGCCGGTGTGAAGAGGTTCCATGAATACCTATACGGTAGGACCTTTTCAATTATCACCGACCACAAGCTGCTGCTAGGGATACTGGCAGAGAACAAGGCCACCCCAAACATACTGTCACCAAGGATGACAAGGTGGTCCGAGTTCCTTGCCGCCTACACCTACCAGCTGACACACCGACCCGGGAAGAACATCACGCATGCAGACGCATTGAGCTGCTCCCCCCTGCCTGACCTGGAGGACAACCCGGCACCCACAACATCAGTGCTGCACATAGAGACACTACCCAACCCACCCCTGACCGTGTCAGACATTGCCAGAGAAACTAATAAAGACAAATGGCTGGCGCGGGTCTTGAACTGGGTGGAAAAAGGGTGGCCGGAAAATGACAGTGATGAACAATTTAGAACTTTTCGAAACCAGCAAACCGAACTCTTTGCACAGAAGGGTTGCATACTTTGGGGGGACAGGGTTGTGATCCCTGAAACTCTACAAGAGAGGGTGTTGTCTATGATGCATGAGGGGCACCCGGGCATAGTTAAGATGAAAGCCCTGGCCAGGAGTTATGCCTGGTGGCCAGGAATGGACAAACAGATTGAGACTTGGGTAGCCTCATGCAGGAAATGCCAGGAAACCAGACCAAGCCCTCCCTCTGCCCCAATCCTGGAATGGGAAACCCCCAGGGGACCATGGTCCAGGATCCATATAGACTTCGCCGGACCTACCAAGGGACACACATTCCTGACAACGGTTGACGCTTACTCCAACTGGCTGGAGGTAAGCGCCATGAAATCCACCACCACGGAGGCCATTATCAAAAAGCTAAACAAACTATTCACCACTCATGGCCTACCAGACATGCTCGTGTCAGACAAAGGGCCACAATTTACCGCAGTAGCATTCGAAAAATTCCTGGCAGAACAGGGCATACGGCATGCGTTGACAGCACCCGCTTATCCAGCGGTGAATGGTCTGTTACACAAAAAATGCCATACAAAAAATCGAAACCAGGGACATGCAGGATAAAATAAATAAAATGCTATTAATACAACACATAACACCCAATACAATGATCAACAAAAGCCCAGCAGAACTACTCATGGGCAGAAAATTACGATCCCAGTTAGATAGACTGCACCCCACGTACAACCCCGAGAAACCCCCAGACTCATCAAGCAAACACTGAACATTTAACACAGGAGACACAGTCTATGCCAAAAATTTCACACGGGACCCGCTCTGGGTACCTGCAAAAATAACCCAGGTAACAGGCCCCCGGTCATACTGGCTACAAACGGATGATGGACAAAGCTGGAAACAGTACATCGACCAATTAAGGTCAAGAATAGCCACCGACAATGCAGATAGCCCGCAAACACCGCAAAAAGCCACTAATAAAGAAACCGGGGGGGGGGGACCTCAAGCAATAAACAAACAGGAAAAGAAATTCCTAAAACACAAACCGAACACCCCCAAGCCAAAATAAACCAGCAATACTCACCGGTAGACGACGAACCATTGGCAGATGAACAACCCGGAGCTTCACCTGGAAGGAGCAGCCAAGCCAGTTCAACCAGCCTGGAAAGACCAGGTGGGAACAGCGGAACCAGCAGCTCAACCAGCCCAGGTAGACCAGGAGGGAGCTACCGCAGTAGGCCCGGCTCACCCTTCCAGGCAGTTCCATCAAGAGGGATGAGAGCGGCAAGGAGTCCGTCTGAACCGGTCAAAGACCAAACATCAACTGAACTGCGCAGGTCAAATAGGCAGGTACGAAGCCCCACCTATTTGTGCGACTACGTGACCACGTTACGTAGGACTGAACCAAGAGGGGAGGGGTGTTCTATATTAACATACTCCAAAAGCTGAAATCTGATTGGTCCACACGGACCGCATCCCGATTGGTCTACTGAACGGCCGTGATTGGCTTCCTAAGAATCAACCGCGATTGGCCGAGCCAATTGCGGTAGATTCAAAGTCCTGTCATTGGCCAACAAGCCACGAGCAATCCCTTTATGAAGCGCTGCCGCGGCTCCAAGATCTTGTACAGATCTTAACATAAAATAAAGAGCTTGAAGTACACTGGTCTCAGGTCTCTTTTGTACCCAATCTAACAAACTTGGTCTCTGCTGCAGTGGGGTCCTGCACCCCCTCCTGGGTTTTATCCCAATAAGCCATTGCAGCCTTCCTTATCTGCCCCCTTTCTTCTGGAGTGAACAAATAACCCAATATATGCTGCAACTCCAGAAAGGTATGAATATTAGGGCCAAGAAACAAATCCAATGACTCAGATAAGCTTATCATATCATTTTGCAAAGAAGGCATAGTCATTTTATAATTTCTCAATTCAGAGGAAGTAAGTGGTACATTTACAAAAGTTGTCACGGGAATGCCTTCAGATGTAAGACCATTAGGCATTTCCCTCAATGGATACAGTTAATTTTCTTTCCTTGCTTTAGATCTCGTAACTGCTCCTAAAGAAGTTCCTGCAGCATCTCCAATAGAGTCTAACTCATGCTTTAGCTTTCTATATTGTGTAACAGCTGGCAAATCACTTCCTCCAGCCCCATCAGCTGTGTCCTCCACTATCAGAGCAGCCACATCCTGTACATTATATGGGGGAGGGTATGGGCAGCTAGCATATTCCAAGTCACTTTTTTAGTGCTATTGTAATTCTGAATGGTCACTAAAGAAAGAAATGATTGCAAGCCAAGGACTACCTGTATTCCACCTTCCCACTTAGATCAAATTCCACCAAAGAGGAGCTCTAACTCCTGTATCTGAGCTGCACAATTCCAGACACACAGCAGGTGCCAGGAAGGTGTTTTGCCTCTGCTATCCTCTAGTCATCTGGATTTTTGCAGCCCTGAGAGGAGGATTTGATGGGGAAAGGGATGGGAAAAATAAGGAAAGGATTGATCCCTTTTTCCATTTTCTGAAGCCCAAAATCAGGTTAGGGATGACACATGACAGTTCTGCTGAGTTCAGTCTACAGCTTCCTTTGTGTTTACTCTCAGCTGAGATCCTATTTTTTAAAAAAATTCAGCTGGGATTTTGTTTTCCTTTTCAAATTTTATTCATCTGTCATTTTTAAATACATCTGTGGATTACAAATTAAATCAAGAGGGCAATATCAACACTGCCACAGAAGGGACCAAAAAGAGAACTCAAAACTCCCAGAACACCTGACAATGTAAACAATTAACCAGTGAAAAGGCTTGACTTCAGAGGTGTGGGTCCCCTATCACTGGGAGGTTTTTGAGGAGATTGGACAGCCATTTCTCCAAAATAATATCGGTCCCTTCAACTCTGTTACTCTTTTATTCTAGAAGACTAACATCTAAGAATAGAAATTTCAGTTTAAATTTTCTTTTTAAAAAATCTTCTAAATTTTGGGATGTATGAAAATAAATTTCTAGAATTTTAAAAATTTGGGGGGAAATCCTTTAACGAGGTGACCTGGTGTTCCAGCTGAGAGATGGCATAGCTGAGAGGTGACCCAGCTGTGAGGCAGCCCAGCAGCCCAGCTGAGAGATGGAGAGAAGGCTGAGCAACCCAGCCAAGCAGCTTAGCTGAGGCAGTGAGGTGTAAATGGAGGCCACTGAGCAGAGGTGAAATGGAGCAAGGTGGCAGAAGACCAGTGGCTGAGAGCAGCATGGTGGACCCTGAGTGGAAGATTTGCAGAGCTAAGTGGCAGAGGAGTGTAGTGCCCAGAGCAGTGACTGAGAGCAGTGCGGTGTACCAGCAGTGGCTGAGAGCAGTGTGGCAGACCAACTGAACAGTGGTGGAGCAGAGCTAAGTATGATACCAGCCGAGAGTGCCCATAGCAGCAGCTGAGAGCAGTGCAGCAGAGCAGCTGAGAAGCAGCTAAGCACCCAGATCAGCACATCGTAGCTGAAAACCCCAGCAGTGGCCAGGCAACTGAAGGGCAAGAAGGCAGGGAGGAAAAGGATAAGTACAAAACACTTGTGGACAGATATGAAAGGTAGGGTGTAGAGCAGGGATCGCCAAACTTTTGGACCTCAGGGACCACCAAACTCATAATTTTAAATCCCGCAGACCACTAATATGAATTTTGACTGACGGTGGCTTGCTGATGTTGGTGGGGGGGGAGAGAGAGAACTGATCTAACCTCGGAGGGCTGGTGGTGATGTTCTCTCTCTCTCTCTCTCTCTCTCTCACTCACACACACACACAGGTCCCTCACACACACACACACCCTCCAAGGCAGCCACATTCCTAACCTGCTTTTCAGCTCCATTCTCCAGTGGGGAAAGAGAGAGAGACAGAGAGAGAGAGAGAGAGAGACAGCATTCTGTGATCTGTAGGAAAATTGGGTGGGGGATTTTCCTGCAGACTTTTTTGGGGATTTTCCAAGGGTCTCTGTGCTATATTAGCATACTCCAAACCCTCACAACTGATTGGTCCGGATGGACAGAGACCTGATTGGTCGAAACCCCGGCCATGATTGGAGCGCTAAGAATCTACCGCGATTGGCTGTGCCGATCGCGGAAGATTCAAAGCGCTGCCATTGGCTGCAGAGCTGTGAGCCAGCCCTATATGAACGGCTACCGCGGCTTGTATTATTCAGACTATCCTTATTCTAAATAAAGAGCTGAACTCACTACGATGGTCTCGCGTCTCCTTCGAACCGATCCACCCCAGATCTAACACTGGCGACGAAGGTGGGATCGTGAGACAAGGAGACCACCCAGCATGTGGCAAGCAGCACGCAGCAGCAGGCAGCATGGCCGGCATCAACGCGCCACCCGCACCTTTCAACCCTGCTACTGAGGACTGGGAATCCTACATCGATAGGTTCCAGATGTTCCTCAAGAGTAGCAATCTTAAGGATGCCAATGGCCACAAGAAATGAGCCGTGTTTCTCACACACTGCGGGCCCGCAGTGTTCAAGATGGCCAAAGCCTTGGCCAAACCAGAGGATGTCAAGCCCATGGAATGGGGCAACCTTGAACCCCTACTACGAAGCCACTACGCCCCCATCGTGCCAATCCTTATTCGGCGGCACGACTTCTACAGGCGGGATCAACGCAAGGGCGAGGGGATTGGCGACTTCATGGCGGCACTCCGAGACTTGGGCGGCCTGTGCGATTTCACCGATCTGGACAAGGCACTGCGAGACCGTGTCGTCCTAGGACTCCGAGACCCCATCCTCCAAAGCCGCATCATGGCAAAGGGCGACATCTCCCTCGCCGATGCCCTCACCGAGGCCACTGCGGCTGAGGCAGCCAAGAAATCAGTGGCTCGGATGCGACAATCGAGCATCACGCCACGACCGACAACTGGCAAGATGACTTCAACCCCTGAGAAGTGACCCAAACTCGACCATCGGGACACAACCACACACCATGGCGACATCGACTCCTTCTCGGAGACCGAGGACGAGGAGGAGGAGATCCACCACCTTCAAGCAGCATGGGAGTGGCGGGAACCACGAGGTCATTAGTCGAGGTTCCAGTGCGCCGGCTGCGGCAGCGATCACCCCCGGGCGGACTGCCGTTTTCTTGATGCCATTTGCCAGCATTGCGAGAAACGGGGGCACATCGCCAAGGTGTGCCGGAATAAAAGACACTACAGCCCACGATGACGAGAAGGCAGCCCCAGGCGACGAGATGGCAGCTCCCGACGGTGAGAGAGCAACCCCACCAGAAACCGCGATCGCCAGACGGAGAACCGCTGGAGCCGAGGGTCAGAACAGGCGACTCCACGAGGCAAGACAAAGGGAGGAAACACACCAAACCTTCGTCATTGGCCATTCCTCCACAAGTGACGCCAGGAAGGTATACGTGATGGTGGGGATAGAAGACCAGCCATGCAACATGGAGGTGGACTCCAGGTCCTTCCTCTCAATGGTCTCATGGCACACCCTCAAGCACCTGGTCCCCACCATCCGCCGCCATGAACTAGAAGACCAAACACTAACTCTTAAAGACTATCAAGGGAACCGTATCCCTGTAGTTGGCAGAGGCCATTTTAAAGTCACCTTCAAGGGCCACACCAAAGTGCTACCCCTGACGATCATCAACCGAGATCGACCGAGTCTATTGGGACTGCAGTGGTTCGCACCCCTGGGCATCGAAGTAACTGGCATCCACCACATCGGAGAGGCGGACTGGGAAGCAGCGCTCGTGAGGGACTTCCGGGAAGTCTTCAATGACAGCCTAGGCAAGTACCGGGGGTCCCCTATCTCATTCAATATAGACCCGAGCATCGCGCCAATCCGCCTTAAGCCCAGGCAAGTGCCATTTGCACTCAAGCCCAAAATCGATGAGCAGCTAGATAAGCTCATCACGCAAGGGGTGCTGGAACCAATCGATCACGCCCGGTGGGAGACCCCAATTGTCACCCCCATCAAGCCAGATGGGTCCGTGAGAATCTGTGGTGACTACAAGGCCACCCTAAACCACGTGCTGCAACAAAGTGCATACCCCGTCCCAGTAGTACAGCACCTTCTGCACTAACTGGGGGGAGGCCGGATTTTTGCAAAACTCAACCTGGCACAAGCCTACCAGCAACTGCCGGTCGATGCCACAACCGCAGAAGCCCAAACCATTGTAACACACCGGGGGGCTTTCCGCTGCAACCGTCTCCAATTCGGAGTCAGCGTGGCACCCGAGGTCTTCCAAAGCCTCATGGAAAGACTCCTCCAGGGCATAGAAGGGGTGGTGCCCTATTTTGACGACGTGCTGGTGGCCACGAAAAACAAAAAACAACTGGAAGCCCGGTTAAGGGAGGTACTAAAGAAATTTGGAGACTCGGGACTCAAAGTTAAAAAAGGGAAATGCCAACTACGGGCAGAGAGGGTTGAATTTCTAGGGTACCTCCTAGATAAGCAAGGGATCCACCCCACAGAAAAGAAACTGAGAGCCATAAGGGAAGCACCATGGCCCAAAAACAAAACGGAGCTACAGGCTTTCTTGGGACTGTTAAACTTTTACAATGTCTTCCTAACTCAAAAGGCAACCGTGGTGGAACCATTGCACAGGCTGTTAGATAAAACAGCAACCTGGACTTGGGGAGCACGGGAGGAGAGCGCCTTCACCAACACAAAGAACCTGCTAACATCTGACATGGTACTAATCCAGTACAGCGAGACCCTGCCGCTAACAGTGACATGCGACACATCGCCCTTCGGAATTGGTGCCATCCTCAGCCACCAGCTACCGGATGGGAAGGAAGCACCCATCGCCTTCTCATCAAGGACACTTTCAAAACTGGAGAGAAACTATAGCCAGCTTGACAAAGAGGCCCTAACAGTCGTTGCCGGCGTCAAGAAATTTCACGAATACCTTTACGGTAGGACTTTTACAATCATCACAGACCACAAGCCGCTGCTAGGAATCCTCGCAGGGAATAAGGCCACACCGAACATTCTATCACCAAGAATGACCAGGTGGTCCGAATTCCTAGCAGCATACAATTACCAGCTGGTACACAGACCCAGAAAAGACATCACCCATGCAGACGCCCTGAGCCGCTCACCCCTGCCCGACCTGGAAGACAACCTGGCACCCACGACAGAGATACTTCAAATAGAAACAATATCCAACCCGCTCGTGACTGCGCCAGACATTGCCAGAGAAACAAATAAAGACAAGCAGCTGGTGCAAGTCTTGAGCTGGGTTGGAAAAGGGTGGCCGGAAGAAGACAGGGACGAACTATTCAGACCCTTCCGAAACAGACAAACTGAACTTTTTACTGAGAAGGGCTGCATACTTTGGGGGGACAGAGTGGTAATCCCGGAAACATTACAAGAAAGGGTATTGGGGATGTTGCATGAGGGGCACCCAGGGATGGTCAAGATGAAAAGCCTGGCCAGAAGCTACACATGGTGGCCAGGAATGGATAAACAGATCGAAACCTGGGTAGCCAAATGCAAACAATGCCAAGAATCCAGAACTAATCCTCCCGCCGCCCCAATCCAAGAGTAGGAAACACCAAGAGTCCCCTGGTCTAGGATTCACATAGACTTCGCGGGGCCAACCAAGGGGCACATGTACCTTATCACAGTAGATGCTTACTCCAACTGGCTGAAGGTAAGCACCATAAAGTCTACCACAACGGAGGCGGTAATAAAGAAACTGAGTAAACTCTTTGCCATGCACGGCCTGCCACATGTAATAGTGTCGGACAATGGGCCCCAGTTCACCGCACTAGCATTCGAACAATTTCTGGCAGGCCAAGGCATATGCCATGCGCTAACCACGCCAGCAAACCCGGCGGCAAACGGGCAGGTGGAACGCATGGTCCAATACACAAAGAAAGCCATCCAGAAAATAGAAGCAGCCAACATACAGGACAAAATCAATAAAATGCTCCTCATCCAGCATATCACACCTAGCACGACCACAAATAGAAGCCCGGCAGAATTAATGATGGGCAGGAAACTACGGTCAATGCTAGACAGAATGCATCCAACATACAACCCTGAAAAACCCCTGGGTTCCTCCAGCAAACACAGAAGGTTTTACATAGGGGACACAGTATACGCAAAAAACCTTTCAGGGGAACCACTCTGGGTGCCAGCAACAATCACGCAAATAACCAGCCCCTTATCATACCGATTAGAGACAAGCGATGGGAAAAACTGGAAGCGGCACATCAACCAACTAAGGTCAAGAATAGCCACCAACAACAACCATACACCCGAGCAAGAAACTAGAAGGGGGGAACAGCAAGCGCTAAAGAAAGAGTCAAAGGGAACCTCCTAGCGAAAGCAGAACACCCCCCACCCAGAACAAATAAGCCACGAATAAACCGGTCCTTCTCACCAGTAAGTGCAGAACCAACAAGGCACGAACCACCGGGATCTTCACCTGGAAGGAGCAGCCAAGCCAGCTCAACCAGCCCGGGAAGACCCGGCGGGAACAGCAGGAGCGGCAGCTCAACCAGCCCAGAGAGACCGGGAGGGAGCTACCAGGAAAAGCCCGGCTCACCCTTCCAGGCAGTTCCATCCCAAGGAACTGGAGCGACAGAGAAGCCCTCCGAACTGGTCGAGAACCACACTGAAACTGAACCGCGCAGGTCAGCTAGGCAGGTACGAAGCCCCGCCTACCTGCGCGACTACGTCACAATGCACCGACAGACGAAACCAAGAGGGGAGGGGTGTACTATATTAGCATAATCCAAACCCTCACAACTGATTGGTCTGGACGGACAGCGACCTGATTGGTCGAAACCCCAGCCGTGATTGGAGCGCTAAGAATCTACCACGATTGGCTGCGCCAATCGCGGGAGATTCAAAGCGCTGCCATTGGCCGCAGAGCCGTGATCCAGCCCTATATGAAGGGCTGCCGCGGCTTGTATTGTTCAGACTATCCTTATTCTAAATAAAGAGCTGAATTCACTATGATGGTCTCGCGTCTCCTTCGAACTGATCCACCCCAGATCTAACAGTCTCTGTCTGCAGAGACCCTGGGAAAATCCCAAAAAAAGTCCGCAGGAAAATTCCCCACCCCGTTTTCCTACCGATTGATCATTCTTTATTTGGGATCGCAGGATACTGTCTCCAGCTCCGTTCTCAGGGGGAAAGAGAGAGAGACTTTTGGCTTCATGCAAGGAAAGCAGCAGAAGCTGCAGAAGTCTTTCTTTATCTCCCCCAAACTCCACCAGAAATGAGTCTTTGCCGGCACAGCATTTTGGAGCAGGATGCCTTGCAGGGTCCCAAAGACTCATTTCTGGTGGACTTTGGGGAAGAGAAAAACTTTTGCTGCTTTCCTTGCATGCAGCCAAAATCAGAAGAAGAAAGAAGCATAAAGAAGCAACCCAGTGGCCACGCGAGGCGTGTGGAGCGAGTTGGGCAAGTTCCCCCCCTCTGCTCTTTCCCCCTCCCCTCACTACCTCGTGTTGTTCACAATGAAAGTGACATAAGCCTTGTGTTCCAGCGGGCCATGTGGGTGGTGCAGCCTTGTTCCCACACAGCCTGGCTTAATTGCTTTGGGGGGTGCTCTGGGAGTGACATTTCTCTGCAGACCACCAAAATTTTCTCATGGACCACCAGTGGGCCCACTGGTTGGTGACCACTGGTGTAGATGGTTTATTGCTAAGCATCTCCTAGAAAAAAGCCCAACATAAAGAAGTGCATAACATTTCATAAAGGGCCAAGAACTACTGTAATGTCAAGCCTGTCAGATAGTGCTCCATTCAAAATCCAAGAAAGACACCCTTAGAGTCCATTGTTATACAGAAAAGGACTTTTACTGGAAATCAAGTGGCAGCATCAAAAGAATTCGAGATCTGAGGATTTAGGCACGGAAATCACATGTACAGAGTCATGGCAGCATTCCCATCAACAATAGTTCAAGCAGTCCATCCAATCTGAGATGTGTATATTGTCATGTTCAGGTGATGATGCAGACATCTAGCTGTTGACCTCAGCCTGGTTTAATAAGATGCTGCAGCTGTGCAGTAAGCAAGTAAGTACAAAGAATAAAGTTTTCCCCAAGTTTTACGGTTCATTCTCTAAAGCCTCCAGCACACTCCCCCCCCCAAGCCCAATTGATTCTCTCTCCCCTGTTACTATGGCAACTGGAAAGACAAGCAAAAGAAAAGATTATTGAAGGCTGACATTTGGCCCTCCTGCAAAAGAGGCATTAGCCCTGGAAAAGAAAAACAATTTTAAGACAACAGGATAATATATATTTATAATATACAAGGTAGTTAGAACAAACGTGAAGGTTTAACAGGATATTTCAAATGAAAAGCTTGTATGAGCCTAGGGACTCTAACATCTTGTTCATTTACCCATTCAGACTGAGAAGGAGGGAAATGCTTCCAAACAACTAAATATTGGAGCCATTCCCTTTGTTTCCTTCAGTCTAAAATTTCTTTAACCTCAAAATGCTGCTCACCCTCAATCAAAAGAGGGACTGGGGGGTCAGCCTGAGCAGGTTGCAAATTGGAGGTATGTTCCAGTTTTGATAGACTGACATGAAAGACAGGGTGAATCCATCTAAGGGTCTTTGGTAATTGCAGTTGTACATCTACAGGATTCACTACTTGTACAATTGGGAAAGGTCCAACATATTTAGGTCCCAATTTTTTAGACTTCTGTGTGGTTTGTAAATACTTAGTGGACATTAAGACCTTGTCCCCCACTTGGTATGGTTTTTGTGGATCTCTCTTTTTATCAGCTTGCTTCTTATGAGCTTGATGAGCATCATCTAATGCTTTATGGGTAACCGGCCAGGTAAGCTGGAGTTGGGTTATCCACTCGGTCAATGATGGAACATTGGGTTTCTCTTGAGGAAGTTCTGGTATGGGTACAAAATCCTGCCCCTAAGCTACTTTTGGACAACTAGCTACATAAACTTCAATGTCCTTCTTTAAAGTGGGCCACCAGAATTGCCATTTGACCAAATGTAAGGTTTTCACGAATCCAAAATGTCCAGCAGCTTTTGAATCGTGGGCTTGCTTTAAAATCCCCCCCCTCAGGCTAGCTGGTGCATATAGCTTGGCCCCCACCCATGCCAGACCATCTCTAATCGTACAGTCATTTGAGTGGGTCAGGAACCAATCATCTAGTTTTAGAGCTTCCTTTAACTGTGTAGTCAAGTCCTTGGAAAGATCAACATCTCCCTTTTTCTGGGCTCTGGTAACCATTGGAGCCGCCAATTGCCTAGTCGGGACAATAGGATGCATCATTTCTGGGCAGACACTGTTATATTGAGGTAACCTAGATAAAGCATCCACCATAAAATTCTTCCCCCCCGGGAGGTACTCCAATGAAAAATTAAACCATTTAAAGTATTGTGCCCAGCAGACTTGCTTAGGCAACAATTTCCCAGGCGTTTTTAGACCCTCCAAGTTTTTATGATCCGTCCACACCTCAAAGGGGTGTTTTGCCCCTTTGAGAAAATGCCTTCAGGTTAATAAAGCCCAACAGACAGCAAAAGCTTCCTTTTCCCAAATAGCCCATCTTCTTTCCATCTCAGTTAGTTTACAGGAGGTGTAAGCACAAGGTTGCAAAATTCCAGTTTCGTTTGCTTGCAGTAGCACCGCCTCCACCACTACATCACTTGCATCAGCTTGGATCATGAAAGGGGCATCCATCTCTGGGTGTTTTAGTACTGGTTTGGCTGCAAAGAGTCATTTTAGCTTTTCAAAAGCCACTTGGCTTTCCATGGACCACTTCGATGGTCAACTGGGTTTTGGTTTCAATTCTCCCTTAGTCTTTAGGAGGTTTATAATAGGCAGTGCAATCTTTGCAAACACTGGGATAAACTGGCAGTAAAAAATAGCAAATCCCAGAAAACTTTGCAATTGCTTTATGGTGCGAGGAGGATCCCATTCCAAAATGGCCTGGATTTTCTCCTGGTCCATTTCTATGCCGTCATGTGATATGCGGTAACCTAAATAGTTAATTTTCTCTTGGTGAAATTCACAGTTGGACAATTTTGCATCCAGTTTGGCTGCTCAAAGTTTTTTCAAAACTGACTGTCCTAATTTCACATGCTCCTCAAGAGTTTCTGTATAGATAAGGATATCATTAAGGTAAACCAGCACCCCCTTGTACAAATGTTCATACAGAACCTTGTTTATCAGTTGCATGAATACAGCAGGAGCCCCCTGCAGGCCAAATGGGAGAACGTTGAATTGAAAACATCCCAAAGGGCAATTGAAGGCCGTTTTCCATTCATCCCCCTCCTTAATTCTAACTCGGTAATAGGCTTCTCTCAAATCAAGTTTAGTGAAAATTTTCCCTTTGGCCAGGTGAGCCAACATGTCCTTCATGAAGGGGAGTGGGTACACGTTCTTTACGCAAATCCCATTTAAATTTTGGTAATCAACACACAAATGAAAAGAGACATCTTTCTTTTCTTGGAACAACACCGAGGCCGCCACTCGAGGCCTAGCAGGTTGGATGAAACCTCATTCAAGGTTCTTATCGATAAACAACCACAGTTCTTCTAGCTCTTGCGGTGTCATCAAATACAATTTAGGCTTAGGGAGCTTCACCCCTGGCAGAATCTCAATACTGCAATCTGTTGGGCGATGAGGGGGGAGCTCATCTGATGCCTTTTCACTAAAAACCTCTTTTAAGTCCCAATATTCTTCATGGATTTTTTTCCTCCCCCGCCATGCTTTTGCTGCCCATGGACACCAACTCCATGGAATTCTGGGATTTCATTTGAGACAGCTCCTCCCCTTCTGGTGATTGGTCAGTGCATATGCGCAATGACCCCTTCCTCCAATCCACTTGGGGATTCCACTCCTGGAACCAGGGCAAGCCAGGGAACCAGGGCAAGGGGCACTCTATCCCAGGGGCAACAATAAAACATAAAGTCTCTCTATGCCTTCCCATCATCATTTCCACTGATTCCATTATGAAATGCACAGGGCCACCCTCAGCTACTGAACCATCTAGTTGGCAAAAAGCTATGGGAGTTTTTAAAGTTCTTAGCCTTAACCCCAATTTCTCCCTGACTTCTGAGCTGATTACACATCTAGTGAACCCAGAATCTAGCAAGGCCAACATTTTCCCTTGGGTTCCAGAGGCAGGCACCCTTAATTTCATTGGGATGGTCATGGGACCATTTTTGGGACTTACCAGAGGATCATCATTGGAGTCGGATTCACTCTCACAAGAAGAGGTTGGAGTTCCCAGCTCCTCTCCTTTCAGAGGGGCAAACTCTACAACCTCCTCCACTTACAGTGCAGTTTCCTGTGGCTTGACTGAGTTTTTTTTTCCACTTTTCTTCCTCCTGCCGACACCCCCTTTGGCTCCAGCTTAGCATGGCAATCTGCAGCCCAGTTACCTTCCTTCCCACATTGGAAGCACGTTGTGGTTTTGGGTTTTACCGCTGATCCTCCCTTTTGAGGCTTTGGGGCTTCTTGAGGGTTGGTGGGAGAGAGCTTGCTCCAACCGAGGCCACCCCTGCATCTGTTTCAGGTCAGATCGATTTCCATCTCCACTGCTAACACGTACCAGAGTTGCAGATCACTCGGGTCTTTTCTGGAGATACAAGCTTTGATAAATATCCTCATTCAGCCCATCTTTGAATGCTTCTATCAGGACTCCTTGGGACCAGCCTCGAATATGGCATGCCAGTTCTCTAAATTCCTGGGTGTATTCAGCTACAGATCTCTGCCCCGATTTATAGTCTTCATTCTTATCCTAGCCTTACATTCGGCCAGTGGATCTTCGAATCTGGTGTGTAATGCTGCCATGAACATGTCATAGTTCATCAATTGAGGGGCATTATCATTATGTAAAGTCACCATCCACTTTGCAGCAGATCCTTCTAAAGCTCTGGTGACACATCTCACTTTAGCTGCTTCTGATGAAAAATCATCACCATATTCTTCCATATGGTTACAAACTTGGGCTAGGAAGAAGCCCCCCCCATACTTTACTTCCAACGGAGGCACCTTTGGAATTCGAATGCCTTCTTGCAACTGCTCCCCCCGCCGAGGGCCCTTTGGCAGCAGCTGCTGGTTGAGCTGGCCCAGGTTGATTTATGGGGATGGTTGCCTGGGCTCCGAGTGCTGCTGCCTCCCCCTTCTCTCTCCCAGATTCTTCACGAATCGGCATTTCATACCTTTCTTCTGGTTTGCTTCCTCCCACAGCTTCATTTAAAAGATTTAAGGCTTGTGCTAGCAGAAGGTTCTTCTTCTGTTTCTCCTTCCAAGCCTTCTCTCCCCAACAGCATCTGGTAGTCGTCACCCCTGGGGGGATCCTCCAGTTCCTTCCATCTGACTCCCAAAGACCATTTGGGTCAGACCACTGGTTTCTCTCTTTTTTTTTTTGAAAACAATTTTATTGATTTTTAAAGACAAACAAAAACAAACAAAACATAAAAACATCCAGCTTTCTTTCATAAATATACAAACAGTGTGTCGGTTGGTTGACCATTTTTTTGTGCATCCATTTCGTAGTCTCAGTTACAGTTACATTGCATGATAACTCATATTATCAATCAAAAATTAAATACCCTAGTATCACCATTAAACAATCATTTGACTATAATTTTATTCATTCATACTTTATGAGATAACTATAATTTACTTAGTTTATTTTATAACAATTCATATAATCCTACCAAATCTATCCTAAAAACATTTTATAAATATGAGGGTTTCCGGTTTCGCGTGGCTTCGGGGCAGTAGGAATTCGCGACAGCTCGCGATTCCTGCTGTGCTAGCCGCCGAGGTACCCCCGATCCAGATGGGTCAGGGGGATATGGCTGCCCTGTAGGGACAGCTGAAGAGAGAGGGGAGTCGGACAGGGGGTTGGGGGTGTCGCAGACCCCCTCCTCCTCCAGAAAAAACCCTTTTTCCCAAGGCGGTGGAGCGGCGGTCAGCAATGGCCGCCACGAAGAAGCCAGCAACTGGGTAAGATTGCGCTGGAGGAAGTAAGAAAAGTGAAAGTGCTGTCTGAGCCAGGTCAAGTAACATCTTTCAAATTGGTTGGAACTGAGCTGTTTGAATTGCTGGAGGATACATTGTATCCCTAAGAAGATCAAAAGCGGCGGAGAAGCTGTTAAAGGGAACTTTTTTTTTTCTTCACTCTCCCACCCCATGGAAACAGCAGATATATTTGGACATATTGGACATTGAAAGTGAATTGTTTTGAGAGTTGAAGCTAAGGGACAAAAGGGTTTTTGGACATTGAAAAACTTAAGAAATTGGAAAACTCTTGTTGGAGGTATGGATTTCTGATTATTTAAAATTGATATTGCAAGTGGGAAGGGAGAGGAAAAAAAATTGGAGCAGAAGCTGAAAAAGGAGGAGATTGCCTAGAATCCCAAAGAAAGGTATATGGTAATTGGACCTCTTTGATTAAACATTAACCCCAGAAAGAGAAAGAGAAAAAGGAAGAAAAGTATTAATTTTTGGAATTTTTTTTGGAATTATTCTTGATTAAAAATATTTGTGGTTGTTTTGGGAAAAGTTTCTTTTTTCATAATGGCATCGCTTGTGGATGAACTAAAGACTGAATATCAAAAATATAAAAAAGAAGATACTTTGGGCACTTTGTTTCAATTCTTAGAAATGGCGTTATGTACTTATGAAAAGTTGACTACGCAGCAGAAGGACTGGGATAAAGAAGAAGAGGAAGAAGAAGCCATCTTTGATGAACAATGGGTTCTTTCCGGGGAGGAGGAGAAAAAGGATAAGAAAAAGGGGATTTTAAGAATTATAAAAACAACCAAAGAAGAGAAAAATGAGCGGAAAGGTGGAGGCAAGGTTAGAAAGCAAAGGAAAGGGAGTAAGAAAAGGGAGGAGGAAAGACAAAGGGGTAAAAAGGGCAAGGAGAAAAATAAGCAAGAGAGAAAGGGGGGGAGGAGAAGCCTCAATGGGGGGAAGCAAGATCTAAAGAAAAAAAGTTTATTCAGAGACAATGGGTGAATTTAATTTAGGATAAAAGAGGGATTCTGGAGGGTACATAAGATTGTGTTTTTTATGTGTATTTAGAGTATAAAATTCATTGTGTAATCTTAGAATCTTTTGAACAGAATCCCAAGAAAAATTGTTGTATGAAGTACTTTTAAGTTAGGGTAATGAGTTATAGACGTTACTCCAATTGGTGTATAGGAGAAGTATAATAAAAGAAAAAAGATGAATGGATAGTTGGAAATAGAACAGACAGAGAATATTATTGAAAATGGTAATAAGATATGAAAGGATATATAAAGGTTTTGTTATGGTTTTTTTTGGATTTTGTATATTGAAAAAAGGCAAAAAAAAATTTTAATTAATAAGAAATAATTTGGATGAAAAGGAGAAGTTGGGATAAGCTATGAAGTTAAATAGACAAAGTATTGATACTATAATTTGGGATTGTTATGTTCTATTGGTTTTCTTCTTTTAATATTTTTTCTTAGAAAAGAACTTATAAGCTGTTATGCCTTGTGCATTGTTTATATAAAATTGATAAAAATGGTTTATATATATATATATATAAAAGAAAATGATAATCAGATATGGAAGGATATATAAAGTGAATATGATGTTTGAATTTGTGTCTGTATGAAGAGTTTCAACCCGGGATCAGACAACCTTCAGAAAAGATCTTTTAGTTTTGTTTATGTAAAATTAATAAAATTTGTTTAAAAAAAAAAAACATTTTATAAATATGATATCAAAAAAAAAAAAAAAAAAGAAATATATCTTTATGTTGTGACTCCGAGACTTGAACCTGATCAATCAGCAGATGTGGGTTCAAGCGAGGAAGAAGATCTGGCACTGAGATTCGAGCCTGCATTATTAAGTGACTTAGAGGGGAGTCAAGTAGAGGGAGAGGAGTTGGATTTGAGAGATGAACCTGATTTATTGGAAGATTCAGAGACCACTCTCTCCCCTGAACCTACTGCCCAAATTAAACCTCAGGTGTTAACTGTTAATCAGGAAAGTGTGTCGGAGGTTTCAAGCGGAGATGAAACTGCCGGATGCTGGCTGGATGCCAGAACTAGGAGAAGATTGAGACGTCAATCTCAATTAGAAAAGAGATGTCCAGCAAAGGATTAATTAATGAGACTGACACGCCCTCTCTTAGAGGATATAAGGGAGCGTACGACTTTGAAATCTTTGCTGGAAACAAAGTGAGTTTTGCCTTGGAAAGATTTGCGTCTGATTACTGCGTAGTGATTTACGAACTATACAGAATTGCCGAACAGATTCTAGGAGGATTGCCAAAGGACTGTGATAACAGTGCAATTGAATCTTCTTTCTCCAGTTTTGTTTACGTAAAGTATTTGAACTATATAACTTGAAGTTTTCATCTATGGATACAGGTGGGACAGAACATCTTTATATATTCATTATTTTCTGAAATTCTAGATATTCTATTATTGTGTTTTATTATCTAACCATTGATAGAAAAGGTTCCAAATTTTATAAAATTGTTTATCCTCTTGTTCTCTAATTTCAAATGTCAATCTACTCATTTCAGCACATTCCAATATTTTCTTAATGATTCCCTCCTGCAATGGTATTTTCTCATTTTTCCAATTCTTGGCAAATACAATCCTAGCTGCTGTAAACACATTTACAATCAGGTATTTCAAATCTTTACTATATGTATCAGGTAAAATTCCCAATAAAAAATCTCTGGTTTCAAGTCTATGTGTTTCTTTATCATTTTTTCCAACCACATGTGAATTTTAGTCCAATATTTTCTAGCGTCCTCACAAGTCCTCACATATGGTAATATGAGCCAGGTATCTGATGACATTTCCAACATTTTTCGGATTTATTCTTGAACATTCTTGCTCTTCTTGTCGGGGGAAAATGCCACCTGTAAAACATCTTGTACAAATTTTCTTTATATGCTGTTGACATTGTCATTTTATAATTTTGAGATCACAATTTTTGCCATTTCTCAAAATCAATTCCGTATCCAAAATTCTTCCCCCAAGCAATCATAGTTTCTTTAACTTGTTCTTCCTCTAGTTTAATTTCCAATAAATAACCATATAATTTTTTAATCACCTTTTCATCAGTACCTGTCAAAATCTTATCTAAATCAGTCAGTTTATCATAGAATCCTTCTGTTTTAAAATCTTCATCATACCTTGAATGTATTTGTGCATATGAAAACCAATTCATCTTTATACCTTGTTCCTCGAAATTTTGCATCAATTTGAGTTCACCCTTTTCATCCAATATTTCCCCATATCTAACTGTTTGTTCCTTCTTATAAATTATAGGATAGGAAAATGCTTCAATAGTCGATAACCAAACTGGAATTTTCAAATAACATTGTCTTTTTATCTTCTCCCAGTTTAACCACAAAGACTCCCGTACATAATGTCTTCTAAAATAGCCCTGTGTTTTAGTTCCCTTATACCATAAAAAAGCATGCCAGCCCAACAACAAATCATGTCCTTCTAGTGTCAACAATCTAGTCTTTCTTAATGTTATCCATTCCTTAGCCCACATCAAATTTGCAGCTTGATAGTACAACTCCCAATTAGGCAAATTCTAGCATCTTGTAAAAGTTTTAACTTTATTCTCGCTTTCTTACCTTGCCATATATACTTCAACACAATTTTATTTAAATCTTCAAAATAGTCTTTTCCAAGCCTAATTGGTATTGTTTGAAACAAGTATAAGATTCGGGGTAGGATATTCATCTTGATTGTTGAAATTCTCCCTATTAATGACAATTGTAGATTTTCCCATTTCATCAAATCTAATGCTATCTGCTGTTTAAGTTTAATATAATTGTTCTCTTTTAATGTGCTACATCTTGCTGTCAAATGTATTCCCAAATACTTAACCTTATTTGTGACTTGAATTTTCAGTAGGTCTGCCAGTTCTTCTCTTTGTCTTAGTAGCATATTCTTTGTCAAAATCTTTGTTTTATCTTTGTTTATTTTCAAACCAGCCACCTCACCATATGTCTCTATCTTTTTCAATAATTTTGGAGCTGTTTCTAAAGGGTCTTCCAAAATAAAGGCCAAATCATCCATAAAGGCTTGCAATTTAAATTCTTCCTTTTTAATTTTTATTCCTTTTATACTTTTATCATCTCTAATATTTCTATTCAACACTTCCAAAGTTAATACAAATAGCAAAGGTGATAGTGGGCATCCTTGTCTTGTACCTTTTCTTATATTGATAGAATCTGTGAATTCTCCCTCTATCATTACCTTTGCCGTTTGCTCATAGTATATGGCTTCTATTGCTTGAATAAATTTTCTACTGAAACCCATCTGTTCCAATAGTAATAACATAAATCTCCAATTCACATTATCAAATGCCGTTTGCGCATCTAAGAATATCAAATCCATTTGCTTTTTGGGATGTGCCTCATAATATTCCAAAGTGTCCAGAATTACTCTCATATTGTCTTTGATTTGTCTCTTTGGCAGAAATCCATTTTGATCTGGATGAATAAAATTATTTAAGTATTTTTTAAGTCTTTCTGCCAAAATTGAAGCAAAAATTTTATCGTCTGCATTTAGTAAAGAAATAGGTCTATAATTCTTAATTTGCAATGGATCAGCCTCTTCTTTTGGAATAAGTGTAATATAGGCTTCTGACCATGTTTTAGGTATCATCTTCTTTAACATAACTTTGTTCATGATTTCTAGCAACGGAAGGCTCAATGATTCTTGTAATGTCTTATAAAATTCTGCCGAAAGCCCATCTGGACCTGGTGCTTTTCCATTATTTTGCTTCTTAAGTGCTTCAGTTAATTCCATCATTGTTATATTACTTTCTAACATTTTTTCAGTCTCTTTAGGTATCTTAGGTAGATTAGCATTCTGTAGGTACTGTTTGACTCTTTCCTCATCAATATTCTCTTGCTTATATAGTTGCACATAGAAGTCTCGAATAATTTCCTTTTTCTCTTTATTGCCATAGCAAACTTGGCCTTGATCATCTATTAACTGCAATATTTTCCTTGATTCTTTCTCCTTTCTCAATTTGTATGCTAACCATCTACCTGGTTTATTTGCATCTTCAAAGTAATTCTGTTTCGCACTTCTAATTTTCTGTGCCAATTCTTCTTTCTCTATTTGACCCATTTTATGTTTGATTATGTCCAATTTTAGTTTAGTGTCTTTTTTCTGTGGCGTTTTCTGTAATTTTTTTCAAGTCTTTTATGCTCATCTTCTAAAACTTTAGTGGCTTGCCTTTTCCTAATGTTCCTTTTCCTTATATAGTCTATTATCAAGCCTCTAGCATATGCCTTCATTGTAACCCAAACGTTCTGAATTGAAGTATTTTCTTTTTTATTTTCTCAAAAGAAAAAGGCCAATTCTATCTCCATCCATTGTGTAAAGTCTTTTTCCTTTAAAATAGTATTATTTAGCGTCCATCTCGATCTTCTTTTTTGTCCTTTCCATCTGATCGTCATTGGATTGTGGTCTGCCCAAGTACTTGTTTCAATGTTTGTTTCTTGAATATTAGATATGAGTTCTGTTGAGATCCAAATCATATCTATTCTGGACCATGATAAGTGTCTATTTGAATAAAAAGTATATTGTTTAGTTTTAGCATTTCTTTCTCTCCATATATCTTTTAAATTTATTTCATCTATCATTTAAAAAAAGGATTTAGGGAGGTTCTTTCTGTTTTGCTTTGTTGTTGTTGCTGTATAGTCCAATTTATTGTCTACAATTCCATTGAAATCTCCCATCATGACTATATTAACATAGTCCAATCCAATTATTTTCATGTGTAATTTTTTGTAAATTCTTCTTGTTTATCATTTGGAGCATAAATTGCAATCAGGAGTGTTTTCATATTATTGTCCATTATTTCCACCATTAATACTCTTCCATCTTCATCAGTATGAATCAATTTTGCTGGGATATTCTCTTTAATGTATAAAACCACTCCTCTTTTCTTACATTGAGTCAAAGAAGTGAATATTTTCCCTAATTTTGCCTGTACCAATTGTTCATATTGTTTTTTGATATGTACTTCTTGTAAGCAAATTATATCAAATTTTAATTTCTCTAATTTATGAAAAATTTTCCTTCTTTTAACAGCTGAGTTAAGACCATTTATATTCATTGCAATCAGTTTTTTCTCTTCCATGATTATACTTTGTAAATAGGTTTGGCAGCTCTCGTAGATCTTGGTTCACGTTGTTCTTTGATCTCCACCTGTCCACCTACTGTGCCTTCTTCTTTTTCAGTCCCCATTTGGTCCTCTTGGAATTCAATTAGTGAGATCTCTTTTTCTGCCTCTTCCTCTCTCCTTCCAAAAAATTCTGCGTAGAATAATTCTGCTTTCTCAATTGAAACAATTCTATGTCTCTGTTCTTGCCATGTAAACATTGGTCCTTCTGGAATCAGCCATCTATAATTCACCTCTTTTTTCAATAACATTTTAGTCAGGAATCGGTATTCTCTTCTTTTCTCTTCTCATCTCTCTCACTCTTCTTGGTATTTGTTTTAAAACCACAATCTCCTTGCCTTTGTATTTCAACATTTTCTCTCTTGCCACTTGTAATATTTGTGTTTTAATGGCTTTTTTTGTAAATCTGATGTGAACATGTCTTGGTAGGTTGTTTCTCATCGCATATCTTGTAAAAACTCAGTATACCTCATCTACTCCATCCATCATCTTCTCCTCTGTTATTTCCAAAGCTTCAGCCAGTATTTCTATCATTATCGCAGCTAGATTTTGTCCTTTTTCTTCCTCTATATTTTGAAATCTGAGATAGAATTCTGATCTGTCCATCTCCCACTTCAGCATCCCACTTTTATCTTGTTCAACCACTGTTAATCTACTGTCAATGTTTCCAATCTTCTTGTCTCTTTGTTTATCTTCTTCAATTTTTTGGAATCTCTCATCATATTTCACCATCATTTGTTGAATATTTTCAATTTTTTCATTGGTTTTCCCTGTTCTTTGTTCGATGTTCTCTGTTCTTTGTTCAATGTTCTCTGTTCTTTGTTCAATATTCCCTATTCTCTTTTCAATGGTGTCTGATTTTGTTTTAAGGTCTTGGATTCCTTGCATAATCATCTGTAGAGTCACTTTTTCTTGTTCTTTATCTTGCTTTAACATTGTCTGAATTAAACATTGTCCTCCAGATGGTGGGGAGGCGGAAGTAGAAGTTGAGGCACCAGAAGGTATGAGTTTACTGCTCATTTTGAATGATTCAAAATCTTCAAATTAATCCAATTAGTGAAGTAGCCAATTATAATCCAAGGTGGGAAATAAAAGTGTTAGAGAATAAAAGGCCTAATGATAAAAAGGGGGGGGAGGAAAAATTCTTCAGGTTTTTCTGAACCTTAATCCAATTATGAAATAATCCATTGTAATCCAAGATAAAAGATAAAAATAAGAAGAAGAAAAAAGCCCAATAATAATCAAAAAAAGGATGAGAGAAAAATTTCTTCAGGTTCTTCACACCTTAATCCAATTAAGAAATCTCAAAAATAAAAATAAAAAAGGAGGGGTAACACAACTAAAAAAAATAAAAAGAACACACTGCACTTTATTTAATTATCCAAGGCTCTTTTTATAGCTCTCTTCTCCAGAAGCTTCAAAGCCAAACTTCAATTGTTGATAGAAATCCAGAAGAACACCTGTAATAACACTCTCCCGTGCTCTTCCCTCTATCTTATCAAGTTGCAATGTCCTTGAAAGGGAGTCTTCACAGTTCTCTCAACTTCAACTAAAATATTTTCAAGCCTCTAGTTGGCAGTGTTACAAAGTTTCTTTGTTCTCACTTTCCCCCTCCTTTCCCAGACAAAACGTAATAGAAGTTTAAAAAGGGGGGGGGGAGAGTATATATATATATATATAAAAGAAAAATAACTAAAGGGAGCCTCTAATCTAAAAAGTTGAAAAATCAAAAAAGAGAAGAAAAAATAGATATATATAAGAGAAAAACCAGTCCAGTTAACAAATGCTAAGTCGCGATAGAAGTCCGGTAATAAAGAAAGTAAAAAAGTAAAAAGCCAAGCCTCACTTTGACGTTTCCATTTAAAAACCGCCGCTTATTCAGTTCTGTCAAAACTTTTACAGATTTTTTTTCTTTTTCTTAGGGTGTCCTTTTAAATCTCAAAATAATGGTAAACAAAAAGTTCTCACCAAGCTGACACACTTTCTCTTTCAGTCTCTTCCATTCTGGAGCTGTCCCAACTTCAGCAGCTGAATGGCTACCTCTGCGCCGCTGGCAAAAAGGGCTTCTCCTGAATCGAACAGGGACTTTGCAATGTCCCTGGGATCCACAGGATGCAGCCTTCACTATCACCGTCTCTACGGGATGGTTTAGGTCCGTTTGGACCGACCAGGGGCAAAGATATCGGCTGCAATCTCAGAGCTTCGAGATTGCAAGCTGTATCGTCGCGACGTCAGCTCCGCCCTCCCATGACCACTGATTTCTCTTTGATGTGCAGATCCTCCAGCAGCTCAGCCTCCCCTGCAGCATCCAGGAGCAGGGAGGTTGTTCTTCCAGCAGCTCCCAAATCTTCTTGGTTGCTAGCTGAGTTAGACATTGTTTTTCAGACCCCCTCAGAAGATAGAATGTTAATTTTCCGGGTGGGCTGGTAAACTGAGATCTTGAATAATGTCAGATAGTGCTCCATTCAAAATCCAAAAAATACACCCTTAGACTCCATTGTTATACAGAAAAGGACTTTTACTGGAAATCAAAAGAATTTGAGATTTGAGGATTTAGGCACGGAAATCACATATATAAATCATGGCAGCATTCCCATCAACAAAAGTTCAAACAGTCGGAGAAGGCGGAGCTTCGTGCCGGCGTTACAGCTGCGATCTTGGGGCTCTGAGATCGCAGCTGATATTTTCGCCCCCGGTCGGTCCTAACGGACCTAAATCGTCCCGGAGAGACGGTGATCGCGAAGGGCACTGTTCCAGGATCCCAGAGACATCGCAAAGTCTCTGGTTAGATTCGGAAGAAGCCCTTTTGCTGGCGGCGGAGAGGCAGCCTCCATAGCTGCTGAAGTCGGGACAGCTCCGAAAAGAAAGTGACTGGATTGAAGTGTGTCGGTTGGGTGAGAAAAACTCTTTTGTGTTGCAAATTCGATGAGATTGGAAAGTTCATTCTGAAGAGAGGAGGAAGCTGTGGGTTTTTTTTTTGACTGAAATTGTTTGAGCGGCGTTTTTAAAGTGCTGTCAAATTGAGGCTTGGAGTGTTTTTGTTTTTTTTTTTTTTCTATATTCTTTGGGAAAGATTTTACTGTGACTTAGGTAACCGGACTGAATTTTCTTATATATATACTTTTAGGCTCCCTTTGACTTTTTTATTTTTTTTAGGATAGAGGCTTCCTTTGGCCATTTTTTTTTTTCTCTTTTTTTTTTTGTATATATTAATTCTTTTTTCCGGTTGGGGCTGAGAAAGAGCATTAAGAAACTTTGTAACACTGCCAACTAGAGGCTTGAAAGTACTCTATTTGAATTGGAGAGAATTGTAAAAAGACCTCATCTCAAGGACTTTTTAACGTGATAAGATAGAGGGAGAGCACAGCAAAATATTATTGCAGGTGCTTTCCTGGACTGTTATTAACACTTGAGGTTTGGCTTTGAAGCTGTTGGAGAAGAGAGTCATAACAAGAGCCTTGGATAAATAACAAAGTGCAGTGTGTTTTTTTTATATGTACCCCATTTGTTAGTTTTTTTTATATATATTTTTATTTTTGCCTTTTAATTTAAAGGGAAAGCCTCAGAGTTTCTTCTCTTTTCTTTTTTATTTTTTTTTATTTTTATTGGGATTTTTTTGCTTTTTATATATTTTTTTTTTTGGATTATTCTGTTGTTGTGGTTGATTTTTTTTTTTTTTTTGTTTTTTCTCTTCTTCCTCTTTTGGATTATTTTTTTGGATTATTGAGATTTCTCAATTGGATTAAGGTGTGAAGAACCTGAAGGAATTTTTTGCTTTTTGTTTTTCTTCTCCCACTTTTTGCATTTTCCTTTCTCTTTTGCTTTTAATCAATATTATTATTTTTGGATTTGTTTGTTTTTTTTCTTTCTATTTTTTCCTTTTTTATGGTGAATTATTTCGTAATTGGATTAGGGTCTGGAAGAACCCGAAGATTTTTCCTCTTCTTTTTTTTCTGTTTCCTCTTTGGTTTCGTGTTTTTTACTATTGGAGTTCTCCATTTTGGATTATAATTGGCTGCCCTACCAGTTGGGTTAAAAGTTAAGAAGAATTTGAAGTTTTGCAAACATTGAAATGAGCAAGAAACTAATACCATCTGGCATTGCTGCTTCTACCTCTGCTTCCCCACCAGCTGGAGGACAACGTTTAATTCAGACAATGTTGAAGCAAGATAAGGAACAAGAAAAAATATCTTTACAGTTACAGATGATTATTCAAGGAATTCAAGATCTCAAGACAAAATCAGACACCATTGAACAAAGAATAGAGAAGACTGATGAAAAAGTGGAAAATATTAAACAAATGATGGTTAAGTATGAGGAGAAATTCCAAAAAATTGAGGAAGAAGGAAAACAAAGAGAGAAGAAGATTGAAAATATTGACAGTAGATTAACAGCGGTCGAACAAGAAAAAGGTGGGATGCTGAGGTGGGAGATGGAAAGGTCAGAATTTTACCTCAGATTTCAAAATATAGAGGAGGAAAAAGGAGAAAATCTGGCAGCGGTAATGATAGAAATTTTGGCAGATGCTTTGGAAATTACACAGGAAAAGATGATGGATGGAATAGATGAGATATATCGAGTCTATACAAGATATGCGATGAGAAACAAATTACCCAGGGAAGTTCATATTAGATTTACCAAAAAATCCATTAAAACGCAAATATTACAAGTAGCAAGAGAGAAAACACTGAAATACAAGGGTAAAGAGGTTGTGGTTTTGAAACAAATACCTAGAAGAGTGAGAGAGATGAGAAGAGAATATCAATTTCTGACCAAAATACTATTGGAAAATGAAGTGAATTATAGATGGCTGATTCCAGAAGGATTAATGTTTACGTGGCAAGAGCAGAGATATAGAATTGACTCAATTGAGAAAGCAGAACTTTTTCAAGCAGAATTTTTTGGAGGAAGAAGAGAGGAAGCAGAGAAGGAGACTTCATTAATTGTGTTTCAAGATGAACAACTGGAGACTGAAAAAGAGAAAGGAGCAATAGGGGGACAGATTGATAATAAAGAACAGCGTGAAGTGAGACCCACGAGAGCTGTTAGATCTAAATATAAAGCATAATCATGGAGGAAAAAAAACTGATTACAATGAATATAAACGGACTTAATTCAGCTGTTAAGAGAAGGAAAATTTTTCATAAATTAGAGAAATTAAAATTTGATATAATTTGTTTACAAGAAGTTCATATTAAAAAACAACATGAACAATTGTTATTACAGCCAAAATTAGGGAAAATATTTACCTCTTTGACTCAATGTAAGAAAAGAGGTGTGGTTTTATATATTAAAGAGGCTATTCCAGCAAAATTGATTTACTCGGATGAAGATGGAAGGGTATTAATGGTAGAAATAATGGATAATAACATAAAAATACTCTTGATTGCAATTTATGCTCCGAATGATAAACAAGAAGAGTTTTATAAAAAACTGCACATGAAAATAATTGGACTGGACTATGTTAATATAATTATGATGGGAGATTTTAATGGAATTGTGGACAATAAACTGGACTATATAGCAACAACAACAAAGCAAAATAGAAAGGCTCTCCCAAGGTCCTTTTTTAAAATGACAGATGAATTAACTTTAAAAGATATTTGGAGAGAAAGAAACGTTAAAGCTAAACAATATACTTTTTATTCAAATAGACATTTATCATGGTCCAGATTAGATATGATTTGGATCTCAACAGAACTAATATCTAATATTAAAGAAACAAGCATTGAAACAAGTACATGGGCAGATCATAGCCCAATGACAATTAAATGGAAGGGACAAAAAAAAAGATCGAGATGGACATTAAATAATACTATTTTAAAGGAGAAAGATTTTACACAATGGATGGAGAAGGAATTGGCTTTTTTCTTTAGAGAAAATAAAAAAGAGGATACTTCAATGCAAAATGTGTGGGACACTATGAAGGCATATGCTAGAGGTTTGATAATAGATTATACAAGAAAAAAGAACATTAGGAAAAGGCAAGCTTCTAAGGCCTTGGAAAATGAGTATAAAACTCTTGAAAAAGAATTACAGAAAATGCCACAGAAAAAGGATATTAAATTGAAGCTGGATATAACTAAACATAAAATGGATTTAATAGAGAAAGAAGAATTGGCACAGAAAATTAGAAACTCTAAACAGTTATTTTGAAGATGCAAATAAACCAGGTAGATGGCTAGCATATAAATTGAGAAAAGAGAAGGAATCAAGAAAAATATTGAAGTTAATAGATGAACAAGGCCAAGTTTGTTATGGGAATAAGGAGAAAAAAGAAATTATCCGAGATTTTTATGGGCAATTATATAAACAAGAGAATATTGATGAAGGAAAAGTTAAACAGTATTTACAGGAAGCTAATCTACCAAAGATACCTAAAGAGACTGAAGAAATGCTAGAAAGCAATATAACAATGATGGAACTAAATGAAGCATTTAAGAGACAAAATAATGGGAAAGCTCCGGGCCCAGATGGGCTTCCAGTAGAATTCTATAAAACATTTCAAGAACTATTGAGCATCCCATTGTTAGAAGTTATGAATGAAGTTATGTTAAAAAAGATGATACCTAAAACATGGTCAGAGGCTTATATTACACTTATACCAAAGGAAGAGACTGACCCATTGCAAATTAAGAATTATAGACCTATTTCTTTATTGAATGCAGACTATAAAATCTTTGCTTCAATCTTAGCAGAAAGACTTAAAAAATATTTAAACAATTTTATCCACTCAGATCAAAATGGATTTCTGCCAAAGAGACAAATTAGAGACAATATGAGAGTAATCTTGGATACTTTGGAATATTATGAGGCTCATCCTGAAAAACAAATGGCTTTGATATTCTTAGATGCTCAAAAAGCATTTGACAACGTGAATTGGAGATTTATGTTATTATTATTGGAGCAGATGGGTTTTGCCAAAAAATTTATTCAAGCAATAGAAGCTATATACAATAAACAGACAGCAAGGGTAATGATGGAGGGGGAACTTACAGATCTTATTAATATAAGAAAAGGCACAAGACAAGGATGCCCCCTATCTCCCTTGCTATTTGTGTTGACCTTGGAAGTCTTGAATAGAAATATTAGGGATGATAAAAGCATAAAAGGAATGAAAATTAAGAAGGAAGAATATAAGCTACAAGCTTTTGCTGATGATTTAGCTTTTATTTTGGAAAATCCGATTGAAACAGCTCCAAAGTTACTGGAAAGGATAGAGTCATATGGGGAGGTGGCTGGTTTGAAAATAAACAAAGATAAAACAAAGATTTTGACAAAGAATATGTTATTGAGACAGAGAGAAGAATTGGCAGATCTTTTGAAAATTCAAGTTACAAATAAGGTTAAGTATTTGGGGATATATTTGACAACAAGATGTAGCACATTAAAGGAGGATAATTATATTAAACTTAAACAACAGATAGCTACAGATTTGAAGAAGTGGGAAAACTTGCAATTGTCATTAATAGGGAGAATTTCAACAATCAAGATGAATATCTTACCTAGAATATTATTTTTGTTTCAAACAATACCAATAAGGCTTGGAAAAGACTATTTTGAAGATCTAAATAAAATTATGTTGAAGTTTATATGGCAAGGTAAAAAAGCGAGAATAAAGCTAAAGCTTTTGCAAGATGCTAGAATTAGAGGAGGTTTTGGTCTGCCTAATTGGGAATTGTATTATCAAGCTGCAAATTTGATGTGGGTCAAAGAATGGATAACATTAAGGAAACATAGGTTGTTGACATTAGAAGGGCATGATTTGCTGTTGGGTTGGCATGCTTTCTTATGGTATAAGGGAACTAAAACACAGGGTTATTTTAGAAGACATTATGTACGGGAGTCTTTGTGGTTAAATTGGGAGAAGATAAAAAGACAATGTTATTTGAAAATTCCAGTTTGGTTATCGACCATTGAAGCATTTTCCTATCCTATAATTTACAAGAGGGAACAAACAGTTAGATATGGGGAACTTTTGGATGAAAAGGGTGAACTTAAATCGATCCAAAACTTAGAAGAACAAGGTATAAGGATGAATTGGTTTTCATATGCACAAATACACTCAAGGTATGATGAAGATTCTAAAACGGAGGGATTTTATGATAAGCAGACTGATTTAGATAAGATTTTGATGGGTACTGATGAGAAGGTGATTAAAAAATTATATGGTTATTTACTGGGAATGAAATTAGAGGAAGAACAAGTTAAAGAAACTATGATTGTTTGGGGGAAGAATTTTGGATATGGGATTGATTTGGAGAAATGGCAGAAATTGTGGTCTCAAAATTATAAAATGACAATGTCAACAGCATATAAAGAAAACTTGTATAAGATGTTTTACAGGTGGCACTTTCCCCCGACAAGAATAGCAAGAATGTTTAAGAACAAATCTGAAAAATGCTGGAAATGTCATCAGATACCCGGCTCGTATTACCATATGTGGTGGACTTGTGAGGATGCTAGAAAATATTGGACTATAATTCGCATGTGGTTGGAAAAAATGATAAAGAAACATATTGATTTGAAACCAGAGATCTTCTTATTGGGAATTTTACCTGATATATATAGTAAAGATTTGAAATACCTGATTGTAAATGTATTAACAGTGGCCAGGATTGTATTTGCTAAAAATTGGAAGAATGAGAAAATACCATTACAGGAAGAAATTATTAAGAAAATATTGGAATGTGCTGAGATGAGTAGATTGACATTTGAAATTAGAGAGCAAGAGGATAAACAATTTTATGAAATTTGGGATCTTTTTTATAAATGGCTGGATGATAAAATACGATAATAGAATATTTAGAATGCTAGATAGTAAGGAATATCTTTATTTTGCTATTATTTTGCTATTTGCTATTATATTTATAAAGGATTTTTTAGGATTGATTTGATATGACTAGATGATTTGTTATAGAGTAAACTGGCTTAAAGTATTGTTAGCTCATTAAGCATGAATGATTAAAAATATAGTCAAAAACTTCTTTTTTTAGTGATATTAGGATATATAAATTTGGATTGACAATATGAGTTGTTATGTAATGTAATTGTAATTTGAGACTACAGAATGAATGCACAAAAATGATGAACCAACTGACACACTGGATGTACATATAAGAGTTGATGTTTTTATGTTTTGTTTGTCTTGTTTGTTTGTAGAAAATTAATAAAAACTTTTTTTTTTTTTTTTTTTCAAAAAAAAAAAAAAAGTTCAAACAGTCCATCCAATCTGAGATGTGTATAATGTCATGTGGGGCATCTTCAGGTGATGATGCAGACATCTGGCCATTGACCTTGGCCTGGTTTTATAAGATGCTGCAGCTGCGCAGTAAGCAAGTACAAAGAATAAAGTTTTCCCCAAATATTACAGTTCATTCTCTAAAGCCTCCAGCACACTCCCCCCACCACCCCACAAAGCCCAGTTGATTCTCTCTCCCCCCCCCCCCATTACTATCGCAGCCAGAAAGACAAGCAAAAGAAAAGATTCTTGAAAGCTGACAGCCTGAATTTATTTTGGTGGTGGAATCGTATGAATTCAGTTTGACACACTTGAGAAATGGAGGGGGGGAGAACTGAGGCGGATGAAGCTCCAGCCAAAACAACATAGCTGGGTGATGAGTCAGCTGCATTCCAACTGCTGCTCGGCCAGAGAAAGTTGCCAGGAAACTATTTTATATCCTGGTTGGAAAATGTGACTTATTGTTTTGGAAAAATCAGAACCTTCTAATTATAGTGATGTGGAAGCCCAGGAAATCTTCAGTACTGGCTTCCACCAGTTCATGCCAAGATGTGTAATTGGAATAAAATAGTTCTTTGAGGAATTAGAAGGCCTCTGAGTTTGTTTTATGATGGTTGCATTAATTGGAACCTGACAATAAGCCAGTATTCTAAAACCATTGCTTCAATAGGGGCTACATTCCAGGGTCCTGAGCCCCGGCCACTCCCTGGATACACCAGGGGGTGGAAGATGCATGGAAGATTAACAAATGGAGGGGGAAGGAAGCAGAATGAGCACGATTGACAGCAGACCCCTAAGCAAACATCGGGGTTCCGTTGGCCACTTGGTGGCAGATTGAAGCAGCAGCGACTGGCCCACCAAGAGACGGGCTACTGGAACCCAATGGTCTGAGGCTAGCAGAAAGAATCCCTGACCGAGATGGGGAAGGTAGCTGAATCATCCCGGGGATCAGCGGGAACCTTGCTGGAGCCATGGCAGGAGGAACCGAGGGACATCACCCACCAGGGAAGAAGCGCTCCAGGTGAGCCTGCATTACCCGAATCCTCCCTTCCCATGGCCCATGATGGCCACATGAGGTGTTTCCTGAACAGCCTTGGCAGGATGGAGCATGACAGCCAAAGCCCACACCCGAACCCAATGCGGAATGGGGGAGGAAGCTGTTTTCCTGACCATCAACAGCCCTAGTCAGCAGGGCTAGCACAGATCAGTGGGAACAATGACCCAGGGGCTGGCTGGGGATACACCCACTGGATCCTCATCCCCTGCTAGCTGCAGCCGCCAGAGCCATTTTACCCTTACCCGTTGAAGACCGTTTTGCAGCTGATTGGAGCCCCAACCTCATGGGCCCAAGCAGGCTGGTGGATTCCTCATCAGTCAGGAGAAGTACCCGCCCAGCTGGTGGGCGGTCCTGGAACCAATTACCAACATCTCGGTCAGCTGATGATGACCAAGGCGAGGCCCAGGGAGGAAGAGACGGTGCCTGACGATGAAGGCAGAGTTCTAGCCCGACTGGAAGACTTTCCTATGGAACAGCTGACTGGCCCACAGCGGAGCCAAATCTATCTTCCAAAGCAACGCAGAGCCCCAGTTGGACCCAAGGGAGTTTCCAGAGCCCTCAGCAACCAGTCACTGGGTGAGTCAGGTCCCGGGGAGAAGAGGACTGTCCCAGTATGTCAGGCTGTGCTCCCTTTAGATCCCAAGAAAGAAATACTCAGACTCCATGGTGTCAAGCAAAGTAATCCTTTTACTGGAAAATAAAGTGGAAGCTACAAATCAATTCCGAAACTGAGAAATTGGCGGGTAGAATCCACATACAAAGAATTAGGTTTGTTCCCACCCCCCAAAGTTCAAATTATTCTTCCAATTAAAACTTCTGAATAAGCTCAGGTGGTCATCTCCAGATGGTAATGAAGTGTCTTGTCAAATGATCTTGACATATTTTGATAAAAGTTCACAGTTGCGCAAAAGAGGACAGAAGATAGCCAAGAAACGGAAAGTTAAAGAAAAGAATCCCCCCTCCCCTTGCTAGCCCAGCAAGGAATGCAAACACCTCCAGTCTTCTTCCCTAGCAAAATCCCCCCTCCCACCGTTGTCATGACAGCCCAGAGAAATAATGAAATAATAGCAGAAAAGCAACAGAGGAAGGTATCTTGAGGGCTGACACAGTACCTACATGCTCAGTGAGGAAGCCACTAGGGTCCCTGCCTAAGAGGCAGCTACTAGGGCGGAAGTATCTCACTGCGCCCGACGGGGAAGCCCTGGGGGAGATTCCTTGCCAGTCAGCTGAAAAGCCAATGGAACTGTGAGGACCCTACCTGTTAGGAATGTAAGTCACCTAGCAGCTATTTGGGTTGGACAATATATAAACCAGGATAGACATTTTAATACTGTTTCTTTAAGAGAATCCTAAAAGTGTAATTGGGTGTGGTTTCTCAAATGGCCATAAGATGGAGCCAGAAACCTGGGTTGTTTAGTCTTAGTCTTAGTCTCAAAAGAGAGTGTATCTCAGTGAGTCTCTGTTTTCCTTCTGTTGGAGAATATTGCCGTTCCTCCTAACTGACTGCTATTTTTGGATTTGATGTAAGTCTGATACTGAACTGTTTTTGACACTGGACTTTGTTATTTGGATTATCCCTGGATGAAAACTAACCAATTTTACCTGTGAATGACTTTGCACTGCTTATCTTTGAACTTTGCTTAAACCTTTATTGAAAGTAAAAAACCTACATTTACTGTTCAGTGTATCTGTGTGCTGTGTGTGTATTATTCAAACACTACTCTCAAATACGTCTCCCTGTATGCACTCATTCTCCTAACACTGGTTATGGGCCCAGGCCATATCAGGCTCAGATAACTGAGAGTTGGTGTGAATACACAGTACTGTATGCAGACAGCTGTTTTCTGTTTAATTGTGGGTTACTGTCCTGGTAAAGATGGCACAAATCACTTCAACAAGTCTATCACTGATAACCCGGTTGGATGGAACAAACTATGTTTCCTGGTCTATGAAATGCAGTCTACTTCTGCGTAGAGAAGGTTTATGGAATGTAGTTCAAGACCCACCAGATGTAAATGCTTGGGATCCAGAAAATGAGGACGATGCCAAGAAGCTTGCTGACTTTAAACAGAACAACGAACGAGCTCTTTGTATAATTGGACTAACACTGAGTGACCAGCAGCTACTCCATATTCGTGGAGAAGAGTCTGCTGCTAGGTGTTGGGTGTAGGTGCACACATACATCTTACACGTAAACTGTTTAGAGCACGACTTCTGAAAGGTGGAGATATGTTAGCTCACTTGAACTTCATGAAAAGAACTTTTCAAGAGCTACATGAAAAGGAACTGATATTTTCAGAGCTGCATCAAGTTTGCATCATTCTTTTCTCATTGGATGAAAGTTATGATGATTACGTATCTTCACTGGAAGTCCTGCCCAGAGATGAACTGACATTGACTGACATAACCGGAAGGTTGTTATAAGAAGCAAGAAGATGGCTGGATCGAGACCAACTGAGGAAGGAGTTTTTTTCCCCTCCTTTGCTGGTACTTTGCTTGTGTGGAACCCAAAATTGACATATGTGTAGCCATTTCACTTGGAAACCTGACAGCTTGACTTTCTTAAAGGGGAAGGGTTGTTTTAAGCTTTTTACGCTGCTATTGGGAGGAAATACTCCCCTGTTGGAGTTAGCACTTTGAAGAAAGAATTGAATAATGAAGCAGAGCTGCCAGAAAGAAGCTTTTAATGACAAGAAACCAAGATGAGTGATGTTAGGGATAACATGTTTTACCCTAACTGGTTTAGGTAAATAATAATATGTAATCATAGTTTGTAAGTTAAAGTGTCTGCAACTTTAACTGTGGGATCGTAATTAAGGGAGTGGTTGTGAAAGCACTTTAAAAGAAGCAAGGCTGCAGCTTGCTCACTCTCTGGCTTTGATGATCCCTGATTACTGCAAGAAAACAAGACTGCATTGCTCGAATGGGAGAGAAAACAAAGGACTGACTTGTAAGTGAATTGACATAGGATATTCTACACGAACTTTGCTAACTGAATATCCCTGAATGGACTGACTAAATGATACATGACTATTGGACTGTTATTTTGACTATGCTATGAACTCATAATGGAATAAACTATATTTTTGATAGCACAAGCGTATCTGTTATTTTTACTGTATGTTAATAAACATACAAGCTTAGCTCACTCATTTATCTGTGTGCCTATCTGACTAACGCTGCACATTCTGTTTAGCTTGTCTCCCTAACCCTGGTTGGGGAAACCAGGCTTAACACTGGTTATGGGCCCAGAGGCTGCAAAGTCAGTTTAACTAGGTTAAAACAGATTTATGTAAAAGTGAGAGTTTGTGTTGTTATACATTACAGTAAACAGACAGCTGTGTTTTATTAATTATAGTTTTATATCCATATAAGAAAACATGGCACAAGTCAATCTACAAAGTTTGTCCCTTATATCCTAGTTGGATGGAACAAACTATGTATCATGGTCTATGAAATGTAGTCTACTTCTATGAAGAGAAGGTCTGTGGAACATAATTGAAAATCCACCAAACGTAGAGGAATGGGATCCAGAGGATGATGAAGATAAATTAAAGATAGAAGAATTTATGCATAAAAATCAACAAGCTATTTGCATTATTGCTTTAACCTTAACTGATAAGCAACTTGTTTATATCCACAGAGAAAAAACAGCTGTTGGGTGTTGGCAGAAGCTGAAGAGGATTTATGTTCGAGATAATGTTGGTGCTCACATAAATCTAACACGGAAACTTTTCAGTACACATCTCCATAAGAATGGTGATATGCTGAGTCATTTGAAAACTATGCAAAGCATTTTTCAAGAACTGCACGAGAAAGAGCTTATTTTCTCTGAACTACACCAAGTCTACATAATTCTATCTTCCCTTAACGAAAGTTATGATAACTACGTAACTTCCCTTGAAATATTGCTAAAGGAAAGTCTAACTTTAACTGATATAACTGGCAGATTGATTGAAGAGGCCAGAAGACGGCTTGAAAGAGACGAGTTAAGGAGGCAGCAACCTCAAAAAGAAGATAATGAAACTCCTACTGCATACGCAATTAAAAAGTGTTTTAATTGTGGAGGAAGAGGACATTTGGCAAGATTTTGTAAAAAAGCAAAATGCCAGAACGCTGGCCAGAATACAAAAAGTCATCAAAAGATAAATAAAAATTTAGAGTTAGCCATGTATACTAACGGAGCTGTAAAAAATAATTTATGGGTGGTTGACAGTGGAGCATCACATTGTATAACAAATGATAAGAAAAATTTTATTAAAATGTCCCAGAGTACACAGCAGATATCGTTAGCCAATGGCTGGAAACTGAAAGCTAAAGGTCAAGGTATAGCATATTGTTCTTTTATAAAAGAGAATGTAAAAATGTTATATGTACCACAACTTAAGTTTAATTTAATTTCAGTTAGAATTTTGGTTAAACTAGGATATGTAGTTACATTTAAAGGAGATAACTGCATAATTGAGAAAGAAAATAAGAAAATTACTGCATCTTTAAGAGGTGAATTATATGTGTTAAATGATGATGGTTTAAAGGTGGCTAACACAGTTTATGAAAATAAGAAACCTCATGATGAATGTATTCACTTGTTACATCGAACGCTAGGGCATTTAAATTTTAAAATGCTTAAGAAAACTGTTGAATTATCTAAGGGAATAAGTTTAAAACCTTGTCATAAGTATTTGCAATGTAATATTTGCAATCAAAGTAAGAGCAGGGTCACACCGGCTAATAGAGTTGATGGATTTACTACCAAAGAACCTTTAGAAGTAGTATTTGCTGATTTAATAGGTCCTAAAAAACAAAGTATAAGAGGAGCTCGTTATATACTAAGTATAATGGACCACTATTCTAGATATGGGTTTTGCTATTTAATGAAGAGCAAAACTGAAACGTATCAAAATCTTTTTAATTGGATTAAATTTGCAGAAAGGAAAACTAAAAAGAAATTAGTAACTCTTATAACAGATAATGGTACGGAATTTACAAATAATAAATTCCAGAACAGACTAATAATGTTAGGTATTCAACATAAAAAGTCTGCACCATATAGGCCACAACATAATGCCTTTATAGAGAGACGAGGCCAAACATTACAATCAATGACATGTACTATGTTGTATGATTCAAGATTACCTGACAATTTATGGGGAGAAGCAATAATGTGTGGTAATCATATATTAAATAATGTTGTTAATTCAACAACAGGTGAATTACCATTCACACTGTGGCATGGTACAAAACCTGATTTAAGTTACATGCACACATTTGGAGCACCAGCATGGGTGCATATCCCTTCACAACTTAGACACAAAGGACAACATAGAGCTAAAAGATTATTTTTTGAAGGATATAAATCTAATCATAGATCTTATAGATTCTGGGAACCAGGTACATCCAGAGTTTACACCAGTGTTAGTGCTAAATTCCTAGAACATGTAGGATGGAATCGATGAGAGCAAGATTTAAATAATGAAGTAATTATTGAACCCTACAAAAGGCAGAAAGAACAGACTTGTTATAAGAAGAGTCCAATTAAAGAAGAAGTCCATGAAGAACAAATAGGACCAGAACTAGAGGAAACAGTTGATCAGGAAGAGTTAGATAATCAAGAAGAGTTAATAAAGGAAAGTCCACCTGTAAGTCCTGTAATACCTGGACGTACTACACGTGTAACTAGACCACCTGATAGGTATCAAGCAAGTATAGTTTGCCAAGTAACAAAAGTTCCAACTAGTGTAGATGAACTTAGGATGTATCCTGCTAAGGATCAGGAGAATTGGCAAAAGGCAATGGAAAAAGAACTTAATTCATTAAAGGTAATGAAAGTATATGAAGATGCCAAATTACCTCCAGGAGAAAAATCCATTCGGTGCAAATGGATATTTAAAGTAAAAACTGGAAATGATGGGACTATTACCCATAAAGCTAGGTTGGTAGCTCAAGGATTTAATCAAACTGCATCTGATTACGATGAAGTTTTTGCACCAAGTCTTAAAGCAATATCTTTAAGAGCAGCATTAGTGTGGGCAGCTAAGAAAAACTATGTCATTAACCATTTAGATGCAGAAACTGCTTATTTGCATGCACCATTGCAGCACACTATATATTTGAAAAATCCAATGATTATAAAAGACAATAAAGTGAATAGTAATGATTGTTGGAAACTCAAAAAGAGTCTTTATGGGTTGAAACAATCTGGCTTTGAGTGGAACCAATATATTGTGAAAGAATTAAACAATATAGGTTTTAAATCTGGTTTAGCAGATCCATGTGTGTTTAAAAGAGAAAATAATGGAACGGTGTCATTATTGTTATTATTTACAGATGATATTGCTTTGATAACTAAGACTAATAATGAAGCTAATGAGATTATATCATTATTAGCTAAAAAGATAAAATTAAAGCATTTAGATGAAATTAAAAAGTATCTAGGATTGACAATTAACAAAACAAAAAATGGATTTAAGATATCTCAAGAAGATAAAATTTGCCAATTAATTAAAATGTTTAAAATGGAACTTTGTAAACCGGCAAAGACTCCAATGAGTCAGGAAGTTTGCCAAACTGATGATCAAAGTCCAAAATTTGATAAGTCCATATATCAATCTTTGATTGGCAGCTTATCATATATAAGCAATTGGTCTAGGCCAGATATAGCTTATAGTGTAAATCAGCTGGCTCGTTTTTTTTTTTTTAAAAAAAAGATTTTATTAATTTTCTACAAACAAACAAGACAAACAAAACATAAAAGCATCAACTCTTACATGTACATCCAGTGTGTCAGTTGGTTCATCATTTTTGTGCATTCATTCTGTAGTCTCAATTACAATTATGTTACATAACAACTCATATTGTCAATCCAAACTTATATATCCTAATATCACTAAAAAAAGAAGTTTTTGACAATATTTTTAATCATTCATGCCTTATGAGCTAACAATACTTTAAACCAGTTTACTCTATAACAAATCATATAATCATATCAAATCAATCCTAAAAAACCCTTTATAAATATAATGTCGAATAACAAAATAATAGCAAAATAGCAAAATAAAGGTATTCCTTACTGTCTAACATTCTAAATATTCTATTATCATATTTTATCATCTAACCATTGATAAAAAAATCCCAAATTTCATAAAATTGTTTATCCTCTTGCTCTCTAATTTCAAATGTCAATCTACTCATCTCAGCACATTCCAATATTTTCTTAATAATTTCTTCCTGGAATGGTATTTTCTCATTCTTCCAATTTTTAGCAAATACAATCCTAGCCGCTGTTAATACATTTACAATCAGGTACTTCAAATCTTTACTATATATATCAGGTAAAATTCCCAATAAGAAGCTCTCTGGTTTCAAGTCTATGTGTTTCTTTGTCATTTTTTCCAACCACATGCGAATTATAGTCCAATATTTTCTCGCGTCCTCACAAGTCCACCACATATGGTAATATGAGCCAGGTATCTGATGACATTTCCAGCATTTTTCAGATTTGTTCTTAAACATTCTTGCTATTCTTGTCGGGGGAAAATGCCACCTGTAAAACATCTTGTACAAGTTTTCTTTATATGCTGTTGACATTGTCATTTTATAATTTTGAGACCACAATTTTTGCCATTTCTCTAGATCAATCCCATATCCAAAATTCTTCCCCCAAACAATCATTGTTTCTTTGACTTGTTCTTCCTCTAATTTCATTCCCAGTAAATAACCATATAATTTTTTAATCACCTTCTCATCAGTACCCATCAAGATCTTATCTAAATCAGTCTGCTTATCATAGAATCCCTCCGTTTTAGAATCTTCATCATGCCTTGAATGTATTTGCACATATGAAAACCAATTCATCCTTATACCTTGTTCCTCTAAGTTTTAGATCGATTTAAGTTCACCCTTTTCATCCAATAGTTCCCCATATCTAACTGTTTGTTCCTTCTTATAAATTATAGGATAGGAAAATGCTTCAATAGTCGATAACCAAACTGGAATTTTCAAATAACATTGTCTTTTTATCTTCTCCCAGTTTAACCACAAAGACTCCCGTATATAATGTCTTCTAAAATAACCCTGTGTTTTAGTTCCCTTATACCATAAAAAAGCATGCCAGCCCAACAGCAAATCATGCCCTTCTAATGTCAACAACCTATGCTTTCTTAATGTTATCCATTCTTTGACCCACATCAAATTTGCAGCTTGATCATACAATTCCCAATTCGGCAGGCCAAAACCTCTAATTCTAGCGTCTTGCAAAAGCTTTAGCTTTATTCTCGCTTTTTTACCTTGCCATATAAACTTCAACATGATTTTATTTAAATCTTCAAAATAGTCTTTTCCAAGCCTAATTGGTATTGTTTGGAACAAAAATAAAATTCTCGGTAAAATATTCATCTTGATTGTTGAAATTCTCCCTATTAATGACAATTGCAAGTTTTCCCACTTCTTCAAATCTGTAGCTATCTGTTGTTTGAGTTTAATATAATTATTCTCTTTTAATGTGCGACATCTTGCTGTCAAATATATCCCCAGATACTTAACCTTATTTGTAATTTGGATTTTCACACGATCTGCCAGTTCTTCTCTTCGTCTCAATAACATGTTCTTTGTCAAAATCTTTGTTTTATCTTTATTTATTTTCAAACCAGCCATCTCACCATATGTCTCTATTTTTTCCAATAACCTTGGAGCTGTTTCTAACGGGTCTTCCAGAATAAAAGCTAAATCATCAGCAAAAGCTTGTAGTTTAAATTCTTCCTTCTTAATTTTCATTCCTTTTATGCTTTTATCATCCCTAATATTTCTATTCAACACTTCCAAGGTCAACACAAATAGCAAAGGGGATAGGGGACACCCTTGTCTTGTGCCTTTTCTTATATTAATAAAATCTGTAAGTTCCCCCTCCATCATTACCTTTGCTGTCTGTTTATTATATATGGCTTCGATTGCTTGAATAAATTTTTTAGCAAAACCCATCTGTTCCAATAGTAATAACATAAATCTCCAATTCACGTTGTCAAATGCCTTTTGAGCATCTAAAAATATCAAAGCCATTTGCTTTTCAGGATGAGCCTTATAGTATTCCAAAGTATCCAAGATTACTCTCATATTGTCTCTGATTTGTCTCTTTGGCAGAAATCCATTTTGATCTGGGTGAATAAAATTATTTAAATATTTTTTAAGTCTTTCTGCTAAAATTGAAGCAAAGATTTTATCGTCTGCATTCAATAAGGAGATGGGTCTGTAGTTCTTAATTTGCAGTGGGTCAGCCTCTTCTTTTGGAATAAGTGTGATATAAGCCTCTGACCATGTTTTGGGTATCATCTTCTTTAACATAACTTCATTCATGACTTCTAACAATGGGATGCTCAATGATTCTTGAAATGTTTTATAGAATTCTGCCGGAAGCCCATCTGGACCCGGTGCTTTCCCATTGTTTTGTCTCTTAAATGCTTCATTTAATTCCATCATTGTTATATTGCTTTCTAACATTTCTTCAGTCTCTTTAGGTATCTTCGGTAAATTAGCATTGTGTAAATACTGTTTGACTTTTTCCTCATGAATATTCTCTTGTTTATATAGTTGCCCATAAAAATCTCAAATAATTTCTTTTTTCTCCTTATTACCATAACAAACTTGGCCTTGATCATCTATTAACTTCAATATTTTTCTTGATTCCTTCTCCTTTCTCAATTTATATGCTCGCCATCTTCATTGTATCCCACACATTCTGCGTTGAAGTATCTTCTTTTTTATTTTCTCTGAAAAAGAAAGTCAATTCCTTCTCCATCCATTGTATAAAATCTTTCTCCTTTAAAATAGTATTATTTGATTTCCATCTCGATCTTTTTTTTTTGTCCCTTCCATTTAATTGTCATTGGGCTATGATCTGCCCAAGTACTTGTTTCAATATTTGTTTCTTGAATATTGGATATTAACTCTGTTGACATCCAAATCATATCTAATCTGGACCATGATAAATGTCTATTTGAATAAAAAGTATATTGTTTAGCTTTAACATTTCTTTCTCTCCAAATATCTTTGAAAGATAGTTCGTCTGTCATTTTAAAAAAAGATTTAGAGAGAGCCTTTCTATTTTGCTTGATTGTTGTTGCTATATAGTCCAATTTATTGTCCACAATTCCATTAAAGTCTCCCATCATAATTATATTAACATAGTCCAGTCCAGTTATTTTCATGTGCAGCTTTTTATAAAACTCTTCTTGTTTATCATTCGGAGCATAAATTGCAATCAAGAGTATTTTTATATTATTGTCCATTATTTCCACCATTAATACTCTTCTGTCTTCATCCGTGTAGATCAGTTTTGCTGGGATAGCCTCTTTAATGTATAGAACCACTCCTCTTTTCTTACATTGAGTCAAAGAAGTAAATATTTTCCCCAATTTTGGCTGTACTAACAATTGTTCATGTTGTTTTTTGATATGAACTTCTTGTAGACAAATTATATCAAATTTTAATTTCTCTAATTTATGAAAAGTTTTCCTTCTTTTAACAGCTGAATTAAGTCCATTTATGTTCATTGTAATCAGTTTTCTTTCTTCCATGATTATGCTTTATATTTAGGTCTAACAGCTCTTGTGGATCTCACTTCACGCTGTTCTTTACTGTCCACCTGTCCACCTACAGCTCCTTTCTCTTTTTCGGTCTCCAGTTGTTCCTCTTGAAACTCAATTAATGAGACCTCTTTCTCTGCCTCCTCTCTTCTTCTTCCAAAAAATTCTGCATGGAAAAGTTCTGCTTTCTCAATTGAATCAATTCTATGTCTCTGCTCTTGCCACGTAAACATTAATCCTTCTGGAATCAGCCATCTATAATTCACTTCATTTTCCAGTAGCATTTTGGTCAGAAATCGATATTCTCTTCTCATCTCTCTCACTCTTCTGGGTATTTGTTTTAAAACCACAATCTCTTTACCTTTGTATTTCAATGTTTTCTCTCTTACCACTTGTAATATTTGTGTTTTGATGGATTTTTTGGTAAATCTAATATGGACTTCCTTTGGTAATTTATTTCTCATCGCATATCTTGTATAAACTCGATATACCTCATCTACTCCATCCATCATCTTTTCCTCTGTAATTTCCAAAGCATCTGCCAAAATTTCTATCATTATCGCAGCCAAATTTTCTCCTTTTTCCTCTTCTATATTTTGAAATCTGAGATAAAATTCTGACCTTTCCATCTCCCACCTCAACATCCCACTTTTTTCTTGTTCAACCACTGTTAATCTACTGTCAATATTTCCAATCTTCTCCTCTCTTTGTTTCCCTTCTTCCTCTATTTTTTGGAATCTCTCCTCATACTTCCCCATCATTTGTTTGATATTTTCCACTTTTTCATCAGTCTTCTCTAATCTTTGTTCAATGATGTCTGATTTTATCTTGAGATCTTGGATTCCTTGCATACTCATCTGTAAAGTTAGTATTTCTTGTTCTTTATTTTGCTTCAACATTGTCTGAATTAAACGTTGTCCTCCAGCTGGTGGGGAAGCAGAGGTAGAAGTAGAAATGCCAACTGGTATTGGTTTCCTGCTCATTTTAATGCCTCCAAAGCTTCAAATACTTTTTGACTTTTAATCCAACTGGTAGAATAGTCAATTATAATCCAAAATGGAAAAATCCAATAGTAAAAGACCCAAAACCAAAGAAGAAAAAGGAAAAAAGAAAGAAGAAAAATCTTCAGGTTCTTCTTGACCCTAATCCAATTACAAAGTAGTCCACCATAAAAAAGGAAAAATAGAAAGGAAAAAAACAAACAAACCCAAAAATGATATTATTGATTAAGAGCAAATAAAAAACAAAAGAAAAAAAGAAATTCCTTCAGGTTCTTCACACCTTAATCTCAATAATCAAAAAAGAAAAACAAAGTGGTCCAAAAACATGGATAGAAAAAGCAAAGAAATCCCAATAAAAATAAAGAGAAAAAAAGAAAAATGAAGAAAAAACTCTGAGACTTTCCCTTTAAAATAACAGGCAAAAATAAGAATATTACTAGAATTGAAATTTACAAAAAGGCTGGCGAATGGGGTATATATATATATATATAAGAGAGCACACTGCACTTTATTTATTTATCCAAGGCTCTTATTATGACTCTCTTCTCTAGCAGCTTCAAAGCTAAGCCTCAAGTGTTGAAATATTGATAAGAGTCCAGGAAAACACCTGTAATAATATTTTGCTGTGCTCTCCCTCTATCTTATCATGTTGAAATGTCCTTGAGAAGGAGTCTTCTTACAACTCTTTCCAATTCAAATAAAGTATTTTCAAGCCTCTAGTTGGCAGTGTTGCAATGTTTCTTAATGCTCTTCCCCCCCCAACCAGAAAAAATGAATAATGTATACAAAAAAAAAAGAAAAAGAAAAAGAAAATAGCTAAAGGGAGCCTCTATCCTAGAAAAAATTAAAAAATCAAAAGGAGCATAAAAGATATATATAAGAGAAAATTCAATCCGATTACCAACAAAGTCACACTTAAGTCCCCAGAGAAAAAGTAAGAAAAAGAAAAAAGAATCCAAGCCTCAATTTGACATCACTTTAGAAAACGCCGCTCAAACAGTTTTGGTCAAAAAAAAAGCCTCACAGGTTTCTTCTTTGTTCAGGATGCCCTTTCAAACCTCAGCGAATTTACAACACAAAAGGAATTTCTCACCCAGCCAACACACTTCTTTCCAGCCACTTTCTTTCTGGAGCTGTCCTGACTTCAGCAGCTATGGGGGCTGCCTCTCCACCGCCAGCAAAAGGGCTTCTCCCAGATCAAACCAGAGATTTTGCGATATCTCTGGGATCCTGGGACAGTACCCTTCTCAATCCCTGTCTCTATGGGACGGTTTAGGTCCGTTGGGACTGACCAGGGGCGAAAATATCGGCTGCGATCTCAGAGCCCCAAGATCGCAGCTGTATCGCCGAAATGAAGCTCCACCTTCTACCAATCAGCTGGCTCGTTTTAATTCAGATCCACATCAATGTCATTGGCAATCATTAAAGAGAATTTTAAGATATCTTAAAGGAACAATGAACCATGCATTGTATATAGAACCAAAGGGTGATTTGAGTCTTAGTGCCTATGCAGATGCAAGTTTTGCAACTGATATAAACACTAGAAAATCAACATCTGGGATGGCTATATTATTTGGTAAGACACTAATAGGGTGGAGGTCAATCAGACAACAGCATATTAGCTTGTCCACGATGGAAGCGGAATTTTCATGTCTGTCATTACTATGCACTGACTTAATTCTGTACAAACAGTTATTATTAGACATGGGTGTAACTGTTAAAGATTCCATTATTGTGTACGAGGACAACCAGGCAGCTATAAAGTTAGCTACTAATATTGCTGTAAAAACTAGATCAAAGCATACTGATTTAAGATACTTAAATGTTAGAGAATCTGTAAAGAATGGGCTAATTAAATTGGAATACTGCATGACAGAAGAAAACATTGCAGACCAATTTACAAAAGCTCAAGGAGTAATTAAGTTTAAAGAGAGTTGTAACAAATATGATTTAAAGATGTAAATAGTTATATTTATTATTATTTCCTAAAAGGGGAGAATGTTAGGGATAACATTGTTTACCCTAACTGGTTTAGGTAAAATAATAAACATGTAATCATAGTTTATAAGTTAAAGTGTCTGCAACTTTAAATATGGGAATGTAATTAGGGGAGTGGTTGTGAAAGCACTTTAAAAGAAGCAAGACGACAGCTTGCTCTCTCTCTGGCTTTGATGATCCCTAATTACTGCATGGACTCAAGACTGTGTTACTCGAACGGGAGAGAAACAAAGGACTGACTTGTAAGTGAACTGACATAGGATATTCTACACGGACTTTGCTTACTGAATATCCTTGAATGGACTGACTAAATGATACATGACTAATGGACTGTTATTTTGACTGTGCTATAAATGGAATAAACTATATTTTTGATAGCACAAGCGTATCTGTTATTTTTACTGTATGTTAACAAACATACAAACTTAGCTCACTCATTTATCTGTGTGCCTATCTGACTAACGCTGCACATTCTGTTTAGCTTGTCTCCTTAACCCTGGTTGGGGAACACAGGCTTAACACCCTGGTCTCATTTTCATCATGGCACAGATGGAACAACTTTTGACATAGTCCTCAACACCTACTTTCATTTTTGGCTACGAGAATTGCCTTCTAGTTAGATGGAGGGTTTTCAAGAACCCAAAGTGACCACCCAGTGAAGAGTCGTGCCTCCGCCATAGTACCAACAGCCTCAAGTTTCTGGGCAGGTAAAGTTTGGATCCCTTCCATGCCAATCCATCCCTTAAAGTTAGGTCCCCTTGGTTTTCCGCAAACCACGGGTCAGTCAAAAGCACCACCTTTAGGTCTGCAGTTAATTTGTCTTCAGGGGGTTCAATTCAACATTTGGCTTGGGCCCTAGTGATGGCTTGGGCTACGATTTGTGTTTCTGAAATCATTGCATGGATGACTTTTTCTTGGCGGCTCTCATCTTGGGGGTTTTCTTGACAGCGCATCAGCCAGTAAATTCTTCCCCCCTGGGATGTCTTTTAGGTTGAAATTAAAACACTTAAAGTATTGAGCCCAGTGAACTTGTTTAGGTGAAAGCTTCCAGGGTGTTTTTAGGGCTTCAAGGATTTTGTGGTCAGTCCACACCTCGAATGACTCTTTAGACCCTTCTGGGAAGTGTCCCCAGGACAGGAGGGCCCATTGGACTGCAAAGTCTTCCTTTTCCCACACTGTCCACCTTCGCTCTGTATCTGTTAGTTTTTTAGATACATACACACAGGGTAGTAGCTGGCTTTGGGAGTTCTTTTGGAGAAGCACAGCAGCCACAACAACATCACTGGCATTGGCTTGAACAATAAACGGCCTGTCAGAGTCTGGATGTTGGAGAATAGGCTCTTCTGCAAAGAGGTGCTTTGAATTCTCGGATGCTTTTTGACAGTCCATTGTCCAAGCTAGTAGCTGAGTTGGTTTTGGCTTTACGGGAGGGTCCCCAGTTTTTAGCAACTCCGTCAGTGGAAGAGCTACTTCTGCGAAGGCTGGAATGAATTGTCTGTAGAAGTTGGCAAAACCTCGGAAGCTTTGGAGCTGTTTGTGATTGCGAGGGGGCTGCCAGTCCAGCATAGCTCTCACTTTCCCTGGATCTACAGTATCTGAATTCCGTCATTTGACACTCAGTAGCCCATGTAGTCTAAGGAAGCCTTATGGAACTCGTATTTTGATAGCTTCACTTAGAGTTTTGTGGTTAGAAGTTTTTTCAGTACTTGCCGCACTAATTTGACATGCTCCTCTAGCATTTTGCTGAATATAAGAATGTCACTCAGGTACACTAGGACTCCCTTATATAAATGCTGATGCAACACTTCATTGATTAATTGCATAAAAACTGCAGGGGCTCCTTGGAGCCCAGAAGGCATGACTCAGAATTGAAAACTTCCTAGAGGACAATTGAAAGCTATTTTCCATTCATCCCCCCCCCCCAAATGCACACTCTGTAATAAGCTTCTCTGAGGTCTAGCTTCGTAAATATTTTGCCCTTTGATAGGTGATTCAATAAGTCTTTCATGAGGGGAAGTGGGGTAGGTGTTTTGCACACACACAGCATTAATTCCCTGAAAATCCATGCAAACTCTCAACACCCCCCCCCCAATCTTTCTTCTCCTTAAACAGCACTGGGACAGCTACTTTATATTTTGTGGGCTCAATGAATCCTGTAGCTAAGTTGGTGTCAATGTATTTCCTCAATTCCGTCATTTCCACGGGTGTCATGGAGTACATTTTTGGCTTTGGCAACTTGACTCCCGGCTTGATTTCAATTGCACAGTCAGTTGACTGGTGAGGTGGGAGGATATTACATTCCTCCTCACTAAAAATGCCTGCCAAGTCTCTGTATTCTTTAGGGACTGAGGTGTTGCCTGGCAATGTCTCTGCCACGGCAGCGGCTGCTTCTGATGGCTGGGGCTAATTGGTGGCTAGCCCCTATCAGGAGGGATAGGTGGCAGGGGGTCAATGCCTATGATGATTTTCCTGTAGCCATCTGTTGAGGTAATTCCCTGTTAGGAGAATGAGCGCATACAGGGAGACATAGTGAAAGTAGGGAAGAATAACACACACACAGCACACAGATATGCTGTACAGTAAATGTAGGTTTTTACTTCCAATAAACGTTTAAGCACAGTCCAAACAAGCAGTCCAAGTCATTCACAGGTAAGGCAGTCAGTGTTCAGTTCAGGGATAATCCAAATATCAAAGTCCAGTATCAAAAAACAGTTCAGTAACAGACTTACATCAACGATCAGTAACAGTCATTAGGAGGAACGGCAATACTGTCCAACAGAAGGAAATAGAGACTCACTGAGACTCAAAAATACACTCCAGAAACACTAGAACAGGAACTAAACAACCCAGGTTTCTGGCTCCATCTTATGGCCATTTGATGAACCACACCCAATTACAGTTTTTGCATTTTATTAAAGATACAGTATTAAAATGTCTATCCTGGTTTATATATTTCCAACCCAAATAACTGTTAGGTGACTTACATTCCTAACACCATCTTCTCATTTGATAGTAGGGGCCCATTTGACAAGCCAGGCAAGTCCCAATATGACAGATTTGGTCATTTTTAGGACTACTACGAACCATATGAGCTCCTGGTGCATTTTGAATCTAACAAGTTCTGTGACTTGGGTGGCAGGGGCTCCACCAATCAGTTTCCCATCCACTTGCTCCAAACGAATTGGGCATGCTAAGGGCCTTGTCTTTATTCCTAACTGCTCAACAATGGGGAAACCAAAAGGAAACCAAAAAGGAAGGAAGGAAGGAAGGAAGGAAGGAAGGAAGGAAGGAAGGAAGGAAGGAAGGAAGGAAGGAAGGAAGGGAGGGAGAGAAATAGGAAGGGAGAGAGAGAGAGAAAACTCTGCTATTATTTTTAATTGTTCCATTATTTATCCTATATTTTACGTTGTCCCTACACCTAGAGTGATTTTACTGCCTTTCTTTTGCCCAGGGCTACCACATATTTTTCAGGGTTTACATGCATTCAATGTCTATAGTCCAGAGAATAAATACACATGTGTTTAACAGAGTTGAAAGGGACTTTGGAGGTCTTCTAGTCCAACCCCCTGCTCAGGCAGGAAAACTGGGGATGCCAAACTCTGAGTAGTGGGAAAGGTGTCAGAATAACAGAATAACATTTACAAGGGACCTTGGGGGGAACCCTATACCATTTCAGAGAAATGGCTGTCCAGTCTTTTCTTTAAAATTTCCAGTGATTGAGCACCCAGAACTTTTGGAGACAAACAATTCCACTGGTTAATTGTTCTCACTGTCAGGAAGTTTCTCCTTAGTTTTAGGTTGCTTTCTCTCTTTGATCAGTTTCCATTGCTTCTTGTTTGCCTTCTGGTGCTTTGGAAAATACATTGCCCCCCCCTTCTTTCTGGTAGCCCCTTAAAAGCCTGTTGCAGGGGCTTCTGGTTTGCCAGGCTTCGGTGGCGGCAGGGATTCGTGATCCAGCGCGATCCCTGTCGCGCTAGCCATCTTGGTGCCTCTGATCCGGACGGGTCTGGAGGATAAGGCTGCCCTGCAGAGGCAGCTGAAGACAGGGGGGATCCGGATAGGGGTTTGGGGGTATTGCAGACCCCCTTCCCAGCTGGCAAAACCCCCTTTTCTCAAGACGGTGGAGCGGCGGTCAGTAATGGCCGCCACAAAGAAGCCGGCAGCTGGTAAAGATTGCGCAGGAGGAAGAAGGAGAAAGTCTTGAAGTGAAAGTTCTTTGGCTGTACTGGGACCTTAAGATACATTTAACATCCTGAAAACTATGCTTTTCTTTGAACGATACTTTGTTTCCAGAGGAGATCTTTAAAGCGGCGAATGGAAGTGCTGAAAGAGAAAGTTTACTCTCCTTCCCTACGGAGTTAACAAATGGACATTGAAAAACCTGCTTTTTTATAGAAGGTAAAAATTTAAAGCTTTTTGTTACAAGTGCGAAGGGAGAGGACAAAAAAAATTTTATATTAGGATCTTGTTGGAGGAGATGCCTTGAAGATTTTCAGACTAGAAGTTAATTGCAATAAGATTTTAAAATACAGACTGGGTTTTTTCTTTTCAATTGATATTACCCCAGGAAGAGAAAGTGCAAAGGGAAGAACTTTGTGCTCTATTTGGACTGCTTGATGACTCTGAGACTTTGAGGAACTGTTGTAAGCTTTGAAATATCTTGGTTGTTTTAAGAAGAAGAAGAGGGGGGGGGGAAGAAAAGAAGAAAAGGTTTATAATGGTTTTATCTGTTGATGAACTAAGAAAGGAATATGGAAAGACAAAGAAAGAAGGCAAGGACGCTGTGGGAGAAGCCTTTCACTTTTTAGAAATGGCGCTTGCTATTTATCAGCAAACACAACAATTGATGGAGGAAGCAGAAGAAGAAGAAGAAGCCATCTTTAATGAATCCAAAAGCTTGATTAAGAAAGAAAGGAGAAAGAGAGGAAGGAAAATGAAGGACTTAAGACCTAAAAAAAACACCCAAGAAAAAGAAAAATAAGATGCAAAATCAATACAATCTTAGAAAGCAAAAGAAAAGAGGAATACAACAGAGAAGGGAAGCTAAAAAGGTGGAGGTTGGGGGGGGTAAAAAGGCCAGGTGGGATAAGAAAGGAAGGGAAAGGGGGGGGAAAGCCACAAAGGTATGAAACAAGATGGGAAAAAGCAAATTTTTTTTAGGGATAAAGGGTAATGTATAATTTAAAAAAAAAAAGATTCTGCAAGGTACATAAGATAGTATCACAGTATTTGTATTAGAAATAGAAAATTAGAATCTTATAAGATCTAATAAAAGATTAAAATACTAAAATGTTTAGTAATGATAGATTTTAAAATTTAATAAAATATTAAAGGGAAGGTCTAAAATATTTAGTTCAATTATAGAGTTTGATTATTGCGTTGATGTTATTATAAACTTATTATTGCAGCATTTGTCTTTGAAATAGATAATTGGAATGTTACAAGAGTTCATATTTAATTATGTATTTAATTATTTTATAGATTTACTATTTTTTCTTTTTCTTAAAATTTAGTAGGTAGTGTTAAGCCTGGGTTCCCCAACCAGGGTTAAGGAGACAAGCTAAACAGAATGTGCAGCGTTAGTCAGATAGGCACACAGATAAATGAGTGATATAAGTTTGCATGTTTGTTAACATCCAGTAAAAATAACAGATACGCTTGTGCTATCAAAAATATAGTTTATTCCATTTAGCATAGTCAAAATAACAGTCCATTAGTCATGTATCATATCAGTCAGTCCATTCAAGGATATTCAGTTAGCAAAGTCCGTATAGAATATCCTATGTCAGTTCACTTACAAATCAGTCCTTTGTCTCTCTCCCGTTCGAGTAACGCAGTCTTGAGTCCATGCAGTAATTAGGGATCATCAAAGCCAGGAGAGAGCAAGCTGTCGTCTTGCTTCTTTAAAGTGCTTTCACAACCACTCCCTTAATTACATTCCTATATTTAAAGTTGCAGACACTTTAACTTATAAACCATGATTACATATTTATTATTTTACCTAAACCAGTTAGGGTAAACAATGTTTACAGGTAGAATGTACGAAGCAGAATCAGATTGGGAACTAGGTGTTATTTTCAATGTCAATTTAGGGAAACGATAGAAAGGCATCATACTTCGATTAGTGATTTCAGGAGAAATCCTTTTTTTTATTATAGGGAATGAGATAAATGGATAATTGGAAAAGAATGGACAAAAGATAGAAGTATAATGATTTAAATTAAGATGAAATAAATAAAATAGAATTAAGAAGAGTGAAAAGCGGGGAGAATTTATTTAGAAGATATAGAATGGTAAATAAGATAGGTAATGGTATATAAGATGAGCATGAACTTAATTGAAGTCCCTATAAAGAGAGGTAATCTGGGGCCAAGCCACTTTCTAAAAAGAAGTTTTATGTTTTGTGTGTCTATGTTTGTTTGAGAATTAATAAAACCTTGGAGGAATGTCAGATGAGAATAATTGTAAACAAGCCAGAGAGAAATGAATATGATAACTATAAAATGGATAAATATAGAAAAGAATTGTAATTGAATAAGAGTAAAGAGAAATAATGAGAAATTTGCTGAAAGATATTTATGTGTCCATATGGAAAAGGGATAAATTAGAATTATGTTGTATAAAATAATGTTTTATTCGACTTGTAAAAATTTATAATGGAAAGAGGTTTTATGTGCTCAATGTTTTATGATGTTTTGTTTGTCTTTAAAATTAATAAAATTTGTTTTAAAAAAAAAAGCCTGTTGCCTATCACCCTCTTGGGCAAAGCATGTGAGCCATTTCGTCCTTTCAGGGGTCCATGAAAATACATCTATAGTATGTAGATAATAAAGTCAAAAAAAGGTGAACAGTTTTACAGAACTATAGATACGTTGAGGCTGGGTGTGACAAGGAATGGCTGGGAGGGGAGGGGCCAGGCAAGGCACCCCTTGACATGAGTAACATTGAGTTGGCCACGCCCACCCAGTCACATGACCACCAAGCACAGCCACCCAGTCACATGACCAAGTCACGACCACCCAGACACGTCCACCAAGCCATGCCCATCAAGCAAGCCACGGCCACAGAATCAGTTGAATCACACCACTGCTCCCCCTTCTTCCATGGGCTCTTTGATGCTACTCTCTGCCTCTTCCATCAGTTCTTCGAAGTCCAAGTTCTCATGGGAACTTGGTAAAGGACAGAAAGGAAGCTGTTTGAGAGGAATTTGCTTCCCTCTCATCTGAAGGGGTTGGTGAGCCAGGAAGTGATTGATGGAACACAGAAACAGTATTAAAAGGTCCCGCCCCGCCCCCACCCAGGCACTGAAAGCCAGAGGTAGAAGACCCATCATAAGCAAGTGCCCTGCCTTCCCCTGGAGCAGTCCAGAGAGGCTGGTTAACTCCATCAAAAGGTTCCTCGGGCACTGTGGTGATGGGGTCTGAAAGTCTAGCAGGATGTGGTTTCTCAGGGAAGCGTAGATGAAACTGGCAAACTACTATAAGTCAGGGGCACTAACACACTGTGCTTTCTCCCAGGAGTGATCAGAGACTGGGTAGCCTTTCCAGTGAATTAGATATTGGATGCCCTTGTCTCTGCACCTAGAGTCCAGGATTTCTTGTACTTTGTATTCCATTTCCACCTCAACAATGACTGGAGACAGGGGGGAGTGCTGGGAGCACTCCTTAAACAGCAAGGAGTGATGAAAAACTGGATGTACCTTCATGGAAAGAGGCAATTGGAGGTGAAAGGAGATCTGCTGGAAAACTTTGAATGGCCCCACAAACTTGGTATCTAGCTTCTTTGAAGGACTTGAGGATGCTAAGAATTTTGTGGAGATCCAGACCTTGTCTACCTCCACTATCAGCGGCCCCTTCTGCTGGTGGATATCCAGTCTTCTTGTAAGACTGCTTCCCTTGGTCAACCTGTTGCTTCAACAGGGCTTGTGTGGCAAGTTGGTCTTGTAAAAATTAAACAGCTCCAGGGATTATTCCATGGGGCTGTCCAGCAATACTCTCAAGTGAGCCCCATAGAGCCCCATAGAGAGTCTGGAAAAGCGTAATTGAGGTTGATGTGTGTAGAAAATTCTGGAAGTGGCAACAAAGAAGGCCAGTTGTCCTGACCGTATGTGCAGTAACACCTTAAGTATTGCTGAAGCAATTGGTTAGTTTTTTCAGCTTCTTCATTGGTGGCAGGGTAGTGGGCTGAAGAGTGGCTCACCATGACATGCAAGAGCTGAAATAACACTTTTCAGAATCTGGATTGGAATGAGAGCCTCTATCTGATATTAAAGTTGAGATCATGCCGCAATAGTGAAACAAGTGGTTGAGGAAATGCTGGACTGTTTCTTTGGCAGAGGGTGATCCCTTGCAGGGTATGAAATGAGCCATCTTGATGAACAGATCCACTACCACCAAGAGATAAAGGCTTACACTGAGGGTAAGTCAATAATAAAATCCAGAGAGACTTAATGCCAAGGGCGGGGTGGTGTAGGAAGAGCGTGCAAGAGTCCTGCACACCTCTGATGAAGTGGTTTTGCCCACCTGCATGTGTGGCAGGATGCCATGTAGTCCTTGATGTATGCCACCATCTTTGGCCACCAAAAGTCTGAGAGTTCTGTGCAGTCTTGAACACTCCCCCCTCCAAATGTCTTGCTGTTTGGTTGGCATGTCGAAGTTGTAAAACCTCTTCCCTGCAAGGGGGAAAAGGAACCATGATCCTTCCCTTGCATTTCAAAGTGCCTCCCTCCATTGTGAATGGGGATATGGTACCTGTTGGTGCCTCCTTGAGGTCATCCATCCAGGCCTGGGAGAAGCGGTCTAGCCATTGCTGAGCCTTGATCCTGGTGATTAAGTCCTGGTGTGGTTGTGTAGCTCACAATATTTTTTTTCCCTGCTTCTTATTCTAGCCGTTTATTTCTCTTGCCCTGCTTCCACTTGTAGTGTTGGGAAACTCACAGTGCACAGCAAATGTACCAACTTGTTTTCTTTGGTTTCCTGACTATATTGGTCTATGTCTTCCTTATAGGTTATGGGTTTTTTGGGAGAAGGAGAGAATCTACCTTTAATTATTTTTAATCATATGAACCCAATTCCAGAATTACCTGTATTAAAGAGGTGTCTATCTGCTGTCTCCACATCCCATACATTTTTATATTCCTATCGTTTGCAATTTTTCTAAAATGAAGGCCTCCAAAGCTGTGTCATTTTCCATTAGGCAAGTTGCTTCACCTTCTTGATCATTTTTGCTGTCCTTTTTTAAAGTTTCAGTATATAGGCAATATTATTTATCAGGTATTATTATTGGAGCAGCATCTTGCACCCCAATATAAAATCTCAAATTAACGATTATGGGTTGTTGTTGTTTTGAGTGGGGGGGGGGTTATCTCTGATATAGTTTCAGGCATGGGTGAAATGAATGGAGACAGTCTTAGTTGGTGAACTTTCAGCTCTTTATTACATAGTGACTTAAGACTTTAATAACAACTCTGCCTTATATAGGCAACCTTAATGCGAAATAACCAATAGGGAGCTGTAAGACGCTAGCTCCAAAACCAATAAGAGTCCTTCGTTAAGGGCCAATCGGATTCTCTGAACCCAACCAATCCGATCGAGCCGCTTAACAACCAATCAGAAGTGCAGGGCCAGAACCCTGCACTTTACCCCAAGCTCGCTTTTATTTTAACTATTTACATACATAACACCCTTTCCCCCTGGCTCCTCAATTATGGTGTGATTATATAGTCCTTCAAATAGGACGGTTGTCTTTTGGGTCTATCAGATTTTCTTTGGACTGGCTGCGTGCAGTCCTGTTGAGGTAGAATGTTGTTTGTCGGTGGCTCCGCTTCTCGTTCTGGTGTGATTTCCCTTGGAGCGTACGATTCTTCCTCCTGCTCCATTTCCTGAGTTTCACTTGATTCATCGCTCTCTTGGAACAGGTTCCCTGGAATGTCGTCTTCTTCCATTCCTTCCCGCCCCCCTCAGTTTGGTCGTAGGGGAGTTGTTGGCTGGCCAATATGAGTCGTGACCGTAATTGGTCAATATGTCGTTTCCACAGTCTTTCATCAACACATCTTACAATATAGGATTTGGGCCCAGTCTCGCGTATTATCATTGCTTCAATCCAAACCGGGTCACCTGATAAATTTCTTGCATAAACGGGGTCGCCTACCTTGAAGGTACGGTAGCGTCCGCTGGATCCTGCAGGCTTTTCTGGCTCGTAAGCAGGGTGCAGTCGGTCGAGGCGGGAACGGAGTTTTCGCCCCATGAGAAGTTCTGCGGGAGTTCTGCAGGTTATGCTGTGCGGAGTGATGTGTTGTAGAAGTAGAATGCGGGGTTTTTTTTCGTCAATATTATCATAGTCCACTTTTTGCAAAGTCTTTTTTACAAATTGGACCATGCGTTCCGCTCGGCCGTTGGTAGCAGGATGCGCCGGCGAGGTGAGCGCATGGCGGATGCCATTATCAGCAAGGTACTGTTCAAGCATTAGCGCTGTAAACTGTGGTCCGTTGTCAGACACCAGGACGTCTGGCAATCCATGAGTTGCAAAGAGTCTATTAAGGACTTTAATGACTGCTTCGGAGGTTGTATTGGTCATTTGATGAATTTCTAACCAATTAGAGTATGCATCGACAGTCAACAGCAATGTGTGTCCTTTTATCGGCCCTGCGAAATCCAGGTGGATTCTGGACCCGGGTCCGCGTGGCGTCTCCCATTCGGTCGGTGCAGTTTTTGGCAGTGCGTTGCTGGTTTGTTGGCACTTAGTACAGGCCTTGACCCATTGCTCGATGTGTCAGTCCATGCCTGGCCACCAAGCGTAGCTCCGTGCGAGTGCTTTCATCCGCATGATCCCGGGATGTCCTTCGTGCAAAATTTGTAACAGCATCTTTTGGAGTCGTTCTGGAACGACGACTCTATCGCCCCAGATAACGCAGCCTTTTTGTGAAAAAAGTTCAGTCTGCCTTGTTTTAAATGGCGCGAAGTCATCTGGGACCTGGTCCAATGGCCATCCATGTTCTACCCAGCCTAGGACTCGAGCTAGGGTGTGGTCTCGTCTAGTCTCTCTTGCGATATCTTGAGCAGTCATAGGGGGTGAGTTGAGCATCTCAATTTGTAACGCTGATACTGTTGGTGCCGGATCGTCGAGAGTCTCTGGTAGCGGTGCTCTGTTGAGTGCGTCGGCGTGGGGAATGGCTTTCCCCGGGCGATATAACAATCGATAATTATAAGCAGCTAGGAACTCTGACCATCGAGTCATTCTTGGGGACAATATATAGGGGGTTGGTTTGTCCCCAGCGATTATCCCCAGTAAAGGTTTGTGGTCAGTTACAATGGTAAATGTCCTTCCATATACATACTCATGGAATTTTTTTACGGCTGACACAATTGCAAGAGCTTCCTTATCTATTTGTCCATAGTTACGTTCTGCCTGAGAAAGAGTCTTCGAAAAGTGTGCAACGGGGGCCTCATTTCCATTAGGCAGCACATGGCTCAAAATGGCGCCCACCCCAAACGGTGAGGCATCACAAGTTATAACCAATGGTAATGTTTCATTATATTGCATAAGTACAGAATCAGATGTAAGTTAATCTTTTACATTTCGAAACGCTTTTTCCTCCCGGTAACCCCAAACCCACAATGCTTTCTTATCTAATAACCGGTGTAACGGTTCAGCCACAGTCGCCTTTTGCGGTAAAAACACATTATAGAAATTGAGAAGGCCTAAAAATGCCTGGAGATCTGTTTTGTTACGGGGTCTGGGAGCATTTTTTATCGCCCTTAATTTACTCTCAGTAGGGTGAATACCCTGACTATCAATGCGATAACCTAGAAATTCAACACTGTCGGTATACAGGTGACATTTATCCCTTTTTACTTTCAATACTGCTTTTTGGAATTTTTTAAGAACACATTTTAAACGATTCTGCAGAATTTTTTTACTAGGAGCTGCAATTAACACGTCATCAAAATACGGAACCATGCCCTTGATTCCCTGCAATAATCGTTCCATTAAACTTTGGAATATTCCCGGGGCTACACTTACCTCGAATTGCAATTGGGTACATTTAAAAGCACCTCTGTGCGTTACTATCGTTTGAGCTTGGGCTGTTTTATCGTCCACGGGCAATTGTTGATAGGCTTGAGCTAAATCTAACTTAGCAAAAACCTTTCCTGCCAATTGGCGAAAGTTGGTTCCCTTTGAGGCCTGACTTGGTCCCGGTAAACTGCGACAGACTCGACTGATGTGGCCTCGTTTTCTGCACTCATGGCAGAGTGCGTCACGGAATTTGCAGTCTGCCCTGGGGTGGTTTGCCTCGCAACCAGCGCAAGGGCATGAGGGTTTAGGGCGAGGGTCCTGGTCGGACCGCAGTCGATGGACCCCTTCTTCATCGCTGTCTGACGACGAAGAGAGGTCCTCGTAGTGCGTCGTCGCTAGCTGCCCTTCTGAGCTGGGTAAGATGTCGCCTGTTGGTGGGGTCGTTGGGTTTCGGCTTCGCCGTAGTTGCGCCACGGACTTTTTGGTCGCCTCAGCAGCAGTGGCTTCGGCGATGTTGTCGCCTTTCGCCATCAGCTTGCTTTGCACGCCTAGCGCATCTAATCCCAGAATTAATCGGTCTCTCAGTGCTTCATCTAAGTCTGCGAACCCGCAGAGGCCTCCTAAGTGTCGGAGGTCTGCCACGAAGTCAGCCACACTCTCTCCTTTTCGCTGGCTTCTTTGATAGAACTCGTGGCGTCTCACGAGTGTTGGTACGGTTGGCGCGTAATGGTCTCTCAGGAGAGGTTCGAGGTCGTCCCAGCTCATTGCTTTCACTTCTCGAGGTTTCGCGAGTGCTTTCGCCATTTTAAAGACAGCCGGGCCGCAGTACGTCAGGAACAGCGCCCGCTTCTTGGCTGGTGTGGTGTCCTTCAGGTTGTTTGTTTCAAGGAACATTTGGAAGCGATCCATGTAGGATTCCCAATCCTCTTGGTTTGGATCGAACGGAGTGGGTGGTACGATGCCGCTGGACATGGTTTCCATTGGTGGCGTCGTCTTAACACGTGCTCTGTTTTTCTTCCAAGTTCCTTAAGATCAAATGTCTCCAAATCCCATCCTCGTCGCCAGTGATATAGTTTCAGGCATGGGTGAAATGAATGGAGACAGTCTTAGTTGGTGAACTTTCAGCTCTTTATTACATAGTGACTTAAGACTTTAATAACAACAACTCTGCCTTATATAGGCAACCTTAATGCAAAATAACCAATAGGGAGCTGTAAAACGCTAGCTCCAAAACCAATAAGAGTCCTTCGTTAAGGGCCAATTGGATTCTCTGAACCCAACCAATCCGATCGAGCCACTTAACAACCAATCAAAAGTGCAGGGCCAGAACCCTGCACTTTACCCCAAGCTCGCTTTTATTTTAACTATTTACATACATAACAATCTCTTTCTTAAGTTTCCTAACATTCAGTACTGGGAATTTTGTAGAGGATTAGAGCATATGCTTTCAGTGAGAAAGTGACAGATACCTGTGCCTGGTGATTGGCCATTTACAAGGATGTAGGCAGGGGTGGGATTCAAATTTTTTAACAACTGGTTCTGTGGGCATGGCTTAGTTGGTGGGTGTGGCTTGGTGGTCATGTGATTGGCTGGGCGTGGCCAACTCAATATCACTCTCATCGAGGCACGCATCTCCTTGCCTGGCCTCTCATGACTGTGGGGATGCTGCAACAGTCATAAGTATGAAAAATGGTCATAAGTCACTTTTTTCAGTGCCATTGTAACTTTGAATGGTCACTCCACACAAGCAAAGTACCAGCAAAGGAGGGGAAAAAAACTCCAGAGAAGTTCCTGAGACAGGAAGTCTAGTCCTGCCAAGAATGTAATAAGGGTTAGCGGAGAAGCAGTTTTTGTAAGCAACACCAGAATGTTTCCTTCCTGCCTTCCTTACAGGATTAGGCTAGTAATTTCTTCTAACAACCGGTTCTCCAAACTGCTTAGAATGTTAACAACCGGTTCTAGCGAATAGGTGTGAACTGGTAGAATCCCACCCCTGGATGTAGGCCTAATTTGCTGCAATTGTTAAACTTGCCCTGTATGCATTTTCTCTCTTCAGAAAGTGGGGCTGGAGAATGAAAAACAGAGCGTTTCTGAGGAGAGGCTAGCTGTCAGCCCGAATGGCTGTGTGAATGGAGAGATCCACGAAGTACAACTGATTTTCTAGCATTTTGAGGGCTTCCAGAAAGCTGAAGGTAGCTTGGAGGGATTACTAAGAGTGGAAGGACAGTTCAACGAGTGCATCTGGATGGCAGTCTGTCATGTGGCTCAGAAGAAACCCCTTCAAGTTATCCCTTCAAAATTCAAGTTACGAACAAAGTTAAATATTTGGGGATATATTTGACGCCAAGATGTACTACACTGAAAGAGAATAATTATATTAAGCTTAAACAGCAGATAGCATCTGACCTGAAAAAATGGGAAAACCTACAATTGTCATTGATAGGTAGAATTTCAACAATCAAGATGAATATTTTACCCAGAATTTTATATTTGTTCCAAACAATACCAATTAGGTTAAGTAAGGATTACTTCGAAGAATTAAATAAAATTGTGTTGAAGTATATTTGGCAAGGCAAGAAAGCGAGAATAAAATTAAAACTTTTACAGGATGCTAGAATTAGAGGAGGATTTGGCCTTCCTAATTGGGAGTTGTATCATCAAGCTACAAACTTAATGTGGGTTAAAGAATGGATAACGTGAAGAAAGACTAGATTGTTGACATTAGAAGGTCATGATTTATTATTGGGTTGGCATGCTTTTTTATGGTATAAGGGAACTAAATCACAGGGTTATTTTAGAAGGCATTATATACGGGAATTGTTATGGTTGAATTGGGAGAAAATTAAGAAACAATGTTATTTGAAAATTCCAGTTTGGTTATCAACTATTGAAGCTTTTTCGTATCCTATAACTTATAAGAAGGAACAAAGAGTTAGATATGGGGAAATATTGGATGAAAAGGGTGAACTTAAAACGATGCAAAATTTAGAAGAACAAGGTATAAAGATGAATTGGTTTTCATATGCGCAAATACATGCAAGGTATCTTAAAGATTCTAAAATAGAAGGATTTTATGATAAACTGACTGATTTAGATAGGATTTTGACAGGTACTGATGAAAAAGTGATTAAAAAACGATATAGTTATTTGTTGGAAATTAAATTAGAGGAAGAACAAGTTAAAGAAATAATGATTGCTTGGGGGAAGAATTTTGGATATGGAATTGATTTAGAGAAATGGCAAAAATTGTCTCAAAATTATAAAATGACAATGTCAACAGCATATAAAGAAAATTTGTACAAGATGTTTTACAGATGGCACTTTCCCCCGACAAGAATAGCAAGAATGTTCAAGAATAAATCTGAAAAGTGCTGGAAATGTCATCAGATACCTGGCTCATACAACCATATGTGGTGGACTTGTGAGGAAGCCAGGAAATATTGGACTAGAATTCGCATATGGCTGGAAAAAATGACAAAGAAACACATAGATTTGAAACCAGAGATTTTTTTATTGGGAATCGTACCTGATATATATTATAAAAATTTAAAGTATTTGATTGTAAATGTATTAACAGCAGCTAGAATTGTATTTGCTAAACATTGGAAGAGTGAGAAAATACCATTAGAGGAAGAAATTATTAAGAAAATATTGGAATGTGCTGAAATGAGTAGATTGACATTTGAAATTAGAGAACAAGATGATAAACAATTTTATGAAGTTTGGGATCTTTTTTATCAATGGTTAGATAATACAATATAATAATAGAATATTTAGAAACTTAGGAAATAATGAATATATAATTTTTCTTGGTTTTGATAATTTTTAAGAATATTTTATTAAGATAGATTTGGTATGATTCTATGATTTGTTATGAAATAATTTAACTTAATTATAGTTATCTCGCTTAAGCATGAATTAGAAAAATTATAGTCAAATGTTTGTTTAATAATGATATTGGGATATTTTATTGATGATTGATAATGTGAGTTATTATGTAATATAATTATTTTGATGACTATGAAATAGATGCACAAAAGGGAGTGGTAAACCAACCGATACACTGTAAATTTATGAAGAATGATCTTTTTATGTTATGTTTTATGTCTTATATGTTTTTTTTCTGTTGTTAAAATCAATAAAACTTTTACCAAAAAAAAAAAGAAGAAACCCCTTCTTAATCTGGACATGGAAGAAGACAACCTGTCATGGCCAAACCGAAGAGCTGACAGCTGGCCAGAACAATCAATGATCCAGTGGAGGAAACAGTTGCACCAATTTTGGCAATTGTGAGTTCCGAATCTATTGGAGTGAGTGCTATCCCCAATTTGGTCCAGGTGTTCTGACCCAAACCTTGTTCCAATAAAACAAACACCAAAAAGCAAAAACCTTTTAATGCTTCTCTGCAAATTCCATTCATTCACAGTTAAAAGGCTATGAAAACTAATTGTCTCTTATAAGAGCAAGCCTTGCCAAGGTTGTGCAAGGCTGCCAAGAACACTAGATTAAGTTGCCAAGAACTATTCAAAACAAAACAAAAAGTCTTCAAACACAAACCAGGATAGTCCAAACATCCACAAGGCTTGAAGTGCAAGAACTAATTTGCTTCCTGTAAAGAGTCCCGGGCTCTCAGGCTGGCTTTTATCTCTTAAGGGAGGGGCCATTACCTTGCAGCCTTACTCCTGAGTCGCCTGTGCTACTGCAGCTGCTCTTTCCTTCAGGCAGCCCTGCGTGCGTGCACACTGGGCACAGGCTCCTCGGGGTCCTCTGCATCACTGTTCCCAGCCTCCACAATCTCTGAAGGCAGCATTCCACTCTCTAATAGTCCTGGCCCCATCCCTGCATCACACGCAGGCCCCTCATCTGAGTCCTTGCTCTCTGAGACCTGAGCTGTCCGCACCTGCTGCCAGCGAACCACAACACCAAGAAATTAAGGAGCTCAAACAAGGAAAGGGGGTGGATGTTTTCCCTTCCCCGTTGATCATCAAAGCAGTGTGAGAAAGTGCTGAGCAACACTAGGGGCCATTAGCTAGGAAGATTTAAAGGAGAACAGTAGCAGCAATTTAATTTTAAACAGAACTCCATGGGGAACTGTGATTGAACTTTTTTCTGCTAAAGCCATACAGGAAATTCAATTTTGGTGATACTAGGTGAAATATAAACTTTAAGAGATGGAAAGTGAGAAGGAAATATGACAGTTAAAATGGCTCTCTCTAACAGTGCTTTCTGACTTGTGGGAAAAGGGGTCTCACTTCTGGCCAAAGTGGGTACATACCAGTAAATTTGTGATAGAAGTGACTGTGCAGTTGTGACTCTACTTTTGTTGATTTCATCTTCTCTATCATTTATACCTCTTGTAAAATTACATTTTATAACTGAGCAGTGTGGTGGACATCTACGGGTGTTTGAATATAAAGAACGTAACTACAGTAAGACTACAATCAAGACAATTAGACATTGCTATAGCAGATCCTGGGACATCTACTTCAGGACTATGGGACTTACAAACATTTAATATACCAATAAAGAAACTAGGCCTTGGCAGTGATAAAGGAAAACAAGGTGAAATTGTACTATTTTGGATCAAATTATAAATAACATTTATAAGATTGACTTTATCTGGTTAGTACCTGATACTTTCACCAGTACCACTATTACTGCAAGTGTCATTGGAATTGATTATTATTGCTTATGGTATTATTGACATAACTGTTACAATAGGAATTGTTATCATTGTCATCTTGGCCATTAATAAGACACTATTGTTAATATAGAGGAGTATCACTATATAGGACTGCTATTACAACTACAGGTGAAACTCAAAAAATTAGAATATCGTACAAAAATTCATTTATTTCAGTAATGCAACTTAAAAGGTGAAGCTAATATATGAGATAGACTCATTACATTCAAAGCAAGATAGTTCAAGCCGTGATTTGTCATAATTGTGATGATTATGGCTTAAAGCTCATGAAAACCCCAAATCCACAATCTCATAAAATTAGAATATTACATGCAATCAATAAAACAAGGACTGTACATAGAACAATATCGGACCTCTGAAAAGTATAAGCATGCATATGTACTCAGTACTTGGTTTGGACCCCTTTTGCAGCAATTACTGCCTCAATGCTATCAGCCTGTGGCACTGCTGAGGTGTTATAGAAGACCAGGATGCTTCAATAGCAGCCTTCAGCTGTTCTGCATTGTTCAGTCTCATGTCTCTCATCTTTCTCTTGGCAATGCCCTAGTTTCTCTATGGGGTTCAAGTCAGGTGAGTTTGCTGGCCAATCAAGCACAGTAATCCCATTGTCATTGAACCAGGTTTTGGTGCTTTTGGCAGTGTGGGCAGGTGCCAAGTCCTGCTGGAAAATGAAGTCAGCATCCCCATAAAGCTCATCTGCGGAAGGAAGCATGAAGTGCTCCAAAATCTCTTGGTAGACGGCTGCGTTGACCCTGGACTTAATGAAGCACAGTGGACCAACACCAGCAGATAACATGGCTCCCCAAATCAACACAGACTGTGGAAACTTCACACTGGACTTCAAGCATCTTGCAGTGTGTGCCTCTCCATTCTTCCTCCAGACTCTGGGTCCTTGGTTTCCAAATGAGATGCAAAAGTTGCTTTCATCAGAAAAGAGGACTGTGGACCACTGAGCAACAGACCAGTTCTGTTTTTCTTTAGCCAGGTAAGATGCTTCTGACATTGTTTGTTGTTCAGGAGCGGCTTGACAAGAGGAATACGACATTTGAAGCCCATGTCCAGGATCCATCTGTGTGTGGTGGCTCCAGTCCACTCCTTATGAAAGTCCCCAACACTTTTGAATGGCCTTTTCCTGACAATCCTCTCCAGGCTGCGGTCATCCCTGCTGCTTGTGCACCTTTTTCTTCCACACTTTCCCTTCCATATAACTTTCTATTAATGTGCTTTGATACAGCACTTTGGGAACATCCAACTTCTTTTGCAATTACCTTTTGAGGCTTTTGTTCTGTCCTTAATTTACATTCTCGAAATCCCCGCGTTTTGATTGGCTAAAGCGCGGGGATTTCTGATTGGCCAGGCGAGCCGCACTGATTGGCCCGATTGAAGTCTCCCGCGATTGGCTCGCTCCAAGAGCGGGAGACTTGAATTGCTGCCATTGGCCGCGGCCGCCGCAGCGAAAAGAATAAAAGCCGCGGGCTTTTTCCTTTTCGCCGGTTCGGTTCACAACTGTTTAATAAAGAGCTTGAAACGTAGTCACCGACTCCTGGCGTCTTTTTGCGGACACGACACTGGCGACGAGGATGGGATCCCGACCCTGAACCGAACCCCGTGTCCAACAAGAGCCAGTTTCAGCACCGAAATGGCGAAAATCGCACCGCCCGCCCCCTTCAACCCCGCCACCGAGGACTGGGAATCGTTCTCAGACCGTTTCCGCATGTACCTCGAGTGCACAGGAATGAAGGACGCCCCGAGCCCGCTAAAACGCGCCGTTTTCCTCACCCATTGCGGAACCGAGGTTTTCCAGATGGCCAAAGCATTGGCAAAGCCGGCCGACGCAACCGCCATGGACTGGGACGTCCTCGAACCTATCCTGCGGCGCCATTACGCCCCCGAGGTCCCCATCCTGATCCGGCACAACGAATTTTACCGGCGAGACCAGAAACCGGGCGAAAAACTGAGCGATTTCGTCGCCGAGCTGCGGCGCCTAGGAGGACTCTGCGAATTTGAGGGTCTGAACAGCCTCCTAAGAGACCGATTCGTACTCGGCCTATGGGACCCTGCACTCCAGAGCCGGCTTATGGCCAAGGGCGACATCAGCCTAGCAGACGCCCTCACCGCAGCCGCAGCCGCAGAAGCAACCCGCACTTCCGCTGACAGCATGCGAAAATCAGACGCGAAGGGCGGAAACAACAACCCGGCAAGGTCGACCGACCCAAAAAATGAATCAACCGCACACTACGGAGAATTCCAGTCTGCATCCAGCACGTCAGAAGACGAGGAGGACATACATCGCGTGCAGACGGGGCGCGGCGACCAACGGAACCAAAGAGGTCGTAGGTCGAGGACCAACTGTGCCGGCTGCGGCGGCGACCACCCCAGATCAGAATGCCGATTTTTTGACTCTATCTGTAGGCATTGTGAAAGAAGGGGACACATCGCCCGGGTTTGCCGCCAAAAGAAGACTCGCAGTCCACCCAGATGGGACCAACACGACCGAAAAAAGGAAAGCCCCCCGCCCAGGACCAGAGATCGCCAATCGGATGGCCGGTGGGACCGAATCCAGCGACCCTCAAGAGGCGGCGACAGTCGGCGCAAGGAAGAAACCCACCAGACGGTAACCATCGGCCACGCCATCTCCGACGGCGCCAGAAAGGTACACGTAGAAGTCCATATTGAAGGCCAACCATGCAAGATGGAGGTGGACTCCGGGTCCTACCTCTCCATGATTGCATGGCGCGAGATAAAACGGCTAGTGCCCACCCTCCATAAGAGGAACATAAATGCCCAAAAAATCATCATAAAAGACTACCAGGGAAACCGCGTCCCGGTAGTGGGCACCAAGAACTTTAATGTAACTTATAAGGGCCGCACCGAACAACTCCCACTCACAATCGTCGATCGCGACCGCCCAAGCCTGCTGGGACTACAATGGTTCGCCCCACTCGACATCGCGCTGATAGGAGTCAACCACGTCGCAGACGACGGCTGGGAACAGCGGCTAGCCCAGGAGTTCCGGGAGGTCTTTGACGGAAGCCTGGGCAAGTACCAGGGGCCCCTTATCTCATTTGACCTAGACCCTAGGGTTCCCCCCAAGCGACTAAAACCTAGGAGGGTACCATTTGCCCTAAAACCAAAAATTGACGAGCAGATCGACAAGCTCGTCGAACAGGGGGTGTTGCAACCAATAGACCATGCCCGATGGGAGACCCCTATAGTGACCCCAGTCAAGCCAGATGGGTCCGTGAGAATTTGTGGGGACTATAAGGCCACCCTAAATGGCGCGTTGCAACAAAGCGCCTACCCCGTCCCAATCGTGCAACACCTACTGCACTCACTGGGAGGGGGCAAGGTCTTTGCCAAGCTCGATCTCGCCCAGGCATATCAGCAGTTGCCGGTCGACGAAAAAACAGCGGAAGCCCAGACCATCGTTACCCATCGGGGGGCCTTCAAGTGCAACCGACTCCAGTTCGGAGTCAGCGTGGCACCAGGCATCTTTCAGAGCCTGATGGAACGTTTACTGCAGGGCATCAAGGGGGTGGTACCCTATTTTGATGACGTATTAGTGGCGGCGCCAAACGAAGCCGAATTAGAAAACCGACTCAGGGAGGTCTTAACAAAATTTAAAGTAACGGGACTTAAAGTAAAACGAGAAAAATGCCAACTATGCACAGAGCGAGTGGAATTCTTGGGCTACCTTCTAGACCGGCATGGCATTCACCCTACAATTAAAAAAGTGAAAGCCATCAAAGAAGCCCCCACCCCAAGGTCTAAAACGGAACTACAGGCTTTCTTAGGGTTGCTGAATTTTTATAATGTCTTCCTACCCCAAAAGGCTACGGCGGCGGAGCCTTTGCATAGGCTCCTGGATAAGGCAGCAACCTGGACTTGGGGGAGACGAGAGCAAGCCGCTTTCCAAAAAACCAAAGACCTTCTCACCTCCGACGCCGTCCTGATTCAATTCAGCGAAACCTTGCCCTTGGTTGTCACTTGCGACGCATCACCTTTCGGCGTCGGCGCTGTCCTCAGCCATACCCTCCCCGACAAAAGAGAAGCACCCATCGCTTTCTTTTCCAGGACTCTAACTAAACCGGAGCGGAACTATAGCCAGCTGGACAAAGAAGCTTTGGCTATAGTTGCCGCCGTTAAGCGATTCCACGAATACCTTTACGGCCGCCCGTTCACCATTGTGACAGATCATAAACCGTTGCTGGGCATCCTCGCAGGAAACCGAGCCACCCCGAACATTTTATCACCCCGGATGACAAGGTGGTCCGAGTTCCTGGAAGCCTACAGCTACGACCTGCTACACAAGCCCGGTAAGAAAATTTCGCACGCGGACGCTTTAAGCCGCTCACCTTTACCTGACTCTGATCCTGACCCAGCACCAACGACAAACACCCTTAACATCGAGAACCTGCCCAACCTACCCATTACCGCGTCAGACATTGCCAGGGAAACTATTAAGGACAGGCGTCTGGCGCGAATTTTACATTGGGTAGAAAAAGGTTGGCCTGAAAGGGACAATGACGAATCCGTTAAGACATTCAGGAACCGCCAGACTGAACTCTCACTGCTTAAGGGTTGTATTTTGTGGGGTGACAGGGTGGTCATCCCGGACAGGTTGCAAAGGAAGGTCTTAGAGATGCTGCATGAGGGGCATCCTGGCATCGTCAGAACTAAAGCCCTGGCCAGGAGTTACGCTTGGTGGCCAGGGATGGACAAGCAGATAGAGGCATGGGTAGCTAAGTGCCAACGATGCCAGGAGACCAGACCAAGCCCACCCGCAGCACCCATCCTGGAGTGGGAAACACCAAGGGGGCCCTGGTCCAGGATCCATTTAGACTTTGCCGGTCCCACGAACGGGCATACCCTTCTAATAACAGTTGACGCTTACTCCAACTGGTTGGAGGTAAGCGACATGAAATCCACTACCACGGAGGCCGTTATCAAAGAACTTTGCAAACTCTTTTCCACACACGGCCTCCCAGACGTCGTCGTCTCTGACAACGGGCCCCAGTTTACGTCCCTCGACTTCGAGAGATTCCTGGCGGAGAGGGGCATCCGCCACGCATTAACAGCACCGGCGCATCCGGCGGCGAACGGTAGGGCGGAACGGATGGTACAATTTACCAAAAAAACTATCCGGAAAATGGACCACGGGGAGATCAACGACAAAATAAATAAACTCCTCTTTATACAACACATCACCCCGAACACCACTACCAACAAAAGCCCAGCCGAGTTACTAATGGGTAGGAAGCTGAGGTCCCCGCTCGACAGGTTACACCCAACATATAACCCGGAGCGGCCCCCAGACTCAAGTACGAAATACCGAACATTTGCCCCCGGCGACTTAGTGTACGCGAAAAACCTGACGGGGGACCCCCTATGGATCCCAGCCGTCATCACCCAAATCACAGGCCCACGGTCGTACCGGCTCCAAACCACCGATGGGCGAGCCTGGAAACAGCACATTGACCAGCTCAGGTCACGAACAGCAACGGACCTCAACCCCCAAAACACGAACCAAGGGGGGAGGGAATACCCGAATAAACAAACGCAAGAAAAATTAAACCAGCAGTACTTACCGGAACGCAGCCATCGCGATCCCCCACCAGAGAAGAACCACCTAGCCAGCTCAACCGACTCGGAGAAACCAAGCAGGAGCGGCGAAACCCGTAGCTCAACCAACCCGGAAGGCCCAGGTGGGAGCCACGGAGAAAGAACCGGCCCGATCATCCAGCCGGTTCGCACAGAAGAGGGAGCAGCCAAAAACATGACTGCTCCGGCCGAAATCCAGCTTGCAACTGAGTTGCGCAGGTCAAGTAGGACTAGACGGAGCCCCGCCTACCTACGTGACTACGCAACGTGATGGACTATACCAAGAGGGGAGGGGTGTTCTGTCCTTAATTTACATACTCGAAATCCCCGCGTTTTGATTGGCTAAAGCGCGGGGATTTCTGATTGGCCAGGCGAGCCGCACTGATTGGCCCGATTGAAGTCTCCCGCGATTGGCTCGCTCCAAGAGCGGGATACTTGAATTGCTGCCATTGGCCGCGGCCGCCGCAGCGAAAAGGATAAAAGCCACGGGCTTTTTCCTTTTCGCCGGTTCGGTTCACAACTGTTTAATAAAGAGCTTGAAACGTAGTCACCGACTCCTGGCGTCTTTTTGCGGACACGACAGCTTTCCCTCCTTATGGTGGGTGTCAATGATGGTTTTCTGCACAACTGTCAGGTCAGCAGTCTTTCCCATGATTGTGCTTCCTACTGAACCAGACTGAGAGACCATTTAAAGGCTCGGGAACCCTTTGCAGGTGATATGGCTTAATTAGCTGATGAGAGTGGGACACTTTGAGCCTAGAATATTGAACCTTTTCACAATATTCTAATTTTCTGAGATTGTGGATTTGGGGTTTTCATGAGCTGTAAGCCATAATCATCTCAATTATGACACATCACGGCTTGAACTATCTTGCTTTGCATGTAATGAGTCTATTTCATATATTAGTTTCACCTTTTAAGTTGCATTACTGAAATAAATGAAATTTTGCACAATATTCTAATTTTTTGAGTTTCACCTGTATATTTGTGTGTGTGTTTTGTGAAAACTGAAATAAAATTGTTTTTTTAAAAAAGAATTTGTTCCCATGACAGAATTGCCCATAGAGTCACTGTCAGCCCTCAAGATACCTTCCTCTGTTGCTTTTCTGCTATTATTTCATTATTTCTCTGGGCTGTCATGACAACGGTGGGAGGGGGGATTTTGCTAGGGAAGAAGACTGGAGGTGTTTGCATTCCTTGCTGGGCTAGCAAGGGGAGGGGGGATTCTTTTCTTTAACTTTCCGTTTCTTGGCTATCTTCTGTCCTCTTTTGCGCAACTGCGAACTTTTATCAAAATATGTCAAGGTCATTTGACAAGACACTTCATTACCATCTGGAGATGACCACCTGAGCTTATTCAGAAGTTTTAATTGGAAGAATAATTTGAACTTTGGGGGGTGGGAACAAACCTAATTCTTTGTATGTGGATTCTACCCGCCAATTTCTCAGTTTCAGAATTGATTTGTAGCTTCCACTTTATTTTCCAGTAAAAGGATAACTTTGCTCTACACCATGGAGTCTGAGTATTTCTTTCTTGGGATCTAAAGGGAGCACAGCCTGACATTATTCCGAAACTGCAAAATCGACCCACCCGGAGAAAACAGCAACTTTTCTTCCGAGGGGGTTTTATCTCATGTCGTCTCCAACCAGCGATGAAGAGGATCAGGGAGCTGCGGGGGGGCAGCCGATGCTGCTACCGGAGACGTCGGTGACTGACCTGCTGGCCGACTTGACTCTGGAAGAAACCCCAGCCGAGATGCCCAGATGGTCGTTGGGGGTTGGTTGGAGAGACCCTGAAGACCCCCCTCCTCCCAGAATCACTGTAAGATGAAAAGGTGCGAGGGAACGGCTATGGCAGGAGGGGGAGGAGATGGAATGCAAACTGGATCAAGCCGGGAAATTCTTTATGGATGTTCCTGAGGAGCCCGGCACGGCTCAAAGGTATGAGGGGGAAGAGGGAGCGAGATCAGCCCGGGGAAGCCAAGCTATCTCTACCCCCCTTGCTGAGCCTACGCCAGCGCAGCCACCCACTGCCGCCCGGGGAGCCCCAGCAATAGGGGTGGTTCCTGGAAGACGCCACCTGCCCCCCCTAGATGTGAAGTTTGGAGGAAATCCCAGAGATTTGGGATTTTTCCTGGTACAAGTTGGGAGTTATATGGCAGAATTTGAGCGGGAGTTCACCTCTGAAGCAGCCAAAGTGAGATGCGTTACCAGAACCCTGGAAGGGATGGCAGCAGACTGGGTGGTGACTTTGTACAATGATAACTCCCCCCAACTGCAAACCCTCGATGTTTTCATGACTGCACTGAGGAGAAGGTTTGAGGACCCTCTGGCAGAGAGAAAGGCCAGAATCAGAATGAAGACCCTAGTCCAAGGGGGGAGATCGGTGGCAGACTACACCCAAGAATTCAGGCAGCTGGCATACCACATCCAAGGTTGGTCCCAGGAGGCCCTGGTGGAAGCCTACAAAGATGGCTTAAATGAAGATGTATTCCACACATGCATCTCCAGAAGGGATCCACGTGAGTTACAGTCATGGTACTTGCTGGCGGAAGAGGTGGACATTGATCTAGCCAGAAACAGACGCAGGAGAGGTCCCGCCTGGAGAAAACCGCTCCCCCCACATCTCCGAGAGACCTCAGCCCCCCAACTGAGAGGGATGGCGGCAAGAGCCAAGACCATGGCATGTTTCCGTTGTGGAAAGGAGGGCCACCGGATGGCGGATTGTCGGGTAAAGGTGAACTCACCGAAAGCGCGGGACCCCGGGAGGAAGCCAAAAAACCCCTCAACCAAGCCCCGCAAGACCAGGCTGAAGACAAGAGAGGTTGTAGAGGTCGCCCTTTCGGCGGGAGAGGAGCTGGTACCTCCAACCCCACTCGACGAGAATGAGACAGATTCGGAAGATGATGTCCCGGTAAGTCCTAACCAAGGGCCCATGACCATCCCAATAAAGTTAAGGCAGCCCACCTCGGGGACTGAGGGAGTGATGTTGGCCTTACTGGACTCGGGGTGCACGAGGTGTGTAATTAACATGAAAGTGGTTAAGGGGATGGGCATCGGACTGAGGACTTTAAAAACGCCCATATCCTTTTGCCAACTGGATGGGTCGGTGGCAGGAGGTTGCCCGGCACGTTTTATAACAGAACCCCTAGAGATGACCATGGGAAACCACCATGAGACCCTGTGTTTTATTGTGGCCCCTGGGATGGAACAGCCTCTAATATTGGGACTGCCATGGCTTCGGAAGTGGAATCCCCATGTAAACTGGAGAGAGGGGTGGATACGCATCCGCACCGATCAGCCACCGGAAGGGGAGGAGCAACCCTATCTGGAAGGGGAGGAGAAATCCCATCCGAAGTCCCAGGTACCCGCCGAGATAGCTTCTACAGGTGCCGAACACGTGGAAGGAGAGGAGAAAATCCCGAAGGAGTATTGGGACTTAAGAGAGGTGTTTAGTGAAGAGGCTTCCGACAAGCTCCCTCCACATCGGTCGACCGATTGAAGCATTGAATTCCTGCCGGGGGTGACGCTCCCGAAACCGAAGATGTATCCGATGACACTGGGGGAGTTGGAGGAATTGAGGGCATTTATCGACAAGAACTTGCAACGGGGTTTCACCACGCCTGCCAGACCTCGAGTGGCGGCCCCTGTGATGTTCCATGAGAAGAAAGATGGCTCCAAACGTCTGGTAGTGGATTTTCGAAACCTGAACGCAGTATCTGTAGAGAACATGCACCCCCTCCCTCTGATGAAGGACATGTTAGCCCACCTGGCAAAGGGGAAGATTTTCACAAAGCTGGACTTGAGGGAGGCGTACCACCGAATCCGGATAAAGGAGGGAGACGAGTGGAAGACTGCGTTCAACTGCCCAATGGGTTGTTTCCAGTTCAATGTTCTCCCTTTCGGCTTACAGGGGGCGCCTGCTGTTTTCATGCAACTGATCAATCAAGTGCTTCACAAACATTTATACAAAGGGGTTCTGGTATACCTTGATGATATTCTTATCTACACGGAGACTAGAAACAAACATGTGAAGTTGGTACGCTCTGTGTTGCACAAGCTGAGGGCCGCCAAACTGTACGCCAAACTATCCAAATGTGAGTTCCATCAAGAAAAAATTGACTACTTGGGATATCGTATCTCCCCCGAAGGCATTGAAATGGAACCAGAAAAGGTACGAGCCGTTTTGGACTGGGCCCCACCGAAAACTCGTAAACAGCTTCAAAGTTTTCTGGGATTTGCCAATTTTTATCGCCAATTCATCCCATCTTTTGCAAAAATAGCCATGCCCATCACCAACCTCCTGAAAACAAAGGGGGAACTGAAACCAAAGCCCAGTCAACCATTGAATTGGACCATGGAGTGCCAAGCTGCATTTGAAAAACTTAAGAGACTTTTTGCTGCAGAACCAATACTGAAACACCCAGACATGGACGCCCCTTTCATGATCCAAGCTGATGCAAGCGATGTAGCAGTGGGGGCAGTCTTACTCCAATTAAACGAGAAGGGGACACGACAACCATGCGCTTACACTTCTCATAAATTCACTGAGACTGAAAGGAGATGAGACGTTTGGGAGAAAGAAGCGTTTGCAGTCCGTTGGGCCTTACTAGCTTGGAGGCATTTTTTGGAAGGAGCAAAACACCCATTTGAAGTGTGGACTGACCATAAGAATCTAGAAGCTTTAAAAACCCCTCGGAAGTTATTCCCTAAACAAGTTAGGTGGGCTCAGTTTTTCAAGCGATTCAATTTCTCCTTGAAATATATACCAGGGGGAAAGAATTTTATGGCAGATGCTTTGTCTAGAATGCCTCAATACAACAGTATCCGTAAAGAAGTGATAAGGCCAATCGTGTCCACTACACAACTGGCTGCCCCTGTAGTTACCCGCGCTCAAAAAAGGAACCAAGAAAAGAATATATCCACTGATCTGATGGAACAGTTTAAGAAGGCTTTGAAAACGGATGAGTGGTTTCTAGCAAATGCGAACAACTGCACTGTTCGAGATGGCCTAGCCTGGATGGGGGCGAAATTGTATGTACCTCAGAATCTTTGAAGCCACGTATTGCAACAAACTCATGATTCCAAAGTGGCTGGTCATTTTGGGTTTGTGAAGACCTTACATTTGGTGAAACGGCAGTTTTGGTGGCCCTCGTTGAAAAAGGACATTGAGACTTATGTGGCGAGTTGTCCGATTTGCGCCTCAGCAAAAAGACCTCCTGGGAAGCCACCAGGACTGTTGCAAAATGTGGCCGGCCCAACTGCTCCTTGGAAGGAAATTTCCATGGACTTTATAGTAGATCTACCTGAGAGCAGTGGACACACAGTCATTTGGGTGGTGACTGACTTGTTCTCCAAACAAGCCCATTTCATCCCTTGCTCAAAGATCCCTTTGGCGAGGTCATTGGCCAGACTATTCATTCTTCATGTCTACAGATTGCATGGTGTACCTGAACGTGTAGTTTCTGATCAGGGAGTCCAATTTACCTCGAATTTCTGGAGGGAATTTTTGAAGTTAATAGGCTCCACCCAAAGCTTAAGCTCCGCCCACCATCCCCAAACTAATGGAGCCTGCGAGAGAACTAATGGGGTGCTAGAACAATTCCTCCGATATTACATAAATTATCAGCAAGACAACTGGGTGGATCTACTACCTTTTGTGAAGGTAGCATATAATAACTCTGTTCACAGTAGTACAGGATTTCCTCCTTTCAAAATAGCAAAGGGGCAAGATTTTGTACCCATTCCTGAACTGCCTGGTGAAAACCCAACTGTCCAGTCACTGAGTGATTGGATATCTCAGCTTCAACTTAATTGGTCGGTCATCCGAAAAGCTTTGGACAAGGCGCACAAATCTCATAAGAAATTTGCAGACAGAAAGCGAGCTCTGCAGATGTCATATCAAGTGGGCGATAAAGTATTTCTCTCGACCAAGTATTTTCAGACTACTCAAAAATCGAAGAAGCTGGGTCCTAAGTATGTAGGACCTTTCCCCATTGAGAGGATTATAAATCCTGTGACTGTTCAACTCACTTTACCAAAGACTCTTCGTCGTATTCATCCAGTTTTCCACGTTAGTTTGTTGAAACCAGAACGTACCTGTACCTTGAGACCGACCTAGTCTGATCCCCCCGTACCATTGTTAATTGAGGGTGAACAGCATTTTGAAATTAAAGAAATTTTAGACTCTAGAAAGTGGAGGGGTCATACCCAATACCTGGTAGCCTGGAAACATTTTCCTCCGTCCCATTCTGAGTGGGTAAATGAAAAGGACCTTAGAGCTCCTGAACTATTAAAGAAGTTCTATGCCAAATATCCTGATAAACCATGAAAATGTATAACAATGTTAACATGTAATTATGTTGTTTTCTTTTAGGGACTTATGTCCTTTTTCTAGGGGGTCCGAATGTCAGCCCTCAAGATACCTTCCTCTGTTGCTTTTCTGCTATTATTTCATTATTTCTCTGGGCTGTCATGACAACGGTGGGAGGGGGGATTTTGCTAGGGAAGAAGACTGGAGGTGTTTGCATTCCTTGCTGGGCTAGCAAGGGGAGGGGGGATTCTTTTCTTTAACTTTCCGTTTCTTGGCTATCTTCTGTCCTCTTTTGCGCAACTGCAAACTTTTATCAAAATATGTCAAGGTCATTTGACAAGACACTTCATCACCATCTGGAGATGACCACCTGAGCTTATTCAGAAGTTTTAATTGGAATAATTTGAACTTTGGGGGGTGGGAACAAACCTAATTCTTTGTATGTGGATTCTACCCGCCAATTTCTCTGTTTCAGAATTGATTTGTAGCTTCCACTTTATTTTCCAGTAAAAGGATAACTTTGCTCTACACCATGGAGTCTGAGTATTTCTTTCTTGGGATCGAAAGGGAGCACAGCCTGACAGTCACCTTCCAACCTAGAATTCTAGATTCTTGGTTGTATAGGGGTAGGTTCAGGGGTGGGATTCAGCCGATTCAGGTGAACCGGATGTTAATTTTACATCCATTTCACCAAACTGGTACTTCTGAAGACCAGCTGGCCCCACCCCTCCCCGGCCCTCCCCTCCCAGGAGTCCCCATGTGCCTGATTCTGGCTCCCAGGTAAGTGCAGGGAGGCTTGCTAGGCCCCAAATGAGGTGCGGGGGTGTATGGTGCCCCCACACGCCTTGTTTTTACTCCCAGGAGGCTCCAGAAAGGCTTCCTAGGCCCAAAATGGGGCACAGAAAGGGGTGCAAAGAAAGAAAGAGAAAGAAAGAGGGAGGGATGGGAGAAAGAAAGGGAGGGGAGGGAGAAAGAGGGAAGGGAAAGTGAATGAGATATGGATGGATGGAGAGAGGGAGGGATGGAGAGAAAAAGGAGAGGAAGGAAGGACCACAAACCCTGGCACTAGACTCAGCTTCAGATGATACTTTGAAACAGAACAGCAATCCAGGGCTGGAAGGGACCCCAGAGGTCATTTAGTCCAAACCCCTGCTCCAGGAGCATTGTTTAAGTGAGTTTCTCTCTTTTGACCCACCCAGTCACATGACCACCTAGCCATGCCCACCCAGTCACATGACCACCAAGCCATGCCCACAGAACCAGTTGTTAAAAAATTTGTATCCCACCCCTGGGTAGGTTACAGTATTTAATACATTGGAAGGGGTACCCTTTGTCTGAAGCTACTTGGGTAAAAAGTTGGAATGTTAAAGCAGATAAATTAGTAAAACAATTTCATGTGAAATTTCCAGACAAGCCAAAAGGTTCTCCTGGTGGGGGGAGAGGTGGTTTACCACCTGATTTTTCTTGTTCCAGGACACAATTTTCTCCTGAAGGGGGGAAGCCTGTCAGCCTTGGAAGCCATATTGTACTTGGAAGCTTCGAGGCTGCCACATTTAGTGCCTGGAAATTTGGGAGGGGGGATTTCATAGAGAGGGGAAAGATTAGACTCAACAACATTCTCAGAAACTCAAGGACAAGTTACCCTGCACCTGGAGAGGAGTGTCTGGAGGAATGTCTCCAGTTGGAATAACATTTTGATTGGGCCATGTGATGGACTGGTGGGTGCAGGGAATGGATCTTTGTTTTTTTTTTGGGGGGGGGGAAACTCAGAACTCTCAGATTTGGGTTTTCCCACATGTGCCAATATGCCAACTCTAATAAAATGGAACTTTGAAAAAATGCCTGTCTTGGAGTTTGTTGGTTTCAAGTTTGTTAGTTGGAACACTGACACCATGTTTACCAGCACGCTAGAATGTTGCAACCAGTTCCTCATAAAGGAACTCCCAAACAGCACCCACGTGCATTGTGTCTTCACAGACCCAGACAGTGAAAACCATGCCTGTGACAATGACCAAGACCACCTAGGGTGTACGGTCTTTCACAGAACAAAGGAAGATCAGCAGATGGCAATGTCTCAGGAGGATAGACTTTTCCTACAAATAATGGAATAGGGAGTATTAAAAGAAGAGTCAAATCATTGGGTTGCACGCCTTCCATTTGGACCTGCCTAAAAGCAAGGAACAGGTGTTTAAGCACTTTGCCTCTCTCAGATGCAATTTTCTGAGAAAGCCAGAAATGAAAGATCATTTCTTTGCTTATACTTGAAAACAATCATGCTGAATTAGCCCCTGTGCTTAAAGACAATGAGGAATGTTGGTACCTGCCCATATTTGGGGTATACCACCCAAAAAAATCAGGCCCTTGGTGTTTGACTCCAGCTGTAAGCAAGAAGGTGTGTCACCAAATGATGTCCTTCTCTCAAGCCAAGCTCTCAATAACAAGCTTCAGCCTTCAAACAGTAAGGCTGACATACACAAGTGAGCAGTGCACCAGGGCCATGGATGGCGTTGGTTCCTGCGCCCAGCCAATTCCAATTCCAAAGCCAGCCTTACTGTTTGAAGGCTGAATGAAGCCTTCAACTCAGTGAGGAAGCACTGCGGGGCCAGGCCCTTCAAACCCGCATCCAGCCCACCACAGTTTGCTGCGCTGGGGCAGGAATGAGACCCTGTCCCGTGGAGCCCAGTGCTGCTTGGGCAGGGAGGATGATGGGAAGAAGAGCAAGGTTTTTCACCAGCCAGCAGGAAGCAGGTCAGGCGGTGCTGGCTGGCTGGTTGGGGAGGCAGCAATCATGGCTGTTTAGGTCATTGCTGCAGCAAGCAGCTTGAATGCCCCAACTGAAGCTGGAATTCACCATGCCAGGGAGAAATGAGAGGCCCTGCTATCCCGCAGAGCCTACACTGCTTTACTAAGTTTAGAAGTAAAAACAATAGAGACAGCAGAAGGAAAGAGAAGAGTGGTTGATATAGTTCGGCTAACATTGAGTATCTAACTGTGAAAAAATACTGGAGGGGTCTATAGGAGGGGGGGAAAGGTGGGAGTGTTGGAAAGTAAATAAGTTAGTGGCTAAATTATTTAAGATGACAAGCGTTAAAATCCTAACAAAGATTGGGACAGGGAAGAATCCAGCCTCTCAGACGACCTCAGTGGCTTCCAGCCCCTCGAACCAGAGATCAATCGAGGATATGCTATAGAGAGAGAGGTCCAACTCATTTAAAGATTTACAGGCCATCCTGCAATCAATGCAGGATGCAATGGCTAGGAACCATGATGAGATGAAAAAAGAGATAGGAGAGGTGAGAAATGACACTGGGGAACTAAAAGAAAAAATACAGAAGATGGATGAGAAATTTGAAAATTTTCAAGAACAGATCATTAAAAATGAACAGAAATTACAGGAGATAGAAGGTAGAATGGAGAAAGAAGAGAAAAGAGTGGACGAATCGAGCGTGAAATTGATCCAGGAAAACAAGGAATTGGAAATGACAGTACTGCTGTTAGAATCAGAGAAAGCGGCATATTTTCTGCGATTTCAAAATGTGAAAGAAGAAAGGGTGGGAACCTACCAGATACCATGGTAGAACTGATGGCAAAGGCGCTTGGAATAGAAAAAGAAGAGATGTTAAACGAGATAGATGAGATATATAGAATCCGAATGAACTACGCGAGAAGGAATAATCTCCCAAAGGAAGTGCATGTGAGGTTTGTCAAAAAATTGATCCAGGACGAAATATTAAACAGAACAAGAGATGAGCCGATAGTAAACAAAAAGAGGCAATTTATAGTCCTAAAGCAGGTCCCCAGAAGAATCAGAGAATTAAGAAGACCATATCAATTCTTGACAACATTGCTGACTGAACACAACATTTTCAGGTGGCTGATGCCGGAGGACATACTGGTGACATGGAGAGAAAAGAGATATAGAATAGATATGGTAGAACAAGCGGAAGAATTTTATAACCAGCTTTTTGGCAACAAGGAAAAAGAGGAAAAGAGAGAGAAGTAATAAAGGTAAGGGACCAAAGAATACAGGAGAGAGCAGAAAAGTAACCACAACTAAAAGAGAGAGGAAAAGAGAAAGAAGTTGGACTAGAAAGTAAAGAAGGGCTTAAAGAAGTGAGAGACAAGAGTAACAAGAAGTATAAGACCTAGAAACAAATAGAAACATGCAAGAGGAAGTAAAGATTATATCATTGAATATTAATGGTTTAAACTCCTCTCAGAAAAGGAAGAATGTTTTTACTAAGCTACAGCGACTGAACTTAGACATAATTGCGCTACAAGAGGTCCACATCAACAATCAGCAGAAACAGGTATTGGAATCCCCCAACTGGGGAAACTTTTTGTGGCACTAGCACAACAGAAGAAGAGAGGGGTAGCATTGTATATCAAATAAACAATCCAGACTAAGCAAATTTACCAGAATGAAGAGGGAAGGATACTGGTTGTAGAAATAACATTCAACCAACAAAGGGTGTTACTGGTTGAAATATACATGCCAAATGGGGGACAGGAAATTTTTTACAAGAAATTGCATAGCATTATCCGAGAGACAGAGAGTGACAAGATATGTATACTGGGAGACTTCAATGCCATAATAGATAAGCAATTAGACTATAAGAGCGACAAAAAAAGAAAAGTAATAAGACGGATACTACCCAGAATGTTTTTTCAAATGGCAGAAGAGCTAAATATTCAAGATTCATGGAGAAAGAGAAACCAGGAGAGAAAACAATATACATTTTATTCGAACAGACATGAGTCCTGGTCCAAAATTGATATGGCTTGGATGTCGATGGAGTTAATCTCCGAAATAAGGGAAGTAAAAATTGATACAAACCTCTGGGCAGACCATAATCCCATGAGAATTACTTGGAGAGGACAAAGTAAAAGCCCAAGATGGACACTTGACCGAGCAATTTTAAAAGATGAAGACTTTATTCAGAGGATTAACAAAGAATTGGGACTTTTCTTCAAAGAAAATAAGACAGGAGACACATCCATACAAAATCTATGGGATACGATGAAAGCATTCATGAGGGGGGTCGCTATATCATTTATGGCTAAGAAAAACAAAATTAAGAAACAAAAAATAAAAGACTTGGAAGAAAAATATAGGAACCTAGAGGCAGAGTTACAAAAGAAGCCACAAAACAGAAATCTAAAAGAAAAAAATGGAACTAATCAAACACAAGTTGGCCATCCTCGAAAAAGAAGAATTGGCACAGTACATAAAGAAAGCAAACCTAAACTTTTTCAAGAATGTGAATAAACCAGGAAGGTGGCTAGCATATAAATTGAAGAAACAGAAAGAAAAGAAATGGATTAACAAACTGCAAGATGAAGAGGGAAATGTTTGCTACCAAAATGAAGAAAAAAAAGTTAATTCAGGTCTTTTATGAGAATCTATACAAAGAAAATGAAGGCTATGCAGAGGAAAAAACACGATGATATCTGAAAAAGGCTTAAATACCAAAGGTACCAGAAGAAATAAAATATATGCTCAATTAAGAAATAAGAATGTCAGAACTAACTGATGCTATCAAAAAACAAAAGAACAACAAAGTACCAGGTCCCAACGGATTGTCATCAGAATTGTATAAAGAACTTCAGGATAGCCTAGGTCCAATGCTACTAGAGGTGTATAATGCTGTCCTTACAGAAGCAAGGATATCATCATCATGGATGGAGGCCAATATGGTGCTGATTCCAAAGGAGGATGCAGATCAAACATTAATTTAAAAATTATAGGCCAATTTCATTCCTGAATACAGACCACAAAATATTTGTATACATACTGGCCAAACGTCTGAAAAGATTCCTCAATACGTTTATACATGCTGACCAAAATGGCTTCCTACTGTTGGAAATAACTCTAAGCCAACAAAAAAGACTTGGATTGTTGAAAACAAAGAGGATTTATTAAAAATAAATATTAGACGGTTTGCAAAGTGCCGGTGGTCTTTAGAACCTCAACAGACAGGTTCAAATCAAAAGCCACACCTTTAGAACCTCAAAACATACTTTGTATACAGTTTCATCTTGTCACCCAAGTTCCCTCCTTCTTGAGACTCATTCCCTCCCAACTTCAAACTCATTGGATTTGCCCTCAGGTGTTGCAGCTAATCCTAGGATGTCTCCAGGGAGAATGATCTCCTTCCATTATGTTCTCATCTGTACCCCTCTGTACCTCTTACTTTGGCTGCCCATGTGGCATCTTTCCTTAGCGTCAAGGAATGTAGCATCTTTCTAAGCTCATCAAATACTACCATTTTTTCAAAGAGATTATAACAACCCCCCCAAACATAATAATAATATAAAAAGCATATACATAAGATAAAAAAATAAAAAGGCATGTCAAAAGTATAAAAGCAAAGCATGTATATACAGGGAGATATATTTCATTTGATAACAGATTAACAGAATTGGAAGGGACCCTGCAGGTCATCTAGTCCAACCCCTATTTGTGAAACCTTTAAGCATCTTATATACTACTTTATTTTTGAATTTCCTTATTTCTTACAAATCCACCCTTTCCATTTTTCATACACTTCATAAAATAAAACATTACTTCTGTAATTCTTTTACACTTACCAAACCTTCCATCTTCTTTTCCCATTCCAATCATCCACAGGTTCTTTTTGGCCATATATTTAAATTTACAGCTTGGCATGCATCAAATATAAGATTTATTGGTTCCCAGTCATTTACTATACTGGCTGTTATAATCAATGTTCGGGTGTAATGGAATAACTGATACCTATAGTTTGTTTGGCCCTTGACCTTAGGATCAAAACACACAGTGAAACCCACTGTAGTATAAGAATAACTTGTCTTATTATGTGCGCAAGTACCCTGAAACTATGTATGGTACTTTAAAATCTGTATGATCTGAGAACCAGTTTTGGTAGTAGTTACACAGAAATTGCAACTTTCCTCTTATGCATTAGTCTCTTAAAAGCGGTAAATTTTCTCCCTGCAAAATATCTTTTTACAGTTTCTCCAGTTTTACAATGGTAACAAATATCAGCATGAAAATGTATTGAGAGAGAGAGAGAGAGGTGATTTTAAAAGGTCTTTTTCCCAACTCTATTTGTGCTTAATACAATTTCCTCATCACCATATGTCCTGATAGTTTTATAAACCTTATTTTTAATTTTTAACACCACATATATGGGTTTCCGCTCCTGGTCCTAGCTCCATGCTTTACTTCTCCACTGGATTTGGACTCACCACCTCTTTTCAGATCCTTCCACTCGAATTCGGAACCTATGGGGGCAAATCTCATCAGTTATTAGTTTATTGTTTCTGCAAGGTTAACTTCAGTGGGTTCCCATATGGAATACTGGTCCAGGTGGTTGGTGATGACACAGGGCCTTTTACGCGGGTATAATGCATCCAACCCTGCTCAGCCATCCGGTTTGAGGTTTTGGAGGTGAGTAGTACTTCCCACTTTGGGGTCAACTTCTCCTCCTTCCAGCTTGGATCAGCACCCAATCACCATGGTGGAATTTATGGACTGGAAACTCCAAAGGTGGCTTTTTGAGCCAAAAGTCCTTGTTTCCTGAGGAAATCGAAATATTTGGACAGTTTATGTACATATTGCTTCCAATGTCTTTTCTAGGTTGGGTCCGTATTCTCAATAGGGCTAAAGGAAGACATTTAGAAGGAAGCATTTGCAGTCCGTTGGGCTTTATTAGCTTGGAGGCATTTTCTGGAAGGAGCGAAACACCCATTTGAAGTGTGGACTGACCATAAAAATTTAGAAGCTTTAAAAACCCCTCGGAAACTATCCCCTAAACAAGTTAGGTGGGCTCAGTTCTTCAAGCGATTCAACTTCTCCTTGAAATATATCCCAGGGGGAAAAAATTTTATGGCAGATACTTTGTCTAGAATGCCTCAATACAACAGTAACCGTAAAGAAGTGATAAGGCCAATCGTGTCCACTACACAACTGGCTGCCCCTGTAGTTACCCGCACACAGAAAAGAAACTAGGAGAGGGATCTACCCACTGATCTGATGGAACAGTTTAAGGAGACTTTGAAGACAGATGAGTGGTTTCTGGCAAATGCGAATGACTGCACCATTCGAGATGGCCTAGCCTGGATGGGGGCGAAATTGTATGTACCAAAAACCCTGAGAAGCCATGTATTGCAACAAACCCATGATTCCAAAGTGGCTGGTCATTTTGGTTTTGTGAAGACCTTACATTTGGTGAAATGACAGTTTTGGTGGCCTTCCTTGAAAAAGGACATTGAGACTTATGTGGCGAGTTGTCCGATTTGCGCCTCAGCAAAAAGACCGCCGGGTAAGCCACCAGGACTGTTGCAGAATGTGGCCAGACCAACTGCCCCTTGGAAGGAAATTTCCATGGATTTTATAGTAGATCTACCTGAAAGCAGTGGACACATGGTCATTTGGGTGGTGACTGATTTGTTTTCCAAACAAGCTCATTTCATCCCTTGCTCAAAGATCCCTTCGGCGAAATCCTTAGCCAGACTCTTCATTCTTCATGTTTACAGATTGCATGGTGTACCTGAACGTGTAGTTTCTGATCGAGGAGTCCAATTTACATCGAATTTCTGGAGGGAATTTCTGAAGTTAATAGGCTCCACCCAAAGCTTAAGCTCCGCCCACCATCCCCAAACTAATGGAGCCTGCGAGAGAACTAACGGGGTACTAGAGCAATATCTCCGATGCTACATAAATTTTCAACAAGACAACTGGGTGGATCTGTTACCTTTTGCGGAGGTGGCGTATAATAACTCTGTTCACAGTAGTACGGGGTTCACTCCTTTCACAATAGAAACGGGGCAAGATTTTGTACCCATACCTGAACTGCCTGGTGAAAACCCAACTGTCCAGTCATTGAGTGATTGGATATCTCAGCTTCAACTTAATTGGCCAGTCGTCCGCAAAGCTTTGGATGAGGCGCACCAATCTCATAAGAAATTTGCAGACAGAAAGCGAGCTCCACAGATGTCATATCAAGTGGGCGATAAAGTATTCCTTTCGACCAAGTATTTACAAACTACCCAAAAATCAAAGAAGTTGGGTCCTAAGTATGTAGGACCTTTCCCCATTGAGAGGATTATAAATCCTGTAACTGTTCAACTGACTTTACCAAAGACTCTTCGTCGTATTCATCCTGTTTTCCATGTTAGTTTGTTGAAACCAGAACGTACCTGTGCCTTGAGACCGATCCAATCTGATCCCCCTGTGCCAATATTAATTGAGGGGGAACAGCATTTCGAAATTAAAGAAATTCTGGACTCTAGAAAATGGAGGGGTCGTACCCAATACCTTGGAAACATTTTCCTCCGTCCCATTCTGAGAGGGGTAAATGAAAAGGACCTTAGGGCTCCTGAATTGTTAAAGAAATTTTATGCCAAATATCCTGATAAACCATAGAGATGTACATTAATGTTAACATGTAATTATTTTGTTTTTCTTTCAGGGACTTATGTCCTTTTTCTAGGGGGTCCGAATGTCAGCCTCAAGATACTTTCCCCTCCTACCTTTCTGCTATTGTTTCATTATTTCTCTCGGCTGTCATGGCAACGGTGGGAGGGGGGATTTTATATGGGAAGAAAGCTGGAGGTGTTTGCATTTCTTGCTGGGCTAGCAAGGGGAGGGGGGATTCTTGTCTTTAACTTTCCGTTTCTTGGCTATCTTTTTCCTCTTTTGCGCAACTGCGAACTTTTATCAAAATATGTCAAGGTCATTTGACAAGACGCCTCATCACCATCTGGAGATGACCACATGAGCTGTTTCAAAAGTTTTAATTGGAAGAATCATTTGAACTTTGGGGGGTGGGAGCAAACCTATTTCTTTGTATGTGCATTCTACCCGCCAATTTCTCAGTTTCGGAATTGCTTTGTAGCTTCCAGTTTATTTCCCAGTAAAAGGATAACTTTGCTCTACACCATGGAGTCTGAGTATTTCTTTCTTGGGATCAAGAAGGAGCGCAGCCTGACACAATGGGATACTCAATGATTCTTGAAATGTTTTATAGAATTCTGCTGGAAGCCCATCTGGACTCGGTGCTTTCCCATTGTTTTGTCTCTTAAATGCTTCATTTAATTCCATCATTGTTATATTGCTTTCTAACATTTCTTCAGTCTCTTTAGGTATCTTTGGTAAATTAGCATTCTGTAAATATTGTTTGATTTTTTCCTCATCAATATTCTCTTGTTTATATAGTTGCCCATAAAAATCTCGAATAATTTCCTTTTTCTCCTTATTACCATAACAAACTTGGCCTTGATCATCTATTAACTTCAATATTTTTCTTGATTCCCTCTCCTTTCTCAATTTATATGCTAGCCATCTACCTGGTTTATTCGCATCTTCAAAGTAATTCTGTTTAGAATTTCTGATTTTCTGTGCCAATTCTTCTTTCTCCATTAATTCCATTTTATATTTAATTACATCCAGCTTCAATTTAATATCTTTTTTCTGTGGCATTTTCTGTAATTCTTTTTCAAGTCTTTTATACTCATCTTCCAAGACCTTAGAAGCTTGCCTTTTCCTGATATTCTTTTTTCTTGTATAATCTATTATCAAACCTCTAGCATATGCTTTCATTGTATCCCAAACATTCTGCGTTGAAGTATCTTCTTTTTTATTTTCTCTGAAAAAAAAGCCAATTCCTTCTCCATCCATTGTATAAAATCTTTCTCCTTTAAAATAATATTATTTAATGTCCATCTCGATCTTTTTTTTTGTCCCTTCCATTTAATTGTCATTGGGCTATGATCTGCCCAAGTACTTGTTTCAATATTTGTTTCTTGAATATTGGATATTAATTCTGTTGAGATCCAAATCATATCTAATCTGGACCATGATAAATGTCTATTTGAATAAAAAGTATATTGTTTAGCTTTAACATTTCTTTCTCTCCAAATATCTTTTAAAGATAGTTCGTCTGTCATTTTAAAAAAAGATTTAGGGAGAGCCTTTCTATTTTGCTTGGTTGTTGTTGCTACATAGTCCAATTTATTGTCCACAATTCCATTAAAGTCTCCCATCATAATTATATTAACATAGTCCAGTCCAGTTATTTTCATGTGTAGCTTTTTATAGAACTCTTCTTGTTTTTCATTCGGAGCATAAATTGCAATCAAGAGTATTTTTATATTATTGTCCATTATTTCCACCATTAATACTCTTCCATCTTCATCATTGTAGATAAGTTTTGCTGGGATAGCCTCTTTAATGTATAGAACCACTCCTCTTTTCTTACATTGAGTCAAAGAAGTAAATATTTTCTCCAATTTTGGCTGTACTAATAATTGTTCATGTTGTTTTTAATATGAACTTCTTGTAGACAAATTATATCAAATTTTAATTTCTCTAATTTATGAAAAGTTTTCCTTCTTTTAACAGCTGAATTAAGTCCATTTATGTTAATTGTAATCAGTTTTCTTTCTTCCATGATTATGCTTTATATTTAGGTCTAACAGCTCTCGTGGATCTCACTTCATGCTGTTCTTTACTGTCCACCTGTCCACCTACAGCTCCTTTCTCTTTTTCAGTCTCCAGTTGTTCCTCTTGAAACTCAATTAATGAGACTTCTTTCTCTGCCTCCTCTCTTCTTCTTCCAAAAAATTCTGCATGGAAAAGTTCTGCTTTCTCAATTGAATCAATTCTATGTCTCTGCTCTTGCCACGTAAACATTAATCCTTCTGGAATCAGCCATCTATAATTCACTTCGTTTTCCAGTAGCATTTTGGTCAGAAATTGATATTCTCTTCTCATCTCTCTCACTCTTCTGGGTATTTGTTTTAAAACCACAATCTCTTTACCTTTGTATTTCAATGTTTTCTCTCTTACCACTTGTAATATTTGTGTTTTGATGGATTTTTTGGTAAATCTAATATGGACTTCCTTTGGTAATTTATTTCTCATCGCATATCTTGTATAAACTCGATATACCTCATCTACTCCAAAATTTCTATCATTATCGCAGCCAAATTTTCTCCTTTTTCCTCTTCTATATTTTGAAATCTGAGATAAAATTCTGACCTTTCCATCTCCCACCTCAACATCCCATTTTTTTCTTGTTCAACCACTGTTAATTTACTGTCAATATTTCCAATCTTCTCCTCTCTTTGTTTCCCTTCTTCCTCAATTTTTTGGAATCTCTCCTCATACTTCCCCATCATTTATTTAATATTTTCCACTTTTTCATCAGTCTTCTCTATTCTTTGTTCAATGATGTCTGATTTTATCTTGAGATCTTGGATTCCTTACATAATCATCTGTAAAGTTACTATTTCTTGTTCTTTATTTTGCTTCAACATTGTCTGAATTAAATGTTGTCCTCCAGCTGGTGGGGAAGCAGAGGTAGAAGTAGAAATGCCAACTGGTACTGGTTTCCTGCTCATTTTAATGCCTCCAAAGCTTCAAATTCTTTTTGACTTTTAATCCAACTGGTAGAATAGTTAATTATAATTCAGAATGGAAAAATCCAATAGTAAAAGACCCAAAACCAAAGAAGAAAAAGGAAAAAAGAAAGAAGAAAAATCTTCAGGTTCTTCTTGACCCTAATCCAATTACAAAGTAGTCCAGCATAAAAAAGGAAAAATAGAAAGGAAAAAAACAAACAAACCCAAAAATGATATTATTGATTAAGAGCAAATAAAAAACAAAAGAAAAAAAGAAATCCCTTCAGGTTCTTCACACCTTAATCTCAATAATCAAAAAAGAAAAACAAAGTGGTCCAAAAACATGGATAGAAAAAGCAAAGAAGTCCCAATAAAAATAAAGAGAAAAAAAGAAAAAAAAAAAACTCTGAGACTTTCCCTTTAAAATAAAAGGCAAAAATAAGAATATTACTAGAATTGAAATTTACAAAAAGGCTGGCGAATGGGATATATATATATATATATATATATATATATATATATATATATATATGGATCTTTGGTTATTCGGGTTTTCTCCCGCGTAAGATTGGAAGTATCTAGGCACGACCACGAACTCGAAGCCAAACAGCAAGATCACAGCTCACCAGCTCAAACCCTCCAGCAATTAAGACTAACCTGAGCACAATCAAGCCCCCACCTGAACAGAACACGCCTCCAGCCAATCAGAACACAGCCAACCCCCCAACCAATCAGAACACAGCCAAACCCCCAACCAATGAGAACACACCCCCACCCAATCAGAACACAACCAAGCCCCCACCCAATCAAGTCACACCCCCACTAGCAGTTAAAAGGAAGAAGCAGCTGCAAGCTCACATCACTCTGAGAAGCACAGAGCCGAAGACCAAGCCTGAAGATGATGAATGAGACTTCATCGAAACGTTGCCTAGATACTTCCAATCTTACGCGGGAGAAAACCCGAATAACCAAAGATCCACATACAAATACCCGCGAGAACTAAGTGTTGAAATATTGATGAGTGCAGGAAAACACCTGTCATAATATTTTGCTGTGCTCTCCCCCTATCTTATCACGTTGAGATGTCCTTGAGAAGGAGTCTTCTTGCAATTCTTTCCACTTCAAATAAAGTATTTTCAAGCCTCTAGTTGGCAGTGTTGCAATGTTTCTTAATGCTCTTCCCCCCCCCAGCCAGAAAAAATGAATAATGTATACAAAAAAGAAAAAAGAAAAAGAAAATAGCTAAAGGGAGCCTCTATCCTAGAGAAAATTAAAAAAATCAAAAGGAGCATAAAAATATATATAAGAGAAAATTCAATCCGGTTACCAATTAAGATGAATGTATTGTCTAGAATTTTATACTTATTCCAAACAATTCTAATTCGAGTAGGGAAAGAGTTTTTCGAAGACTTAAATAAAATTGTGTTGAAATACATCTGGCAGGGTAAGAAAGCGAGAATAAAACTTAAACTGTTACAAGATGCAAGAACAAGAGGAGGGTTTGCCTTGCCCAACTGGGAATTATATTATCAAGCATCAAGTTTGATGCGGGTAAAGAAATGGATAATGTTAAGGAATAGTAGATTATTGACTTTAGAAGGCCATGACTTGCTGCTGGGATGGCATGCTTTCCTCTGGTATAAGGGAACTAAAAGACAGGGGGTATTTTAGAAGACATTACATTCGAGAGGCATTGTTTTTAAACTGGGAGAAGATAAAAAGACAATATTATTTAAAGATTCCATTATGGATATCTACCATTGAAGCTTTTTCTTATCCAATAATATATAAAAAAAGAACAGTTAGATATGGTGAAATACTGAATGAAAAGGATGAACTGAAATCTATGCAAACATTGGAAGAACAAGGTGTAAAAATGAATTGGTTTTCACATTTGCAAATACAATCTAGATTTTATAAAGATTTTAAAACAGAAGGTGTCTGTGATAAGTTGACTGATTTAGATAAAATTCTGATGGGCACTGATGAAAAGATAATTAAAATTTTTATGGACATTTATTAGAATTGGAGGAAGAACAAGTTAAAGAAATGATGATTGCTTGGGGGGAAAATTTTGGTTATGGGATTGATTTTGAGAAAATTGTGGTCTCAAAATTATAAAATGACAATGTCAACTGCATATAAAGAAAATTTGTATAAGATGTTTCACAGGTGGCATCTACCCCCGACGAGAATTGCGAGAATGTTTAAGAACAAATCAGATAAATGTTGGAAATGTCATCAGATACCTGGTTCATATTACTATATATGGTGGATATGTTCAGACGCAAATATTGGACTAAAATCCACACATGGTTGGAAAAAAATGATAAAATGATATAGACTTGAAACCAGAGATCTTTTTATTGGGAGTCATACCAGACATATACAAAAAAGAATTGAAATATTTGATTGTAAATGTCTTAACAGCAGCTAGAATTGAATTTGTGAAGAAGTGGAAAAATGAAAAAAAAATCGATGCAGGAGGAAGTTACTAAGAAAATTATGGACTGTGCTGAAATGAGTAAATTGACATTTGAAATTAAAGAACAAGATAAAGCTAAACAATTTTATATGATATGGGATTTGTTTTATCAATGGTTGGACAAAAAGACATGGTAATGTAATAGACTAGGAAATTTTGTAATAGAAGTTTAATAGATCGATATAAAATATAATACAGATATATATAACCATTGGATGAAAGTACAATATAAATTTTACAATAAAATTTGGAATATCTCATATAAAATGATGGAATAAATAGTTTAGTCATGGATGATTAATAACTGATAAATAGATAAACATGTCAGTTTGACAATGTGAGAATTTATATAAACCGTGAGCAATGACTATGAAAGGATAGCACAAAAGATTTGTAACCAACAGACACACTGTATGTATGTAAAATGGAAGATGGTTTTATGTTTTTATGTTTTGTTTGTATATGTTTGTCTTAAAAAATAAAAATTTTACAAAAAAAGACCTCCAGGGTTGCTCTGGGTTTCCTCCACTGGAAACATGCCCCCCCCCCAATTCAGTGGGGCTTCCCAGGCCTGGGTCTCATAGGGGACACGGAGGGAAACCAGGGTTCCATCCATTGAGTCAGCCTCCAAGGCCTGATAAAAAAATAAAATCAGTTGGTCCCGGTGTTGTAGTGTTGAGGAAATTAAGGGAGGCATCTTATTTCCCTTTCTGTGGCCTTGTATAATTTTACTTCTTTATATCCTGCTTTTATTATTTTTACGAATAATTTTGGAGATTAAAATTGGGTTTCCCGGGTCTGTCCCGGACTAAGCTCAGCAGATTGCAGGAAGATGGGGGTTAAAATGTTGAGATCAGATGAGACTTCTTACCTCCCTTTTTGTAGCCTTGTATAATCTTATTTACTGATAAATCACCTTTAATTATTTTTTAAACAAATAATCTAGGAAATTAAATTTGCTCTCCTGGGTCTGTCCTGAGTTAGCTCGGTGGTTTGCAGAAAGATGGGTGTTGTAGTCTTAAGGAGGTGAGCAGAGGCTTCTTCCTTCCCTTTCTGTGGCCTGGTATAATCTTATTTCTTCATTTCCTGCCTTTATTATTCTTACAAATAATCTAGGAAGTCAAAAGAAACAGAGTCAACTGGTTGCTTAGCAAGTGTTCTAATTTATGACTGGCCTCCCCAGAGCTACTTGACCTATTTTTGGAGTTTTGTCAGCCATGCACACACATACACACACACATATACACAAACACCCTTCCAACCCTGCTGGAGCAGGTCATTGGACTAGAATTGACAAAGCATCTCTGATTAGATTCTAGTAGTGAATCAAAGTGCTGGTCTTCTGCAGTGTCTGGGTGACTTTTGTGCCCACCTACCTGAGCACCAAAGGGAAACACCTGGTGGCTGTGCAGGTCTTCTCCATCCTGGCTGTTCGGGATACCCCCTAGCAGAATCTGCACGGCAGGCAGGCAGGCAGGTAGGCAAGCAGGCAAATATGTGAGATAAACTTTTTTGTAGCTTACACTCAGTAAAAACAAATACACTGTGCTAGTTAAAATAGTTTATTCCAGTTTGAGTTTTAGCACAGTCAAACAGTCCATATATCATTCACTAATTCAGTCCGTCCGGGGATTATTCATTAGCAAAGTCCAGTGTTGAAAAAGAGGTCAGTAAACTTACAAATATCAGTCCAGTAATATATCTCCTTGCAGTAGAGATATGAAGAAAATCAAACCTCCTTTCTTCCTTCAGCAGCAGCAGCAGCAGGGAACACAGTTATCAAACAATCAATCCATCATAGTCAGCAAGCAATTTAGTAAGGCAGCAATCAATCAAGTTCTCTTGCTCCCTCTTATGGTGGTTTTACAACCGCACCCAAAATTACATGCTTTGCTGTTTAAAGTGACATACACATAAATTCACTATCATAGTTTATATATATTATTTTACCCAAACTAAGTTAGGTAACTTGTTATTCCTAACATACTCCCCTTTGGGGTAATATAATAATATATCTATCTATTTACAACCTTAACCCATAGTCATCACAACTTTCTTTGCGTTTGACTGAACCTTGGGCTTTTGTAAACTGACCAGCAATATTTTCTTCAGTCATACAATATTCCAATCTTATTAAAGCATTTTTTACAGATTGTCTTACATTCAGATATCTAAGATCTGTATGCTTAGATCTCGTTTTTACAGCAATATTTGTAGCCAACCGTATGGCTGCTTGATTGTCCTCCTAAACTACAATGGAATCATTAACAGTTATTCCCATATCCAATAACAATTGTTTATACAGAATTAAATCAGTACATAATAAAGATAGACATGAAAATTCTGCTTCCATTGTGGACATAGTTATGTGTTGCTGTCTAATTGACCTCCAACCAATCAGTGCTTTTCCTAACAGTACAGCCGTACCTGAAGTTGATTTCCTAGTGTTTATGTCTGTTGCAAAACTTGCATCAGCATATGCACTTAAAATCAGATCATCTTTTGGCTCCAAATGCAATACATAGTGCATTGTCCTTTTAAGATACCTTAATATACATTTTGTTGCTAGCCAGTGTCGTTCAGTGGGTTCAGCATTGAATCTTGCCAATTGATTAATGCCATAGGCAATATTTGGCCTTGACCAATTACTAATGTACGATAAACTACCAATTAGCGATTGATAGATATTCTTATCAAATTTTGGACTTTGAGCATCAGTGTGGCCAAATTCCTGATTCTTTGGAGTTTTTGCCGGTTTACAAAGTTCCATCTTGTATGTTTTTAGTAATTGATAAATCTTATCCTCTTGAGATATCTTATAGCCACCTTTGGTTTTATTTATTGTCAATCCTAAATACTGTTTTATCTCTCCTAATTGCTTTAATTTTATCCTCTTACCTAATAATGATATTATTTCAGTAGCTTCATTATTAGTTTTTGTAATTAATGCAATATAATCTGTAAACAACAATAATAATGACACTATTCCATTTGTCTCTTTTTTAAATACACATGGATCAGCTAAACCTGCTTTAAACCCTATATTGTTTAACTCCTTAACAAAAAATTGGTTCCATTCGTAACCAGATTGTTTTAATCTATAGAGACTCTTTTTAAGTTTCCAACAGTCATTATTCATTTTATCATCCTTAATTCCTACAGGTTTCTTTAAGTATATAATGTGCTGCAATGGTGCATGTAGATAAGCAGTTTCTATATCTAAGTGATTTATGATATAGTTCTTCTTAGCTGCCCACACTAAAGCTGCTCTCAAGGTTGTTGCCTTTAGACTCGGTGCAAATACTTCATCATAATCACATGCAATTTGATTAAATCCTTGAGCTACCAACCTAGCCTTATGGGTAACAGTCCCATTTTTACCTGTTTTTAATTTAAATATCCATTTACAACCAATGGACTTTTCACCTGGAGGTAATTTAACATTTTCATAAACTTCCATTTGTTTTAATGAATTTAGTTCCTTCTCCATTGCTCTATGCCAATTCTCTTGATCCTTTGCAGGATACATTCTAAGTTCTTCAACAGTAGTTGGAACTTTACTAACTTGACAAACTACACTTGCTTGATACCTGTCAGGTGGTCTGGTTTCATGTGTTGAACGTCTAGGTATTACAGGGCTTACAGGTGGACTTTCACATACTACCTGTTCCTGGTTATCTATTTCTTCCTGTTCACCTATTTCTTCCTGTTCTGGTCCTATATGCTCTTCCTGTACTTCCTTTTTAATTGTACTCTTCTTATTACTGATATGTTATTTTGGTCTTTTGTAGGTTTCTATGATTACTTCCTTACTTGAATCTTGCTCCAGTTTTTCCATCCTACATGTTCAAGGAATTGTGCACTAGCACTACAGTAAACTCTAGATGTACCTTTTCCCCAGAATCTGTATGATTTTTGATTAGATTCATAACCTACAAAGAATAACTTTTTAGACCTATGCTGCCCCTTATGTCTCAGTTGTGTAGGAATATGCACCCATGCTGGTTCTCCAAATGTGTGCATGTACCTTAGGTCAGGTTTTCTACCATGCCACCGTGTGAATGGTAATTCACCTGTTGTTGATGAGTTAACAACATTATTCAATATATGATTACCACACATTATTGCTTCTCCCCACAAAGTTTCAGGTAATCCTGAATCCGACAATATAGTACTAGCCATTGCCTGTATTGTTTGGCCTTGTCTTTCTATAAAGGAATTATGTTGTGGCCTATATGATGCAGACTTTTTATGTTCAACACCTGCCATCTTCAGTCTAGTTTGGAATTTATTATTTATAAATTCTGTACCATTATCAGTTACAAGAGTTGCTAGTTTCCTTTTAGTTTTTCTTTCCGCAAACTTCAACCAATTAAAGAAATTCTGATATGTTTCCATTTTACTCTTCATTAAATAACAGAAACCATATCTAGAATAATGATCCATTATACTTAATATATAACAAGCACCTCCCACACTTGGTTTTTTAGGACCTATAATATCAGCAAATATGACCTCTAGAGACTCTTTAGTTTTAAATCCATTAATTCTATTTGCTGGCATTACCTTGCTTTTTTCTTGACTGCAAGCATTGCAGTGCAAATACTTACTGCAAGGTTTCAGTTTTATACCCTTAGACAGTTCAACCGTTTGCTTTAGCATTTTAAAATTTATATGCCCTAAACGTCTGTGTAACAAATGTATGCATTCATCATGAGGTTTAACATTATTATACACTGTGTTAGCCACCTCTGATAAGTTATCATTTAACACATACAATTCACCTTTTAAAGTTGCAGTCACTTTTTTACCTTCCTTTTCTATTATGCAGTTTTCTCCCCTAAAGGTAATTACATAACCTAGTTTAACCAAAACTCTAACCAAAAGCAAATAACTGTTACAATGGCACTGAGGAAAGTGACTTATGACCAGTCTTCACACTAACGACCATTCCAGCACCCCATGGTCATGTGACAAAAACTCAGGCATATATTTATGACACTTGCAGTACCTTGGGGTCATTGGGGTCACTGGAAGACTTGCTTGACGACCGCATGATTTAACTAAACACTGCACTCATTTGCTTCACAACCGAGGCAAAAAAGTTGGTAAAATGAGACAGAATTTACTTAGCAACAAAAATTGCTAAGTAAAAATGGTCATAAGTGGAGGATTGCCTTTATTGCCTTATAGTTCCTTGAAATTTATCTCTAGAGACGTTCAGGGTCTCTTAGTCAGAATATTCCCCTTTCTTTTCCCCACTTCTGCTCACTTCCAGGGAGCCTGGAGTAAAGTCCTTGGTAGGACGTATTTCTGGGGCTTCTGGTGCTGGAAGCACCCCCACAGGACTGAGGTGAACCCCCCAGGTGAAGCCTTCAAGGGTTGCACTGCTGGGCTTCCCACCTTGGAGAGAAAGTGAGTGAGAGAGAGAGACCTTCTTTCATCTGGTGGAGTTTGAGACGCCCCCAAATTCCTGCTTGCAACTATTCACATGGTGCAGCCACAATGAGCCCAATTTCGTCAGGATGCAGCCTGACTCTCCCGTGGGGCTTCTCCTCCTCCTTCTGTATCTTCTGGACTCTGGTCTCAACTAGCTCAAGCATTGGGGAAAAGAACCGACTTTAATCAGGGGTGGAGAGAGGATGGTGGATCTCATGGAGAAGTTTCTTTCACAGGGCAGGAGCAGCTATGGGAAAGGAGAGCTAACTAGGTCTTATTGGATGAGAACTTCTAAGCAAGAGGACCTGGAGACCTCTGCCTTCTCTGGCTTGGTGGGATGGCCAATGGCTCTCATGGAGATTGTCAAACAACATAGTTGGAGCTTGGCTCCCACACAAGCCATCTTACCACTTTTCCTATTCATTCTCTCATAGATACACTTTTAGCTGCTCTCAGTATGACTAAGGTATCCAATTCATTGGCAGTAGCTGAACAACAAATTCCTCTGAATGATTTTCAGAGTTCCCTTTAGCAAGATTTATTGAGATGGAGAGAGTTACAAGGACAAAAATCGTTCAAACATTTCCCATTGAAAAATGTAGGCATGATTTTTTTTGATTCCTGCACACTATCTAAGTTGAAATAATTAGTGTCTACTTTCAAATAAAATGAAATTTTACAATTCTTTAAATGTCACAGTGTTATGTCTTATGTTTTTACATTTGTTCTGGCTGTAAGCTGCTCCTTCGTGTTCAGGTCTGGCCTCAGAAAGATAATGTAGCACTTGGGGATGAAGATGCAGCCCAGCAGACCAGCACTGGATGCCAGGATGGAGAAGACCTGCACAGCCACCATGTGTTTCCCTTTGGTGCTCAGGTAGGTGGGCACAAAAGTCACCAAGACACTGCAGAAGACCAGCATGCTGAAGGTGATCAGCTTGGCTTCGTTGAAGGCCCTGGGCAGATTCCTGGCCAGGAAAGCCACCGTGAAGCAGATGACAGCCAGAAAGCCCATGTAGCTGAGGGTGACGTAGAACATGACAACGGCCCCTTCATTGCATTGCAGGATGATCTCTCCAGGCTGGGAGTGGAGGTCAGAGTCAGGGAAGGGGGGAGAAACTCCCAGCCAGATGGAGCAGTTGAGCACTTGGACAGAAGAAGAAGAAAGGATGATGGAGTTGGCCAAGCTCTTTCCCAACCATCTCTTTGCTCGGTTTCCTGGTTTTGTGGCCAGGAAGGCCAGCACCACCGTGATGGTTTTGGCCAAGAGAGAAAAAACAGCAACTGAGAAGATGATGCTGAAGACTGTTTGTCGGAGAAGGCAGGTGGCTTTCCTTGGTTGACCAATGAAGAGAGAAGAAGATAAGAAGCAAAGCAGGAGGGAGACCAGGAGGATGTTGGAGAGGTCCCGGTTGTTGGCTTTGACAAGGGGAGTTTCTCGGTATTTAATGAAGATAATTAAAACTAGGCTTGTGGTTAGGAAGAAGAGTTGGGCAAAAGAAACCAAGATGATGCCCAGAAGTTCTTCTTAAGACAGGAAGGTTATAACTTTGGGGATACATTGGATTCTTTTTTTATTTGGGAATTTATCATCCGGACATTTGGTGCATTTTTCTGCATCTGAGAAAAAAACAACAACCCCATATTTCTTTGTCCTTTGCATTTCAAGATACATTGTATGTTCTTTGGGAACAAGTGATTATCAGCAGCATTTCCAGGATGGATTTCTTCATATCTCCTGAGACAAAAAAAATAAGTGTATCACTTGTAAAAAATATAGCTATGGTATATTTTTGACAGGCTATGAAATTGAGGGAAGGCTTAGGACTTGAATGATTTCTTTTGTAATGTTCAGAATATTGATAGGAACCTCCATTACTAAAGATAAGCAATGAATCAATTAATCTTTCTAGAAAAACTTTTCTGTCAGGTGGCAATTCTTATCATACTTGCCTCAGAGGATGCTGGTGGATGAAGTGACTGCTGCAAATAATTTGAAATGGCCATTGGAGCTGTGGTGATATGGGTGCAGCCAGAAACAGGCATAACTGTCCATGCCACCACATTGTGCATCTCGTATATCAGCAATACCTTTTCAAAGTTCCTGAAAGGGAACCTATGTAGACTGCAATTCTACTTTCAGGTGGTGGACCTAAAACCATTCGTCACATTTCAAGGAACTCAGGTGTTCCTGGAGAAGTCAATGTGGAAGGAAGGACACATCCAAGCTAAAAAGAAGAAATATTTTCTCTGGCAGCAGTAAAACTTGCCCAAACTGCCACAGCCACCTCTCTCTATCCAGCCCTTCCTTCACAGTCTTTTTGTTCTTCTATTTAGATAAGAAATGGGGCATTTTGGAAATAAAGAAGAAACCAATTCAGCTTCAAAGTGTGTTTTAATTCACACTTTCATGACAATGCTCTGGATGGATCCAGTTCCACCAGGACTTCCTTTCCTCTGGTGTCACCCACCTTTCTGAGTGGAGAAGGTCCCCTCTGGACAATTAACACAGTCATAGCAGCAAAATGGCTCTCCTTCTCGAGCCCTCTTGACAAATCCAGGATGACAACTTTCCACACATTCAGATTGAGGAAAGGACTGAGCAGAAAAAAAAAAGGATTGCCAAAGGAAATGTGTTAGGACTCTCCGTCCATGGAAAATGGAGGTAAACATGGATATTAGACAAGATATTAGATATTAGCCTCTGGTCTTCACTTAAGTAAATACAAAATCTCTCACTATTTCCAATGGTTGGAGATATAAATTCTAGAAGATTCTTCTGTTAGTTCCTCTCTTTTGCTTTTGGCATCTCACATTGCCAAAAAAAAAGGACTTTATTAAATAGAAAAGTCTGGAGAGATTGAACCAGGGGTGAGATTCTACTGGTTCTGTCCAGTTCTATAGAACCAGTTGTTATGATTCTGTGCAGTTCAGAGAACCAGCAAATTGCACCACTGATTGGCCCCAACCTTTTCCGCCCACTCCTCCCCTTCGCTCCCAGTCAGTCCTTATCATGCATGTGCGGCATCGCCTGCAGCCTTCTTTTGCCCATTCGCCAGCCAGCCATTTCTGCATGCCTTCCGTTGTGGACTTGCCTGATCTCCTTGGGTGAGTGAGGCTCTGCAAGCTCTGGGACCCAGTTACCTACCTGCCACTGCTGGTCACTGTTAACCCCACCACCACTCTTGCCTTTTGCTGCCATCACCCGCCGCCCTCACCCCCAGCAGGTAAGGCCCAGCAGCTACAGTGAATCCAGTCGGGGGGCGAGATGCAGACTGGTGGTAACCTGAGCTACATTTCGCTGTACTGGAAGACATGTGGAGAGGCTCGTGTTCTCCTACTGCTGGGAGAGCAAGAAAGTCTTTCCCGCAAGAGCTCCGGGTGGCAGAGATAAATTAGATTCAAGTGGGCTGCTTCTCTGCCGCCCAAAGCCACCCATTTCCCTATTGGAGGGGAAGTTGCAAACTTTTCGCTGTGCTGGAAAAGACTCTCTTGCTTTCCCAGCAGCAGGCGAACATGAGCCTCTCCACATGTCCTCCGGTACAGGGAAATTTAGCTGGGATTCACTGCAGGTGCTGGGCCTTACCTGCTGGGGGTTAGAGGTCCAGGTGGCAGCAGCAAAAGGCAAGTGGGGTGGGGGGTAAAGGTGACCGGCAGCCCTGTTGTACCCATGTCGGCAACATGTGTTGTCATTTTGAAGTGGAGGGAGAATTTGGAGAAAGAGATGGAGAGTCCTGCAGTGGCCGCCACAGGAGCGCCGTTGAGAAGCGGGGAAGTGGCCTTTTAGTGGTCCAACCTGGGGTTCAGGCTGGAGGCAAGCAACAGGAAATCAGAGCAGTGAGGGAAAGGGGAACTGCCAGGGGGAGCTACCCTCTCCGTGCTGAATTGAGACCATTTGCGGTAGTCCTAGGAATTGAGTGAGTCGAGCCGCAGGTCCTTGCCTTCTTAGCTCAGGGAATGGTCTTTTTCTGCAGGAGGAGAACTGCGGATGGGGGAGGTCTACTTGAGTGACTCCTCCACTGTCTTCACCAGATTATTTGGACACTTACAAGCAAGCACAGCTAAAGGCACTGCTGTCACATGTCAGCCCAGACCTCACGCTGCGGCTCCGTAAAGCCAACACCAAAGAAGTGGGCAATCAGGTGAACCTGTGGTGCAATGCTCACTCAGATCATGGCTGCTCCAGGTCATCCGACCTCAAAGCCCTTTAGGAGCAGCCGTTGCCAGGTTTATACTCGCCTGTGCTTGGTTGCCTCCTCTTCACCTTGCTGAAGCGGCTGGCCCTGCCCCTCCCTCGCCTGGCCTAAGAAGGTGAGGGTGACGGCGGGGGATAGTGAAGCGTCCTGGTCCCTGTCTTCCTGATTCTCTCTCCCACTCTGTATGTGTGTGTCTCCCTGAAAGCCGTGGCATGACCAAGCCAGCAAGCTCTCCTTGGCGCTCTTCACTACTTCCTTCATTTCTTCTTTTTGGAATGCAGAATGGCTGAACAATGATCGCCAGGCCACGGTGGAAGCATCCCTTGGGTGACCCTTCTCCTCCCCCTCCTCCTCCTCTCATAACCGGCCATTGTGGCAGGGCTAGGAGGATGCATGTGCATGGGGAGATGTTCCTCAAGTAAATGCCAAAGCACAGCAAAACCAAGTATGGGGCGGGTAGATGCTTACTTGAGGAGCAAGCATCTCCCCACACAACTGCACCCTCCTGATCCATCCACAGCTGCCGGGTGCAAGAGGAGGAGGAAGAGGAGGAGGAGGAGGAGGAGGGTCACCCGAATAGATGCTTCCACCGCTCTCTGGCAATCGTTGTTTAGCCAGTCTGGATTTGAAAAACAAGAAATGAAAAAAGTAGCAAAGAGTGCCAAAGAGAGCTTGCTGGCTTGTCCATGCTGCGGCTTTCAGGGACACACACACAAATTCACATTCACAGATACACACATACACACAGAGAGAGAGGGGGGGGAGAGAGGGGGGAAGATAGGGAGCAGGCCGCTTCACTATCTCCCACCATCACCCTTACCTTCTCGCACTGCTCCATTTTGTGAACCACCTATGGTTTAGTATCTCCTTCAAACTGGTGAGAATCCCACAAGGGCTGGGGAATGTGTCACTAAGAGCTTCAGGTTTGTTTGCTCCTTGTGCCCAAACTAGCAAAGAAAAAAGGGAATTCTGTTGACCAGGGCCTGAATTCAGATGAATTTGAATCATGATTGGGTGGAGGTCCTTTTGATCCCATTGGGAGAGAAGCTTCGTCCTGCTTGGGGAAAAGTGTCCCTTGAAAGGGCCGGTTCATAGTTGGGGAGGTTTTTAAAGAGACCCGACCTGGTCAGACTTATCCATGCCTCTCTTTTACACACACACAAACACACACACACACACACACACAAAGTGGGGGGGAGGGGAAGATAGAGAAAGAGGCAGAGAGAGAGAGAGAGAGAGTGATACAGAGAAGGGAGAAAGAGAGAAAAAGAGGGAATGAGAGAGGAAAAGAGAGACAAGAAAGAAAACAAAGAGAAAGAAAGAAAAGAGAAAGGAAGCAAAGGGAAGGAAAGAGATAAACAAAGAAAGGGAGAGATGGAAGGAAGGGACAAAGAAAGAAAAAGAAAGTGTTCTGTACGGTCATTACCATACTTGTAAACACCGCGTAATGATTGGTCAAGCGCACGGCGATCTGATTGGTCGAGCGAGGCGCACTGATTGGCCCGCCGCGAATCCCCCACAATTGGTGGAAACTAATCGTGGGAGATTCAAAGTGGTGCCATTGGCCGCGGCCGCCGCGGCTAAAGAATAAAAGCTGATGTTTTCCCTTGAAGCCGAGCCGATCTCGGGACCAAATAAAGAGCTGAAACTGAGTCACTGGATCCGAGTCTCCTTTCCCACAATGGTCACGACACTGGCGATGAAGATTGGATTTCAAGACTAATCCCCATCAAGCACGTGTCCTGAGGAAGCGAGACCGACAAGATAGCCAGCATCGCACTGCCCGCACCTTTTAACCCCACTACCGAGGATTGGGAATCATATACAGACCGATTCCTAATGTTCCTCGAAAGTAGCAACTTAAAGGATGCAACCGGGCAGAAGAAAAGAGCCGTCTTTTTAACACACTGCGGGCCTGCAGTGTTCAAGATGGCAAAAGCTCTCGCAAAACCTGAGGATGTGAAGGCAATGGACTGGACCGATCTTGAGCCGTTGCTCCGAAACCACTATGCCCCCGCTGTGCCCACCCTCATCAAGTGGCACGATTTCTACCAGCGGGACCAGAGATCGGGTGAGAGCATCAGCGACTTTGTGGCTGATCTATGGAACCTCGGGAGCATATGCAGGTTCACGGACATGGACGAGACTATGCGAGACCGTGTCATCCTTGGACTCAGAGACCCAGTCCTGCAAAGCCGACTGATGGCAAAAGGTGACATCGCCCTCGCTGACGCTCTCGCCGAGGCCACCACAGCCAAAGCAACCCAGAAATTGGCAGCTCGATTGCAGAGACTGGACACCGGGGACTGCACCGCGACCACCGAGAAGGACACGGTGACCGAAGCATGCCCCGAAGCAAGCCACTGAGAGACCATGGCCCACCATGGCGACTTCAACTCCGCCTCCGATACCACGGACGGGGAAGAGGACATCCATCGACTCCAGACAGGACGAGACCGGTGCGACCAGTGGAGTCCTAAGTTGGGACCCCAATGTGCCGGGTGTGGAGGCGACCACCTTCGATCGGAGTGCCGGTTTTTCGATGCGATCTGCTGACACTGCGATAAAAGAGGCCACATCGCCCAAGTCTGCCGACTTAAGAAAGCCTACAGCCCCCGACGGTGAGATCACAGCAACCGAAGATGAGACGGCACCCCCCCAGGCCCAGAGACCGCCAAGACGAAAATCGCTGGAACCAAGACGGACGGGTCCAACGGAACGGCGAGAACCGACAGAGGGAGGAAACCCACCAGACGGTCGTCATCGGCCACTCATCCAGCGCAGAAGCCTGAAAGGTATATGTGGAAGTGGGCATCGAGGACGAACCATGCAAGATGGAGGTGGACTCTGGATCCTACGTCTCCATGTTTGCATGGTGGGAAATCAAGCATTTGGTGACCGCGATCCACGAAAGGGGACTGGAAACTCAGAAATTAATCCTTAAAGACTACCGGGGGAATCGCATCCCGGTAGTCGGAATAGGATATTTCAAAGTAACCTTCAAAGGGCGCACAGCAAGGCTTCCCCTGACAATTGTGGATCGAGACCGCGCCAGCCTTTTGGGACTACAGTGGTTCGCACCACTCAGGATCGAAGTTACGGGCGTCAACCACGTCGCAGATGCCGACTGGGAAAAGCAACTCGCAAGGGAAGTGTTCGACAGCACCCTAGGCAATTACCGAGGGCCCCCTATTTCCTTCAGCCTAGACCCCAGCATTTCCCCAATACGCCTAAAACCAAGGCGGGTACCTTTTGCACTCTGGCCCAAGATCGATGAGCAAATAGACAAGCTCATCAAAAAAGGGGTCCTAGAGCCAATCGATCATGCCCAGTGGGAGACCCCCATAGTCACCCCAGTCAAGCCCGATGGGTCGGTGAGAATCTGCGGGGACTATAAGGCCACCCTAAATTGCGCCTTACAACAAAGTGCCTACCCCATTCCAGTAGTGCAGCACCTCCTACACTCACTGGGGGGAGGCAAGGTCTTTGCGAAGCTTGACCTGGCACAAGCCTATCAACAGCTGCCGGTCGACACAGAAACCGCAGAGGCGCAGACCGTAGTAACCCACCGGGGAGCATTTTGCTGTAAGAGACTCCAGTTTGGAGTCAGCGTGGCTCCGGGAATTTTCCAGAGCTTCATGGAGAGACTCTTGCAAGGAATTAAGGGGGTGGTGCCCTACTTCGACGATGTACTGGTGTCAGCAGCCAACCAACAAGAACTAGAGGGTCGTCTAAGGGAGGTACCAGCTAAATTCAAGGAGGCAGGGCTAAAGGTGAAAATAGAAAAATGCCAACTGCACACAGAGTGGGTCGAGTTCCTAGGATACCTCCTAGACCGACACGGCATCCACCCGACTGAAAAAAAAATCAGAGCTATTAAAGAAGTCCCCACGCCAAAGAATAAAACAGAACTACAGGCATTTCTAGGACAGCTTAACTTTTATAATGTGTTCCTGCCCCAAAAGGCGACTGCAGTGGAGCCTTTGCATAGGCTTTTGGACAAGGCGTCCACGTGGACTTGGGGGAAACATGAAGAAGCCGCCTTCAACAAAACCAAGGACCTGCTCACCTCGGATGCCATCCTCATCCAATACAACGAGACCCTACCACTAGCCGTCACATGTGATGCATCACCTTTCGGCATCGGCACTGTCCTCAGCCACACTCTCCCCAACAGAAAAGTAGCACCCATCGCCTTCTTTTCAAGGACCCTCACCAAACCAGAGAGAAACTACAGTCAGCTGGACAAAGAGGCCCTGGCTATCGTTGCTGCAGTGAAGAGGTTTCACGAGTACCTCTACGGCCGGACCTTCACCATCAACACCGACCACAAGCCACTGCTGGGAATCCTTGCAGGGAACAGGGCCACCCCGAACATTCTATCTCCTAGAATGACAAGGTGGTCCGAATTCCTTGCCGCCTACAGCTACCGGCTCACACACCAACCCGGTAAGCCGATCACCCACGCAGACGCCCTGAGCCGCACGCCGCTACTGGACCTAGACACCGACCCAGCACCCACGACGGCCACCCTTAGCATAGAGACTCTGCCCGATCTACCCATAACTGCGTCAGACATTGTCCGTGAAACTAATAAAGACAAACGTCTGGCGCGGGTGTTACATTGGATAGAGAAAGGGTGGCTGGAAAAAGCCAACGACGAATCATTCAGGACATTTCGGAATCGGCAAACAGAACTGTCATTACAAAAAGGTTGTGTACTTTGGGGGGATAGGGTTGTTATTCCGGAAAAATTACAAGGGAAGGTATTGGAGTTATTACACGAGGGGCACCCAGGCATAGTTAGAACAAAAGCCCTGGCCAGGAGTTACGCCTGGTGGCCAGGGATGGACAAACAGATCGAGACTTGGGTGGCAGCATGCAAACATTGCCAAGAAACCAGGCCGAGTCCTCCCGCCACACCAATCCTGGAATGGGAAAACCCCAGGGGACCATGGTCCAGGATTCACATAGATTTTGCCAGGCCCACTAAGGGACACATATTCCTTATCACGGTAGATGCTTACTCCAATTGGTTGGAGGTAAGCAATATGAAAACCACCACCATGGAGGCTGTGACCAAGGAACTCAGCAAGCTGTTCGCAACCCACAGCCTCCCAGATGTCATCGTGTTGGACAACGGGCCCCAATTTACCTTGTTGGAATTCAAAAAATTCCTAGCAGAATGGGGAATATGGCATGCACTGACAGCGCCAGCATATCCGGCGGTGAATGGGAGGGCGGAACGAATGGTTCAATTTACGAAAAAAACAATCCAAAAAATTGAACACAGGGAAATCCAAGAAAAAATAAACAAAATGCTTTTTATACAACACATAACCCTGAACACGACAAACAACAAAAGCCCGGCAGAACTATTAATGGGGAGGAAATTAAGGTCCCCACTCGACAGGCTGCACCCCACATACAACCCAGAAAAACCCCCAAACTCCTCAAGCAAACACCGAACATATACACCAGGCGACGCAGTCTACGCGAAGAACCTTACCGAGGATCCACTTTGGGTGCCAGAAACCATAACCCAAGTGACAGGTCCCCGCTCGTACCGGCTGCAAACAACCGACGGACGAGCATGGAAACGACACATCGATCAATTAAGATCGAAACACAGGAAACACAACCGACACACAAACAGACACAGACAGACACCCAGAGAGAGAAGGGAACCCACATTACACAAACCAAGAGGGGAGGGAAGTCCTCGGGAACCAACCACCAACAGAAAGAAACCAGCAATACTCACCAACAAGCAGCCAGCTCGAAGCCTCACCAGAGGGAAGCAGCCAGGCCAGCTCAACCAGCCCAGAAAGACCAGGTGGGAGCGGCAACAACCGCAGCTCAACCAGCCCAGGTAGACCGGGAAGGAGCTGTGACGAAAGGCCCAGCGAAACCTTCCAGGCAGTTCCATCAACGAGACAGAGAGCAACACAGAACCTGACCGAACCAGCCGGGAGCCAATCACCAACTAACCTGCGCAGGTCAAGTAGGCAAGTACAAAGCCCCGCCTACTTACGGGACTACGTTACATAGGACCAGACCAAGAGGGGAGGGGTGTTCTGTACGGTCATTAACATACTTGTAAACGCCGCGTAGTGATTGGTCAAGCACACGGCAATCTGATTGGTCAAGCGAGCTGCACCGATTGGCCTGCTGCAAATCCCCCAGGATTGGTGGAAACTAATCGCGGGAGATTCAGAGTGGTGTCATTGGCTGCGGCCAAAGAATAAAAGCTGCTGTTTTCCCTTGAAGCCGAGCCGATCTCGGGACCAAATAAAGAGCTGAAACTGAGTCACTGGATCCGAGTCTCCTTTCCCGCGAGGGACACGAAAGAAAGGAAGAGACGGAGGGAGGAGAAAGTGAATGAATGGATAGATAAATACATGGAAGGAGGGAGGGAAGGAGATAGAAAAGAAAGGAGAGGAAGGAAAGACACAAACTCTGGCTTCAGAAGACTCTTTAAAGCAGCACAACAATCTAGGGCTGGCCTGCAAGAGACCTCGGAAGTCATTTAGTCCAAACCCCTGCTCCAGCAGGAGATCCTAACAGAATCAAAGAATTGCAGGGTTAGAAGTTTGTGTGTGTTTGTGTTTATGGTTGTCAAAACTCCAAAAACAAGTCAAGCAGCTCTGGGGAGATAAATTATAAATTAGAACACTTGCTAAGCAATTGGTCATTAAGCAAGAACCAATTGTATTTGGTTTGCAAATCACATGGCCCCCGGGCTACACCCACCCAGTCACATGGCCACCAAGCCACGCCCAGAAATTAAGCCACACCCATGGTTGTTAAAAAATTTGAATCCCACCCCTGGATGGAACTGAGAAAAGATTTCAGCATTAAGTGATAACCAGCTGGTTCCTTCCCATGACCCTATTAACACGCATTTCTCCCCTCTTCTCACACCCTTAATTTTAAGGTGTGATATCAGAACAATCTTGATAATTTCACGTGAACTGAATGCCTTGGAGCTGCTTCCTAGGAGCAGAAGGCCCATTGCTCCATCCCAGGGGGGGTGAAAGGGAGGCATGGAGAGCTCTGGCCAGGTCTGGCCTCCTTAAGAGCCTCCCAGATTATGGAGCTGCCCCTTCAGGGGACACTTTTCCCCAAGCAGGACGAGTGGAAGCTTCTTTCCCCCAATGTGGCCAAAAGGACCTCCGTCCACTCACGATTCAATCCCATCCGATACAGTCCAAGCCTGGATTCAGGCCCCGGTCAGCAAAATTTCCGCCTTCATTGCTCTTCTGGACACAAGGAGCAAACAACCAGAAGCTACTAGGGACACATTCCCCAGCCCTTGTGGGATTCTCACTCGTTTGATGGAGACCCTTAATTGTACGTGGTCCACAAAATGGAACATTATGGAAGCCTCCCAAACAGCCTAAGGGAAAAAATCCGGTTTCTACTACCCAGATTCAATTCTCGGTGAAGGTCAAGCACCTTTGAGGAACAGCATCAGCCCTCTTGAAATGGGACCTCAGGCTTTGGAAAACAGAGGAAGGACTCCAAAGTTTCTCCTACCTTGTTGAGCAACTTTAGTTGTGAAAGGATATCTTTGTCGATATAAAGTCTCTGTCTTACAAAATACGCCAGAGTTTCTCTCCTGGGATCATCCCTAGGAAGAACCAAGAAGCCCCAAATGAACAGATCTGCTGCTACCTCTCCATTGGGGTCCATGTAGAGTTTAACATTTGAAATATTGACAAACTCATTCTTCTCCAGGAAAGGATGGAACTAGAATGGGAACATGCAGCAATTTTAAAAGCAGAAAACTTTGTTTCTTATCCCAGATGCTTTTTCAATATTTAATCTTTTTTCTGTAGTTGTCTAATTTACACACATGCTTCATTAGGAAAATGATTGTTACCACTATCTTACAAGTGAAGGGAAAAAGTTCACAAAAATTTGTTGATCATATTTTGACAATATAGATTTTGACAAAATATAGTTGAACAGAAAAAAGGAGATTTATGAACTCCCTGAAAGCAACAGGCTGGTTATCAGAAACATAGATTTGTCAAGAAGAAAATTGTCAGGGTGATCTTCTCCCAGGAGGCCCAGACAGGAAACCTGAGCTAGGCCCACTTCTCTGTAATGCTGCACTGACAGGATTCGGGGAGCCAGAAAGTACAAATCTCCCACCAACCCTTTTTTTATGCAGCTGTAGGTCTCCTCCTCTTATCTGCTTCTTCCCCAGGCAGAATCTCTCCTCCACCCCCCAAAAGTCATTCCCTCCTATCACTGCCCTTTCTAAATGGGTTGTGGGAAAGGGGGGGATATAACTTATGTGCTCTATGCAAGTCATCCTCACATATTATTTCATTTCCTAAATACATTATGGAAATACTGCTGATATAACTCGATCTCAAGAAAGAGTAACAAAAATTTTTGTGATGTGATCAGAAACCCAGTTAAGTGAGGGATGTTAAGTGAGGGATGGTATGATAATTAAGTGGATAAAAACTGATTTAAAAATGGTACTCAAATAATCTATAGTTTTTTTAATCTTTGTCATGAAAGTGGGAAGATACAACATTTTGTCATTAAGTCATCAATTTTTCTATGTTATCATTAATATAATAGGGTTGATAAATTGCTATTATACAAGATTTATAACAATTCTCAGGCAAATATACTTTTATGTTATTTAAACATTTCCAACTTTCCAGAAAAATATTTATGTTTTCCTCCTAGAAACAACTGTATGACTAAAAAGCAATTGAAAACTATCTGGGTTTTAGGATTTGATAAATTATAGTATCTCATATAAGCACATTAATGATGCACTGAATGAAGGATTGTGCCAAGCTTGATAAGTATGTAAGGGAGCCAGTTTGGTCTATTGGTGAAACCCCCGAAGTAGAAACCAAGAGGCTGTGAGTTCAAGTCCCGCCTTGGTCCTGAAGCAGGCTGGGGGATTTGGGGCCAGTCTCTCAGCCCAACTCAACTCACAGGGTTGAGGGGAAAATGAACACACAACTACTCATTGGTACTCAGCCCCCGTGGCTTCTGCAGGGAAGGGCTTTTAAAGATGGGGAATGAGTTAGTGCACTTAATGAACTCAAACAAGGTCTCAAAGATCTGGAAATCCAACAAGATGGGGCTGCTCTTCCCAAGAATGTTTATTTGAGCAGCCTTTAGAGCAACGAGATATTTATATCGAATAACCCTGCCAAAAGTCAAAAGGGAATTAACCTCCGAGAGCTGCAACGGAGTTCCCAGAGCCGTTTCAGGGGGCCGATACAAAGAAAGAGCGCCTGAGCTGAGACTGGGCCCATGAGGACAAGGGGCCACTCGAACTGCAGCTCACGTAGAGGTGTGGTATTCAACTGGTTCTCACCGGCTCAGGTGAACCGGTGGTCACCCCTTGTTGGCCACACCCTGAACCGGGTCGCCCACTTGTCCCAGTTGCTCTCCTAGCTTTCCCTACCACGTGGTGGCTGTGGCGCAGATCGGGCAGATATCCCAGGGCTGTTGCACATGCGCACTGCCTGCCTGCCCACCCTCCCAGATTACGTTTTCTTCCTTCTCCCAGCAGATGCGCCTCTTCCAGCCCAGCCCAGCCCGGCCAGCCAGCAGGTGGGTGCACAGATGTCCCGGGTCTTCTCGCCCCCCTTGTCGCGATATGCCTGCAGGAGCCCCTCAGGCCAGCTGAGCCGGGAGCTGCCATTCCCAGGCTTCTACTCTCCCATGCTTGGTCAACGCCTCTTCACCTTGCCTGAAGTGGCTGGCCCTGCCCCTCACCCTCCCCTCCCTCCCCTGGCCTGAGAAGGGAAGGGGGACAGTGGGGGATGGCGAAGAGGCTGGGTCCCTATCTTCCCCTCTCTCTTCCCTACTCTCTATGTCTGTGTGTGTGTGTGAGAGAGACAGAGAGAGAGAGAGAGAGTGGGGGGGGGGCAAGAGAAGAAAGAAAGAAAGAGGAAGAGAAAGAGAAAAAGAAAGAGAGGGAGAATGGAGAAAGTGAATGAGATATATGGATGGATAGATAAATACATGGAAGGAGGAAGGAAGGGAGAGAGAGAAAAAGAGAGGAAGGAAGCACACAAACCCTGGCTTCAGAAGACTCTTTGAAGCAACACAACACTCTAGGGCTGGCATGCAATGAATCTCGGAGGTCATCTAGTCCAACCCCCTGCTCCAGCAGGAGATCCTTACAGAATCAAAGAATAGCAGGGTTAGAAAGCTCTCTCTCTCTGTGTGTGAGTGTGTGTGTGTGCATGTGTGTTTGTGTTTATGGTTGTCAAAACTCCAAAAAAAGGACAAGTAGCTCTGGGGAGATCAGTCATAAATTAGAACACTTGCTATATAACCAGCCATTAAGCGAGGACCAATTGTATTTGGTTTGTCAGTCACATGGCCCCCTGGCCAAGTCCACTCAGTCACGTGGCCACAAAGCCATGCCCATATGGTCACATGACCACCAAGCCACGCCCACAAATTCAAGCCATGTCCACAGAACCAGTAGTAAAAAAATTTGAATCCCACCAGTGAGTTCACAGCCTCCTATGAGGCATCTCCTATCAGGACTCAGGAATTCACTTTGTGACGTCTCTCCTAATAAAATATCTGGGAAATACGGAACTCTTTTATGTGCAACTGCAGTTATCAAATCAGTAGGAAGGAGTTTCTCTGAATGGGGCCAAATTCTTTTCTGCCGTAACGCAAAATTATGTATTTATTTATTTAGGACATTTATATTGCCACATATTCACACATAACTCAGCATTAGGCAGACTCTAACTGCCCATTGACTTTTGTTTATTTTTATTTTTCTCCATTATTATTATTATTTATTGTAATGCTGGTCTCTGACTGTACTAAAAGTGGACTGGATGAAGGAGGAAGCTGTGTTGGAGACATTTGCCATCTTGAATTATGTGTAAATAAATACATGTTTAAGAAAACAATCTCAAAATCGTACTTGACTGCAACCTGAAACTGAGTCTTGAGAGAAGACAAGGAGGAGATTATGAGAGCAGCTTCTCCAACTTACAAAATCTCTCAGTTGGACAAGGGAGGATTCAACACTCTTCCAATGACGGAAGGAGGTGTTGGGAGGAGTTAAAACCTTCCCCTCTCCTAGGAAAATGAAATATTTTAGGATATACTAAAAAGGGAGAATATATTACCCCTAAAAAGAAAAGTAGAAACTCAGAGAGGCTGAAACTCAGCCCCTCTCCCACCTTTGCTAATGGACCATTACTCTGGCCTAGGCCACTCTATTTTCCATAAAGAAGATCTACTCTAGGTAAAGCTATACAGGAATTGCCCAAAGCCATCACCATCATCCAGAAAGGCTCAACCAAGCCTGGGACTCAGGACAGCCTACAGAGTTGCCCCTGCATGGCCCCATGGGAGTCAGGACAACCGATCAGAATACAAGCTCCAATTCAAATCCCAACAGAGGGCATAAAACAGTTGCACTCTCAGCATCTCAGCCCTTCTTTCCTCAACCAAGGCATGTGCTCCTGTCCACCATTAAACCATCTTCCAAGCAGTCACCATGTTTCCAGCGTCTTTCTTCCCCACTTGGAACTGAACCCAGAAGGAGATTTCTTCCAACAGAGGCTAGACAGAAACTTCAGATCTGCTCCCTGTTATTCCGGAGCATCAGACAGGAGCAAATAGATGGTGCAGATCTCTTGACCTTTTGCAGCACAAGAAGTTTGAGATGTTCCCCTCCTTCTCCTTTGGGTTCCTTCTCCAAAAGGATCTCAGATTAATGGATCCCTATCAAGACCCCCCCATACTTCCACGGTTGCAGCCTCAGAGCCCCCAACCTCTTTTCTCCCTCCTTCCTTCCCCTCCTCGATCTGGAGGAATAAGCGGCATTCATGGCCTGGGCCAGAGTCTGAATGATACTGTAGCGATGAGGGTCCTTTATGATTCGTTTCCTGTTTCTTTTCTCCTGGGTCTCCAGTGGGGCTTTCTGGGTGCATCTTCTGCGGCCTTTGACAGAAAAGACGTGCTTGGAAAGGGAACAGCGAAAATAATGATCTTGAAATGGATCTTCCACAAAGAAATGGGGTTCAAAGGCAGCATCTATTGGCCTTTTTTTTATCAGATAACTAAAACTCGAAATACTATGGATGTATTTGAGAGATATATGCTTCTTTATTGTATATGGTACAAAATTTGTGAGGATCCAGACTTTCCCTTCAATGGGTCCTGGCAAATGCATAAGTGCTTCATGGAAAGCAATAATTCTTTTCCAGATGGATATAAATTCTATGAAGTGGACAAAGACGTTGATTTGTCTCCACTTAGAGAGGGCCTCCCTGAGGGATGCTGTTTGTCCAGTTTCTGACAATCGTTGTGATACAACCACACAAATTCCATTCCTCACAAGCATTGGAGGCAAAGTCCTCATGAAATTCTCTCCATTCTCTGTGTCTGAAGCAAAGAGGCCAATCAGGGTCCATCGGAAATGGAGGAGCAGTTGGACAATTGCTGGGTTTTGGATACCTTCTTTGGGTAGCATCTGGTGGAAAAAGGGGAATCTCCTTTTATCACTCAGAGCCTCTGAAGGAATTAGAGCAGTGATCTGAAAAAGTAATGAAGAATGCTGTGTTACAATGTGGTCCAGATGAACTCCAAAATATTACTTATTGACAAACCCAATTTTGTTTTGATGAATATATAAGAATAGTTTGTTCCTTAATCATGGTTTAAAATATTTAAGACAGAATATTAACAAGCTTGTCTATAAAAATGGAACGCAAAATCATATTAAAAAAAAAAACCAATAAAAAATGCAATGTAAATTTCTGTGTCACCCATACAATTCCAACAATTAGATTCAAATTTGCAGATGTTAGATAAAATATCTGGATCTAAGATATAGGGCTGTATTATATGCTATTTTTGAGTACTAAAACCTCTTTCTCAGCTTCTATATCCCAAATTCTTTGTGAAGGAATTTTCCGGCTTCTTCTCGAGATGTACAAGAGCAAAACTGCTAACAGAATAATTATGAGTACATGAAATGGATACATATAAGAAAAATAAAAATAAATAGTGGGACAGTGACGGTAGGCACATTGGTGCGCTTATGCACGCTCCCTACAGACCTCTTAGGAAAGGGGTGAGGTCAATCGTAGACAGTTGTACAATCCAATAAGTGTTTAATTGAAATTTTGTCTGTTTTGGGACTATAAGTCTTTTTCAACACTTTAATTTTAACCCAATAATTATATACCCTGAATTTATACAAAGCAGAAATTGTGTAAATTAACAATTATCTATGAGGGCAGGAGCTGAACTCCTTTTATCCATCCCAAAGATACTCTTCTTGGTCTGAATACTTTTTATACATAGACAGGACTATTGCCAACTTGATTCCAATTGGATAAGGCAGATATTATTGATATGTGAAAATGAACATGCTAATGGTGGACCTCAAAACCTGGATAGTTTTTCAATAGTAGAATATTCAGTAGAATATCCTCTAGGGACCTTATGGCTCTTCAGGCCTTTAATGGTCAATTTGAAGATGAACATAATAGACTAAAACATCGTTGATATGTTCCCTAATATTCTGAAAAGCTGCTCTTGAATTCTATGAAGATATTGGATCTGTTGTTCATCCCCACCACCCCACTCACCTTACCAGATAGAGAAAAACACACAAACCTGTGGGACTTTGTAGGTGCCTACAAACAATGACATCTGGATGGAGATGCCCCTGGCAGCTGCATCAATCAGAGCCAGGAGGTTTTCCTTCCTCCCACAGCCATAGTTGGGGACATTGGATTCTCCAGTGGAGAGCATGTCCAGCAAGACATCTGAAGTGCGTAAAGTGCTTATATAGTTGTCATGGATGTTGTAACCAAGTGTGAGATTGTGCAGGAGCTGGGAATTCTTGCTGACCATTTGAATAGCAAAAATTGATATTAGGGTATTTGTTAGAGCAGAACTCTTCCCATTGAAAAACAATATTCATGTTATAATATTCAATAGCAACAACAAATGTTTTTAAAATATATAATCCTTCACAAACCTACTAAGCCTTAGGCCAACATTGATCCAAATCGAATGATCAATTATGCAAATGAGAGAGGCAAGTACAATTGTTTCAGTCCATTATTCAAGTGATGAACTCAGGAATGAACTGAGAAAGGAAAATCATCTGGATTTCATTCAGGTTTTTTAAAAACTCCATCTTTGGATTTTACTCTCTTCCACAAAGTAAGGCAAAAAAAGGGAATAGCCATGGAAATCAAAATCATTCAGGAAATTAGACAGGTCCTTAGGTACAAAAATAAGTGACATAAGAAGAAAAGAAGGAGAGTGTTAGAAGTGCACATGGAGGGAGTGCAACTCCATCACCCTGCATAACTTACGAAGGAGAAGGTATGGAAGGAGGGCTGTTGAAAGGCCACATTATAGGCGACACATATGTTTCAGATTTGACCACACCAATGAGATGGTCTCCAGGCCTGTAAAAGCTCCATGGATTGTAGCCATCCTGGTGCTCCAAACTCAATGGGCATTTCCTTCTCAGCTTCCCACAGACTGATGGGGACACCAGCAGCAGCAGAAGCAGAAGCAGGAGGTCCATCATTCATGGCATTAATCAATCCACTTCCTGTTTCTAACACAAACAACAGGAACCGTTGGAAAAATGCAAAGACTCTGAGAAGTGCCAGTGGCTTTCCTGATCTAAACAGAGAATCACTCAGTTTCATCTGCAAAGGAGAGAAAGGTGCAATCAAGAGCAGAGCCTGTACCTGTCCCAAAACTTGGTCCTAGAGAGCTTCACCAAGAAATTTACCCTTTTCTGATAGAAGATCCTTTTCATGTGGCTTCAATCTGATGTCTACATCGAAGTCTAAAACTGGAGATATAGCATCACAGGTCTCAAAGGCCCAGATGGTCATAATTACAGTGAGAAGCAACTTCTCCTCTTGGGATCCTGAACTTTTTCCGGGCTCCATCTGCAGAGGAGAGGCTGGAATAAACCATATTAGTAAAAATTACAGAAACAACCCTGGGGTCACTGTTTTGTTGTGGTTGTGGTCCTTCCTCCCAGTCAGGGCAAGTCCAGAAAGTGATGCTGGGGAAGAGAATTCAGCACCCAGGGAATTGACTTCTGCTGTCTTTCAACATGGCCTCTTGTCTCCAGAGATTGCTGGGGAAGTTCACCCAGAGCTATGGAGTTTGGTGCCACTTCTAAGTTAATGCCATTTAACTGTAGTGTTGCCTGTCTTCTAATGACAATCGGTACCCTTGAACTCTGCCCAAGGTTAAGAGTAGGCTCTGTTTGGAATTCTGTTTCATGTCATAATCCCATATATTGATCTTAATTGCAGCCGGTTATAAAATTGCTTGTACCTGCAATGAAATTTCATTTCCCATCTTTTCCAGCAATATTAATTTTGAGATTAAAGCTCATTAAGAAGCAGGAAAGTGACAACTTGTGGACTAGATCATTGGGTACATAGGGAGAAAATTATAGAATGGATTTTTTATTTTTATTTTCTTGTCATTCCTGAGTTTTCTTACCATGTTCCTATAATACACCAAGATTCTTTATATTTTGATTTTTCTTAGTTTTTTTAAATAAAGAATGGACTGTAAGTTCTGCAGGTGCTATCCATCCCTTTCTTTCTTTCTTTCTTTCTTTCTTTCTTTCTTTCTTTCTTTCTTTCTTTCTTTCTTTCTTTCTTTCTTTCTTTCTTTCTTTTCTTTCTTTCTTTCCTTTCTTTCTTTCTTTCTTTCTTTCTTTCTTTCTTTCTTTCTTTCTTTCTTTCTTTCTTTCTTTCTTTCTTTCTTTTTCTATCTATCTGTCTGTCTGTCTGTCTGTCTGTCTGTCTATCTATCTATCTACCTACCTACCTACCTACCTACCATGTTTCTCACAAAATAAGGCCAGGCCTTTTTTTTTGACCCCCGAATAAATGGCTAGTCCGTCTTTTCGAGGGTGACTCCCCCACCTAGAGGGGCCCATATGCACGTACCTCTCCACGAGGCTGTTTCTATCATCTGACAAAAGCTCCTCCGAAGGCAGACTCCCCAGCCGCTTCGGGGTGAGTCATGGCTGCCCAGGTCCCCTCGCCATTAGGCAGTGTCTTTCGAGTGATGGAAGCTCCCCAAGGGCAGTCACCAGCCACTTTGATTGGCCGGTAGAAGCAGTCTCGGGGCAAGCACACATGCACACATGCCAGTAGGGGAAACCGAGCCACGGAGGCGCTCGGTGCTGGTGCCTCCAAAGGCAGGAAGGACGGACTGGCGGGCGCTAACCTCGCTCGTTCTCCCCGCATCGGGCTAAGGGTGTTGGCTGTTTCCGCTTCGAGCGGCTCAGACCCGCTGCTGGCCTTTCTTTGAGGTGGAAGAGCTCGCTGGGCTGAAGGGACCGGCACATCAGAGGCGCGCAGTGTAGGGAGGTCGGGGAGGAATGGAAGAGGCCTCAGGAAATTAGCCTCCCCACATGGGGTTGGACTGCCCTCTCGGGCAGGGGAGGCTTTGTAAAATAATTCGCTTTACCTTTGAAAGCAAAGGGAAGACAGGAGCACCTGAAGCTAAATGTCTCCTCAGGGCTCCGGTGGCAGGGAGGAGCCCTGACTGGCCGCACGTGGCTGCGCCAAACACCGCGGCGTTGCTCTAATGCTGCAGCAGCAAGGGAGAAGGGAAAGCAACGGTGGCCCGAACCCGAAGGTCTCCTGAATATCCAAGCTGCCGCTGCCCGCCCGCCCACCCACCCAAGGATGCAAGGTGGGGGAATTAAGTCACCCCCGAAAAAACGTCCTAGCCATTTCCACAGTGTTGTGAATTAATAAAAGTGCTTGAATAAAGATTATTAAGAGCTTGAAGTAAAGTGCAGGGTTATGGCCCTGCACTTCTGATTGGCCGATAATAGCAACATCGGATTGGTGCATTCAGGAGAATCTGATTGGCTATTAACGAGCCTCTCCCATTGGTTAACGGAGCTAGCGCTCCCTGTGTTTTCATTGGTTAAATACTCAAGAGCTTGCCTATATAAAGGGGGCCGTTGCGGTCATAGAGCAGAGCTGTTACACCATGTTAATAAAGAGTTTTGAAGTTCACTGTTCACCGGCTCGTCTCCTTCTTAGCGCCCATGCGCAGAACATAACACTGGCGACGATGGTGGGATGTGGAGACGTCAGAGCTGACTGAACAACGAAGAACGATAACAGAGCACGTGGCTGAAACATACCAACGGCGGAACCATGTCCGGTGGTGTCATACCACCCGCTCCATTCGACCCGGCATGTTAAGCCTGGTTTCCCCAACCAGGGTTAGGGAGACAAGCTAAACAGAATGTGCAGCGTTAGTCAGATAGGCACACAGATAAATGAGTGAGCTAAGCTTGTATGTTTATTAACATACAGTAAAAATAACAGATACGCTTGTGCTATCAAAAATATAGTTTATTCCATTATGAGTTCATAGCATAGTCAAAATAACAGTCCAATAGTCATGTATCATTTAGTCAGTCCATTCAGAGATATTCAGTTAGCAAAGTCCGTGTAGAATATCCTATGTCAGTTCACTTACAAGTCAGTCCTTTGTTTTCTCTCCCGTTCGAGCAATGCAGTCTTGAGTCCTTGCAGTAATCAGGGATCATCAAAGCCAGAGAGAGAGCAAGCTGCAGTCTTGCTTCTTTTAAAGTGCTTTCACAACCACTCCCTTAATTACTATCCCACAGTTAAAGTTGCAGACACTTTAACATTCAAACTATGATTACTTAGTTATTATTTTACATAAACCAGTTAGGGTAAACAATGTTATCCCTAACATTCTCCCCTTTTAGGTTAAATAATAATATAACTATTTACATCTTTAAATCATATTTGTTCCAACTTTCTTTAAACTTAATTACTCCTTGAGCTTTTGTAAATTGGTCTGCAATGTTTTCTTCCGACATGCAGTATTCCAATTTAATTAGCCCATTCTTTACAGATTCTCTAACATTTAAGTATCTTAAATCAGTATGCTTTGATCTAGTTTTTACAGCAATACTAGTAGCTAACTGTATAGCTGCTTGGTTATCCTCGTACACAATAATGGAATATTTAACAGTTATACCCATGTCTAATAATAACTGTTTGTACAAAATTAAGTCAGTGCAAAATAATGACAGACATGAAAATTCTGCTTCCATTGTGGACAAGCTGATATGCTGTTGTCTGATTGACCTCCACCCTATTAGTGTCTTACCAAATAATATAGCCATCCCAGATGTTGATTTTTTAGTGTTTATATCAGTTGCAAAACTTGCATCTGCATAGGCACTAAGACTCAAATCACCCTTTGGTTCTATATACAATGCATGGTTCATTGTTCCTTTAAGATATCTTAAAATTCTCTTTAATGATTGCCAATGACATTGATGTGGATCTGAATTAAAACGTGCCAGCTGATTTACACTATAAGCTATATCTGGCATAGACCAATTGCTTATATATGATAAACTGCCAATCAAAGATTGATATGTGGACTTATCAAATTTGGGACTTTGATCATCAGTTTGGCAAACTTCCTGACTCATTGGAGTCTTTGCCGGTTTACAAAGTTCCATTTTAAACGTTTTAATTAATTGGCAAATTTTATCTTCTTGAGATATCTTAAAACCATTTTTTGTTTTGTTAATTGTCAATCCTAGATACTTTTTAATTTCACCTAAATGCTTTAATTTTATCCTTTTGGCTAATAATGATATAATTTCATTAGCTTCATTATTAGTCTTAGTTATCAAAGCAATATCATCTGTAAATAATAACAATAATGACACCGTTCCATTATTTTCTCTTTTAAACACACATGGATCTGCTAAACCAGATTTAAAACCTATATTGTTTAACTCTTTCACAATATATTGGTTCCACTCAAACCCAGATTGTTTCAACCCGTAAAGACTCTTTTTGAGTTTCCAACAATCATTACTATTTACTTTATTGTCTTTTATACCTACTGGTTTTCTTAAATATATAGTGTGCTGCAATGGTGCATGCAGATAGGCAGTTTCTACATCTAAATGGTTAATGACATAGTTTTTCTTAGCTGCCCACACTAATGCTGCTCTTAAAGATATTGCTTTAAGACTTGGTGCAAAAACTTCATCGTAATCAGATGCAGTTTGATTAAATCCTTGAGCTACTAACCTAGCTTTATGGGTAACAGTCCCATCATTTCCAGTTTTTACTTTAAATATCCATTTGTACCCAATGGATTTTTCTCCTGGAGGTAATTTAGCATCTTCATAAACTTTCATTACCTTTAATGAATTTAGTTCCTTTTTCATTGCCTTTTGCCAATTTTCCTGATCCTTAGCAGGATACATCCTAAGTTCATCTACACTAGTTGGAACTTTAGTTACTTGGCAAACTATACTTGCTTGATACCTATCAGGTGGTCTAGTTACACGTGTAGTACGTCTAGGTATTACAGGACTTACAGGTGGACTTTCATTTATTAACTCTTCTTGATTATCTAACTCTTCCTGATCAACTGTTTCCTCTTGTTCTGGTCCTATTTGCTCTTCATGGACTTCTTTAATTGGACTCTTCTTATAGCTAATCTGATCTTTCTGCCTTTTGTAGGGTTCAATAATTACTTCATTATTTAAATCTTGCTCTAATCTATTCCATCCTACATGTTCTAGGAATTTTGCACTAGCACTGGTGTAAACTCTAGATGTACCTGGTTCCCAGAATCTATAAGATCTATGATTAGATGTATATCCTACAAAATATAATCTTTTAGCTCTATGCTGTCCTTTGTGTCTAAGTTGTGAAGGGATATGCACCCGTGCTGGTGCTCCAAATGTGTGCATGTAACTTAAATCAGGTTTTGTACCATGCCACAATGTGAATGGTAATTCACCTGTTGTTGAATTAACAACATTATTTAATATATGATTACCACACATTATTGCTTCTCCCCATGAATTGTCAGGTAATCCTGAATCAGACATCATAGTTCGTGCCATTGATTGTAGTGTTTGGCTTCTTCTCTCTATAAATGCATTATGTTGTGGCCTATATGGTGCAGACATTTTATGTTGAATACCTAACATTCTTAGTCTGTTCTGGAATTTATTATTTGTAAATTCCGTACCATTATCTGTTATAAGAGTTACTAATTTCTTTTTAGTTTTCCTTTCAGCAAATTTTATCCAATTAAAGAGACTTTGATACGTTTCAGTTTTGCTCTTCATTAAATAGCAAAACCCATATCTAGAATAGTGGTCCATTATACTTAATATGTAACGAGCTCCTCCTACACTTGGTTTTTTCGGACCTATTAAATCAGCAAATACTACTTCTAAAGGTTCTTTAGCAGTAAATCCATCAACTCTATTAGCCGGTGTGACCCTGGCTTTGCTTTGATTGCAAATATTACATTGCAAATACTTATTACAAGGTTTCAAACTTATTCCCTTAGATAATTCAACAGTTTTCTTAAGCATTTTAAAATTTAAATGCCCTAGCCTTCGATATAACAAGTGAATACATTCATCATGAGGTTTCTTATTTTCATAAACTGTGTTAGCCACCTTTAAACCATCATCATTTAACACATATAATTCACCTCTTAAAGATGCAGTAATTTTTTTATCTTCTTTCTCAATTATGCAGTTATCTCCTTTAAAAGTAACTACATATCCTAGTTTAACCAAAATTCTAACTGAAATTAAATTAAACTTAAGTTGTGGTACATATAACATTTTTACATTCTCTTTTATAAAAGAACAATATGCTATCCTTGACCTTTAGCTTTCAGTTTCCAGCCATTGGCTAACGATATCTGCTGTGTACTCTTGGACATTTTAATAAAAATTTTGTTATCATTTGTTATACAATGAGATGCTCCACTGTCAACCACCCATAAATTATTTTTTACAGCTCCGTTAGTATACTTGGCTAACTCTAAATTTTTCTTTTTCTTTTGATGACTTTTTGTATTCTGGCAAGCGTTCTGGCACTTTGCCTTTTTACAAAATCTTGCCAAATGTCCTCTTCCTCCACAATTAAAACACTTTTTAATTGCGTATGCAGTAGGAGTTTCATTATCTTCTTTTTGAGGTTGCTGCCTCCTTAATTCGTCTCTTTCAAGCCTTCTTCTGGCCTCTTCAATCAATCTGCCAGTTATATCAGTTAAAGTTAGGCTTTCCTTTGGCAAAATTTCAAGGGAAGTTATGTAGTTGTCATAACTTTCGTTAAGGGAAGATAGAATTATGTAGACTTGGTGTAGTTCAGAGAAAATAAGCTCTTTCTCGTGCAGTTCTTGAAAAATGCTTTGCATAGTTTTCAAATGACTCAGCATATCACCATTTGTTTGGAGATGCGTACTGAAAAGTTTCTGTGTTAGATTTATGTGAGCACCAACATTATCTCGAACATAAATCCTCTTCAGCTTCTGCCAACACCCAACAGCCGTTTTCTCTCCGTGGATATAAACAAGCTGTTGATCAGTTAAGGTTAACCCAATTATGCAAATAGCTTGTTGATTTTTATGCATAAATTCTTCTATCTTTAATCTATCTTCATCATCCTCTTGATCCCATTCTTCTACGTTTGGTGGATTTTCAATTATGTTCCACAAACCTTTTCTTCGTAGAAGCAGACTACATTTCATAGACCATGATACATAGTTTGTTCCATCCAGCTTGGATATAAGGGACAAACTTTGTAGATTGACTTGTGCCATGTTTTCTTATATGGATATAAAACTATAATTAATAAAACACAGCTGTTTGTTTTCTGTAATGTATAACAACACAAACTCTCACTTTTACATAAATCTGTTTTATCCTAGTTAAACTGACTTTGCAGCCTCTGGGCCCATAACCAGTGTTAAGCCTGGTTTCCCCAACCAGGGTTAGCGAGACAAGCTAAACAGAATGTGCAGCGTTAGTCAGATAGGCACACAGATAAATGAGTGAGCTAAGCTTGTGTGTTTATTAACATACAGTAAAAATAACAGATACGCTTGTGCTATCAAAAATATAGTTTATTCCATTATGAGTTCATAGCATAGTCAAAATAACAGTCCAATAGTCATGTATCATTTAGTCAGTCCATTCAGGGATATTCAGTTAGCAAAGTCCGTGTAGAATATCCTATGTCAGTTCACTTACAAGTCAGTCCTTTGTTTTCTCTCCCGTTCGAGCAATGCAGTCTTGAGTCCTTGCAGTAATCAGGGATCATCAAAGCCAGAGAGAGAGCAAGCTGCAGTCTTGCTTCTTTTAAAGTGCTTTCACAACCACTCCCTTAATTACTATCCCACAGTTAAAGTTGCAGACACTTTAACATACAAACTATGATTACTTAGTTATTATTTTACCTAAACCAGTTAGGGTAAACAATGTTATCCTTAACACGGCACAAGAAGACTGGGACTCATATATAGATCGCTTCCAGATGTTTCTGGAGACCAACAATTTGAAGGATGCCACTACCGGAAAGAAACGGGCGGTATTCCTAACTCATTGCGGGCCGACTGTATTCAAGATGGCCAAGGTACTAGCGAAACTGGCAGAAGTAAAGTCTATGGACTGGGACGTCCTCGAACCCCTGCTGAGGGCCCACTATGCACCGACCGTGCCAACGCTCGTTAGAAGGCATGAATTTTACCAGAGAAGTCAGCGGAAGGGCGAAAGTTTTGCTGATTTCATTGCGGATCTCCGGAATCTGGGAGGCCTATGCAGGTTTGCCGACCTCGAAGAAGCCCTGAGAGACCGAATAGTTCTGGGATTAGATGCACCCGGCGTGCAGAGTAAGCTGGTCACAAAAGGCGACATTAGCCTTACAGATGCCATCGCTGATGCTACTGCAGCAGAAGCAACCAGGAAGTCGGCTGCCCGAATGCGCCGCACCCACGCCCCGCTTCGCCAACTCGCCTGTGAAATTTCACCTCAGTCAGAAGGACAGCTTACAACAGCCCACCACGAGTTGTCATCAGAAAGCGATGAAGAAGAGGTCCACCAACTTCGATCCGAACGAGACCAACGCCAGAGATCGCAGTACCAATGCGCTGGTTGTGGAGCAAGCCACCCCCGGTCAGAATGCAAATTCCTCGATGCGTTCTACCATGTGTGCGGGAAAAGAGGCCATATCGGATGCATCTGTAGAAGCAAGCTAGGACCCAGCCAGCCCTCGAGGGGGGCTAACTAACACCAACAGATAGGAAGCCGTCCTGTAAAGATAGAACCCATGAACCACCAATGGAACAACCACTCCTACAGAAACAAAACCCAAAACTACGCAACGAAGCGAGAAGAGGCTCACCAAACTATCACGATCGGTCATGCCTCATCTCTTGATGCCAAGAAGATCCGAGTGAAAGTGGCTATCGAAAACCAGCCCTGCCTGATGGAAGTCGATTCAGGATCGTCTCTCTCGATGGTTTCCTGGAAGACCCTCAAGCAGCTCATCCCTACTGTCCGGCAGCAAGATCTCAGATTCCAAAGACTTACACTCAAAGACTATCAAGGAAATCGAATTCCGGTTGTTGGATCCAGCCGAGTCTGGGTATCGTTTAAGAACCGTACAGCATTCCTACCCCTGACTGTAATCGACAGGGATCGGCCTAGTTTGTTAGGCCTCCAATGGTTTGCTCCACTCGGAATTGAAGTAGCCGGCATTCACCGAACCTGCAGCAGCAACTGGGAAGAGGACCTCGTCCAAGAATTCCAGGACGTCTTTGCAGAAAAACTAGGCGAGTACAAGGAGAACCCGATATCATTTAACCTCAATCCCGAAATAGCTCCCACCGCCTTAAGCCTCGTCGAGTTCCATTTGCCCTTAAACCAAAGATTGATGAACAGCTTGATAAATTAATAGCCCAGGGTGTGTTAGAACCAACCGATCACTCTCCCTGGGAAACCCCAATCGTGACACCCATTAAGCCGGATGGATCGATAAGAATTTGTGGGGACTACCGAGGGCTCCCTCGGGCCTTGCTGTGCAGGTGGGGGGATCTGCCCCATGGGGGCCAAGGGCAGGGGGAGAGGGAATGGGGTGAGGGTCCCCAGGTTGCATCTCTTGCCAGGATCCGAGTCTGGTGTGCCAGATTTGCACCTGGCAGGTGGGGCTGCTGTTCCCGCAGGGGTCCGGGGTTGTTTGAAGCCGACCCATCTTGGTCCAGGCCAGAAGGAAGGGCTGAGGCCGGAGGAGAGTCTCTTGGGAGATTCACGGGGCTTCCGGTGCCTTTTGGGGGCTCAGGATTGGACCTGGCCCTCCAGCCAAGCCCAGCACTGGTGGGGCCCCTCAGTCCCCGTTGCAGGATCCCAGGCAGAGTCGCTGCAAGGAGGTTGAGTGAAGGTCCCTCCAGGTGGCTTCAGGGGCTCAGATCCATTGAGCTGAGTGAGCCCAACTCCTTTGAGCATCATGGGAATTTGAGTCCTCTTTCACCTGCTTTGGGAAGGAAGGAACCCTCTTTCCTGGGCTGCCTTGATTGGGCCAAGTTCCCAGCTACTGCTGGGGGCATCCAGGTTTTCCAGGCATTTCTGCAGCAGTTTTAGCAAGCTGGGTGCATCTCAACTGGGCTTTGCCCACAGCCGGTCGTGAGTCTTTCCTGAGGGTGCTGAGGAGGTGGGCTTTAGAGGGAACCAGTCTCAAAGCGGCTTCCTTCTCCCTTCCCTTCCCACAAAGGAGCCTCTAAGGGGCGGAGGTCTCATCCTTGGAGCCCCTGAAAATATGGACGGAGTTTTGAAATAGGTTGACTCCATTTCACGCATTCTGGCAGGTGGGAACCTTCCCCCGTCCTGTGTTCATGCGGGAAGCACGTTGTCACACTATGCCACCATCTGGTTTATGTGTTTTGGCCTGGCACCTATTGCCAACATTGCAGTTCTCTTCCATCAACCTGGGTTAAGTGCGTTGTGTGGATTCACCTAGTGGGGAGGGTCAACTCAGCCTGTCTGCATACAGGATGGGGAGCTTTTTCTGGCTCCTTGGGGGTTTTCAGCAGCTGAAACACTTGGAGTAAACTACGGCTGAGCGAACGGGGGTGGGCGGAATGTGTGAACCGGATCATTTGGCATTCAGGGAAAAAAGTTGGGACAATGGGAATGGGACAGAGAGGCAGCTTTAGGGGTGGAGGGGGGGTTCAGTGATCCACCCCCAATGTCTGGACAAACCTGGATAGAGATTAGGGTGTTCAGAGGATCAACTGGTGACTTGGATGCTCTTTCTCCTGCTTGGAGCCACAGACATGGTTCTGGATGCTGGTTTCCAGTATTCCCAGTGAGGCCAGGCCTGAAGATACTGGAGCTGCTGCTCCCCAGGGCAGAAAGGCTGAGGGCGAATCCCAAGACCAAGAAAAAAGGGAGAACATGGCTGTGACCCTCTCTGGGTCGGCTTCCTCTCTCTCTCTCTTTCTTTCCCTCCTGCCAGGCATTGGGAGGAAGGAGGGAGGGAGGGGCTGCTTCCCAGGGGTTTTTCCCAGGTCCTCCAGGTGGATCTCTGTCCTGCCCGGATCGAGTGGGTACCCATGCAGGCCTCCCAAAGGCCTAGACTCCAATTCCCATCGTCCTCAGCCCCAGCCGTGCCCTTAGCAGAGGCCCCAAAGGAAGGCCCAGCGGAGGCTCTTCTGTCCCCCAGGGAGGAGCCAGGGGGCTCAGGGGTCCCAGCCAGAGAGCAGTGGCCACGGAGGAGGAGGAGGAGGAGGTTTGTGACTGGAGAGCCTCACTCAGGATCCAGGGAGCTTGGGCGACTCTGCCTAAGCCTGAAGGGCCAGGAAGGGGCCAGATTCACAGGGCGTCCCAGGCTTGGCTCCAGGGCGGCTCAGGGCGGCCTCAGAACCAGCTGGGATGGCTCCCAAACCAGGATCCGCTTCTTTAGGGGATATTGAGGGTCAGTCCAATTCACGGTGTCATGTTTCACTTCTGATGGCCATAAGAAACCACGTTTTCTGCATTCTGCAAGTCGTCCAATGACTGAGGGTCTCTTCAGGTGTCTCTGTTGTTTCTCAAAATGGAGGCAACGCGTGGAGAGAGGTTGGTCTGCATGAGTGTTTTTCAAACTTGAAGAGGAATGGACTTCAACCTCCAGAGTTCCCCACCCAATAATGCATAGACTTCATGCTAGGCAGGGAATTCTGGGAATTAAAGTCCCTTCATCTTCAAGTTCCAAATTTGGAAAATGCTGGTCTACCTTTTTCCCTTAGGTGAGGAGTTAAAGCCCTGCACCAAGACTTGGCTAACTCACAGGTTGCTCAATCTATTTTCTTTCTTTCTCTGTGTCTCCCTCCCTCCCTCTCCCACTCTCCCTCCCAGGTAACCCCAAATCCCCCTCTGAAGACCTGGCCCTGCATGGCTTCTTCCTGACAGGAGCCTCTCCTGGAAAGACACGGAGCCCACGTGAGGCTGGAGAAACCTCGGGGCTGCGTCCCCCCCAGCATTCAACCAGGGACTCATAAACCAGGTTAGTCTCTTCCCAGAAATGGGGGCCTCCCTCAAACCCCTTCCTCTTTCCTAGCCCTCTCTATGGATCTGGGCTTTGCTTTCCCCTGAGTGCCCCATGTATGAAAAAAAGTGTCAGTGGAACATGGGACTTGGGCTTCCCTCTTCCCAGGACTTGCCTGGCCTCTACATCGGAAAAAGAGGCAGGGGAACTATTTGGATTTTGGCACTAAATAGGCATAATTAAACGCTGAAGTTGAACATGTTAAAAAGAAAGAATAGCAAAAACTGGAATTAATGAAATTAATGAAAGTTTAAAAAGGGAAAAAGGGAAAAGAAAGGGTGGAACGTGGAAACAGAACTGAGCCCGCCACTTAATGGCAAAGGGAAAATTTCAGTGACTCTTTGAAAAGTGCTTGGTCTTTTAAAATTGGAATTTGAAAGGAAATAAAAGGAATTCCATTATAATAAAATAAAAACCCTGAAAAGTGAAACACTAGAATATTGCAAGGGAAAAAAGATACATGAAGAAATTGCCCTGGGATTATTTGGTGACTTTGGGAAAAAGTTGGAAAAGAAATCAACAGAAGGAACCTGGAAACAAAGATTTACAGACACTGACTGTTGAAATTTAATATAAAAGACGCTGGTTGCAATAAACTACTAGACAATTGGATTGGACATAAATATTAAAGAAAGGAAAATAAAAGAAGAAGTAGTGAACAAACTGTGAGAAATGTGTGTGGAAATAAAATTGGAACAACAAAATAGGAAGAAAATGATGAAAGAAAGCTTGGAAATGTACAGTATTAATGTACTACAAAAATTAGAAATGGCAATGCAGATTAAAGAAGAACAAAGAGAAACAGAGGGGAGGAGTGAAATAAAGAGGAAACCAGCCTTAAAGAACAAGTGGAACAACATTAAAACAGGAAAAAAAAATTAAAGTTAAAAATGTGAGGTTTGATGTGATAATTAAGGGGGGAATTGTTTGGAAAATTAAACAAAGGAAACAGCAGAAGAGGGAATTATAGAGGAGAAATCAAGAGAGGGAGGGGGATAAAATAAATAATTGGAATGGAGAGAAATTATAAAGAAATGGAGAGAAATTATAAAGGAAAAAATTAAGCCAAAGGAATTAAGCCAAAGGACCAGAAAATGATGGGAAGTAGAAAGCAAATAACAATGAAAAGAAATTATATAGTCAGGACAATGAGAGACAATGGGTAGAAGAAGAACAGGGATTCTGCAAGGTAACATGTCGTGATATATAAGAACATAGATTTAAAAATGGAAAAGAATGGAACTGATATTTTTCTTTTAAGGATTATTGTTGAAGCAGACATAGATTTAATTGAAATAGATATGGAAATGAGAATTTATTGTAAGAATATTAATTTATATTTAATAAAGCAGCAAATAAAGTTAAAATGAGATGAGAATTGTAATGGAAAGACTATTATCAGTTTGTAAAATTAATTGAATAAATATTTTTGAAATAGATGATTTAGAATGTAGTTGAGAAAAAAAATACCATGCGGAATCCGACACACACACACACACACATACATATACATAAATACATGTGTGATATGTAGTAGTTATTTTTATTAATGTAGAACGTGATCATTAAAAATGATTATACTATGGTATAACTTTATAATGATTTAAATGGAATAAATTAGGGGAGTGTATAAGGCAAAGGGGTGGCAAGCTTGAACTGAAAATTAAAGGGGACATATGGATTATTAGAATTAGGATGGAACCTATTGAACAATGAATGGAATAATACTATGTGATGAAATTGCAAATGTGACAGATAAAATAAATATATGTACTGAATATAGAAATGAAATAAGAACCTTAGATAATACTGTAAAACAAGAAATGAGAATATTTAAAGAAAATGAAATAAATTATGATATGAATTGGAATTGGATAAGTGTAATGAATATAAGAATATTTGAGAATATTTAAACGAAAATGGAATAAGTAATAATATATGAAACTGAACACGAAAGATGAATATCTAACTATGGTCATTTTGTCTTGAAATATAAAAACCTGGAACCATGCTCTTCACCAAGAGCTGTTCTTTTTTAAATATAAAAATAAAAAAAATATAAAAACAAAAGAAAGGGAAGCAGAGAAACATGGGACATGGGTTTCTGCATCCCCAGGTCTCAAAGAAGGAGGCTGAAAGAGGATCTTGCATGTCTGTTTTCCATCTGGAACACGAAGCTCCTGAGCTCCCCTTCCTTCCCTCCCTTCCCCACATGGGGAGAGAGGCTGCCTTGATTTCTCCATCTCTTTTCACTTGGTTGTCTCTGACTTCTCCCTCTCTGTGCATGTGTTTATTTTTGGGTGTGATTTTTTTCAACTATGCAAAGTTCTGATAACTAGTTTTTCATTAAAGTTCATTTTATTCTTGGAATCTGGCCACATTATTACATCAACCCCTTTGTGAAGGTGTCACTGAGCATCTGTTTTCAAAATAAAGAAAATGTTGCTTCCATTTCACACCTGTGACATACTCAGACATTAACTGTCTCCCGGGATTGTCTCTTTAACCACGATGCCAACAAATGTCACACTTCTTTTTGTCTTCATCCACAGGTGCCTCTGGGTCCAATTTCAAGACTGAAGCTCCCAAACCTCTCCATTCCAGATGACGGATTTAATTCAATCTCTGCCCCTGTCATTATGAACCACATAAGGATTATTTCCCTTTCATTTCCCTGCAGAGAAAGGCCCAACAAACTCTGAGTGCAAGAACCAGCTGACTTATCCAGGGATCCCTCCTGAGAGGGAGAATTATGATTAAAGTTTTGGCTCTGCTCTGTGGCCGAATCCTCCCGGGAGACTCTGGGCAGAGACAGGGAGTCTGTGGCAGCTTCTCTCTTCTCCCCTGGATGGAAACTTTCCCTGCTGGAGAACTTGGCTTCAGGCAAAAAGTTTCATTGAACAATTTGAGAACTTTGAACTTCTCTCCTCCTTAAAGATCAGAGCTGCCTGGATCCCTTCCCAGCAAAGATTGCTCCCCTGGGGAAAAGAAGGGCTGGGGGCAAATGGAGCCCCCAAGAAGCCCCTTTTTCATCTCTGCTTCCTTACAATTCAAGGGCTGAAAGTTTCTCCTCCCCCCACAAGTCCCCTCTTTATGCCCAGGAGGGTTGGGGGTCCTGGCTGTGGTTGGGCAACTCCTTTCCCCCTCTTCCCATTGGGGCGATGGCTGGGCAAACCACCTTTGGGGTCCCTGCAGAGGCAGAAAAGGGAGGCCGCTGGGCAGCCCAGCTAGATTGGTTAGCATTAAAGTTGGACTGCTCAATTTGTGGTAAGGGTGTGTGGGTGGGTGAGTGTGTATGAATGCTTCATTGGCCAAGTGTGACGACACACAAAGAATCTGTCTTGGTGCAAATGCTCTCAGTGTCCATAAAAGAAAAGACACATTCATCAAGCATCATCAGGTACAACACTTAATGATAGTCATAGGAAACAAAAAGCAATCAAATCATGCTTAGGAAACAGTCCAAAAATCATTAGGACACAAGCAACAAAGTTAAAATCATATAGTCACAAGTGTGTGTGTGTGTGTGTGTGAGAGAGAGAGAGAGAGAGAGAGAAAAGTCCAATCTCCAACAGACATTCTACCCACCCTACAGAGTCTATACAGACAGTATATATTCTATACATCCCAGGATTTCTCCCCTCCCCCCAGGGTGGAATCTTGCCAGGCCTGAGAAAATCCGCCGCTCCTTTCCCACGGGGAGGGGCACCCAGGCCCTTTTCCCACCGCCTTCCACACTCCTCCCCCCCCCCGCCCAAGGGGGGAACCCCAAAAGGCCCTTTGGTTCCCCCCCAGCAGCCTTTAGGACACCCCCCCCCCAAAAAAAAGAGCCAGCCCTGCCTGCGTGCAAAGTCGCTCCAGGGTCCCCACCCGAGCAGTTCAAAGGCGGGGAAAGGGGAGGAGCCCAATCCTGGCCCCGCCTCCCCACAGGGGGGCAGAGCAGAGCCGATTCCCATCGCCCCCCCTGCTTCCCGGCCCGGGGAAGCCTCGCAGCGTCGGGCGCAGAAAGCCGGGAACAGCAGTTTCAGAGGAAGAAGGGCGCATGCGCGAGCGAACGTTGTCCGTAGCTTCCGGATGGAGAGACGATTCCACCTGTGAGGTTCTTTTCCAGGGAAGGCCGGAAGTTGGCATTCCTTTCCGCTCTAGGATGTCACAACTCTCTGGCCGTAACCCTTGCGCTGCACTCTGCTCTGGCAGGCGGAGATGAGAGAGATGAACTCTCTATCCCCCATGAAGTACGACTACAGGGCATCCCTGGGCCTTTCTCGAGAGCTGAGCTCCTCCGTGTCCCATCATCCCCTCCCCGCACCCGTCTGGTCTCAAGGCCGCTGGGATTGGGGCGCAAAGGCGCGTCCCTCTCCTGCCTCCCTCTCGCAAGGGGAGCTGCCGTGGCTGGCCGGGACCACCTGGGGGCGCCCTCCGCAGTCGGCCTGCGAGCCTGAAGAAAGGGACTGAGGATGCGCGTCTGCCTCAGCTTGTCTCGCTCCCCAGCCTGATGGAAAGTCCCTGGAGAGGGAGGGGGAAGAGGGGGGGAGGGCTTCTTCCCGGGTACATTGTGTCCCTTCCCCCGCCCTTTGCACCTAGATATGCGCCCCCCCCCCAGCCTCCCCCGGGTCCAAGAGGCTGCAAGAGGGTCTGGCAGGGAGGAGCCTGCCCAGGAAGGGGGTCCCGCCAGAGGGCAGGCTGGAGCGGGGCGGGGGGGGCTCGCAAGGAGGGGGGGGTTCCTGTCCCCTCCGAGCCCCAATCGCAGCCGGTGCAGGAGTTTCTCTCCTTTTAGGCTTCTTTCCCCACTTGATGCCAGGAAGGTTTGGATGCTCTTTGGGAGCCCACGGGAAGGAATCTCGCCTTTAGGGGTCTCCCCACAAATGCCAAGCAAAGGGGGGGGGAGTGGCCACTGTCCTCTCCTCTCCTCCCCCAGACAATCCAGGACTTCCCTGCAGGGGAGCAGCTGATGGCAGCATTGCTGGGGGTCCCATGCACAGACTGGGAGGGGGGTGTTTGGGGAGTGAGGGACACCAACCTCTGCCCCCCCCCCCATTCTGTGTGTATGTGTCCATCTGCCTGCCTGGCCCTTTCCGGCCCTTCAGCTGGACTGTGAGGCTGGTGGGTGAGTCCAGTCCAAGACTCAGCCTGGATCCCCCTCCCCTCCGCAGGTGGGAGGCCCAGAGGGTGGGAGAGGGCTGGGAAGGGCCATTTCTGCCCAGCTCCAAGGCCGGGAACCCTGGCAAGACCCCCTCCACCCCCGGGGCCATGTGAGGGAGGCTTCCATGGCCCTGAAGAGCCAGTCTGGAGGGGCTGGATCCCAGGCAGTTGGGACGCCCCTCTCAGCCAGGGACCCTGGAAGGAGGAGGAGGAGGAGGAGGAGAGCCGGAGCTGCCCAAAGGGACGGAGCAGATGGGCAGAGGCCCAAGAATGTGGATCCTTTCCGGCCAAGAGAAAGGAGGGAAACCCCCCTTTGCAAAGCAGAGGAAGAACCAACCCAGCCAGGACTGACTTTGGTGGAAGGCGGCTTATCTGGGGAGGGGGGGGCAGCTGCATCCCCAAAACTCCCTTGAATCTGGAGGTGTTTTTCCCCTAAAGAGATCCCAGATGACTGCGATTGGCTGGAGAGAGGAAAGGACCCCCCTGGACCACCAGGAAAGCTTCTCCCTGTCTGGAGGGGGGGCTGAAGGGGGCTCCCTGCTCTCCCCACAGACACCATGCCAGCCCCAGGAATGAAAGGGGGGTTTGCAGAGCAGCAGAGGGAGGGGAAGCCCCCCCCCATCCTCCTGGGAAAGGGGCCTGGGGGGGAATCTGGCCCAGCCTCAGGACAAGCCGCACCCAGGAAGTAGGAAGCGCCAGTCTGGGGCTCCCCAGCCCCCCCACTTCAGGGAGAGGGGCTGCCAGGAGGGACCCTGGGAAACGGGGGCTGCCTCCCTCACCCTCTGTGGCCGGAGAAGGAAGGTCCCCCGAGGTTCGGGGGGGCTGGGGGTCCCTGGAGAAGGGAGCTGGGTTTGGGGGGGTGTGGAGGGGAGGCCTTTGCCCGGCTGAAGAAGGAGGCTCCTTCCTGGGGAGCAGAGCTGCTCAGGCCACCCGCCTGTCCCAGGCCTCCCTGCCTGCCTCTCCTGGGGCCAAGACTGGATGGAGCAAACCCCCTTCCCCTTTGCTTGGCCCAGATCCCTTCCCTCCTCCCAGTTCAGGGCAGGCAAAAGGGCCACAGGGGGAGAGGATCCTCCCCCCCTTCCTTGGCTCCCAGGCCGGGAGGGGAGGCTGGCATGGAGGGGATCCCCCAGGCAAGAGGGACCCTGCACAGCTCCCTCAACAGCCATACTCTATATGTCTCTGTCTCTCTCTCTCTCTCTCTCTCTCTCTCTCTGGGGGATCCAAGTGGAGACCCAGCCCAGGTAAGGAAGGCGGCAAAGTCCCAGGAGGCCCCACCTGCCTCACTTCGTCCCAGTCGCACTCTGGGCCTTTGGTCGCCATTGTGGGTCTTTGTGTTCAATGTGGCTGCCCCATTTGGGAAGGAGGCCTCCAAATGAGCCTCTAGAGGGTCCTCAACTTACGACCATAATGGAGCCCCCCACCCAAAGTGCTGCGACTCCCCCCCAGTGCCTGGACAAGGACCCTGGTCACTCCTCCTGGGCCTCCATTGTCCCCCCAAGAGAGAGGAGCCAAGTGGGGGGGGGCTCCCAGGAGCGAAGTCCCCCCTCGTGGAGGAGCAGGAACTAGGACGGAGGGCCCGGCTCAGGGAGGAGGGAGCTTCCCAGGAGCAGGAGGGGCTTCTGTGGGGCAGGAAAGGGCCCTCCAGGCCGCCCTTCTCTCCCCTCTGCAGGGAAGGGAAAAAGGGATAGTGGTTGAGTTTAATGTCATTCTACCTTGTGTAACGAAATCTTCAGTGCGCATCATAATCATGAAAATAAACACAAAGATCCTTCACCCTTCACATACTGAACCGAAACCCCACCCACGACACCACACTATACAGCAGAATTCAACAGAGCTCCTGCCCTGGGATAGAAGCTGTTTTTCAGCCTATTTGTCCTCATTTTTATTATTCTGCACCATCTGCCAGATGGTCATAGTTCAAAAAAAGGGTTCCAGGATGAGATGAATCTTTGAGAATATTTTGAACTTTCTTAAGGCAACGGGAGCTGTAAAGCTCTTCCAAAGAGGGGAGAGGGCAACCCACGATCTGGGTAATGACCTTCACCCTCTGGAGTGTTTTCCTATCTGCCCCGGTGCAATTGGCAAACCATGCAGAGGTGCAGTAAGTTAAAATGCTCTCTATGGTGCAGCGGTAGAAGGTCACCAGCAGGTTTCCATTCAGTGGTTGTTTCCTGAGAAGCCTCAGGTAGTATAATCTCTGCTGGGCCCTTTTGACCAGGGCTGCAATGTGAGCATCCAGGTCAGGTCCTCTTTTAGGGTAACACCCAGAAATTTAAAACTGGCCACTTGCTCCCCTCGGTCTCCATTGATAAGCAAGGGCTGGCCACTATAAGCTCCTTGGTCTTATTGGTGTTGAGGACCAAGTTATTGTCTCCACATCAGGAAAGCAACTGGCCTGTACTGTCCAGACAGTATATAGTTCATTGGGAATTGGGAGCTGTCCCCTTAAGGGAATGTCTCATGGGAAATGTAGTTAATGCATCATGGTAAATGTAGTTCATGTCATGTGGTCCCATCTGTAATCCTGATTGATCACTGAATTGACCCTTGGTTGGGTTGGGGGAGTTGCCTTTCCTCTTGCTTGGACCCCAGCAACATGCTGGAGTCTCACCCTTTGCTCTATCATGATGGGATGAAGATCATTATACTTTCACACTATGAAGTCAGCTATGCAAAGATTTGGACATTAGATGAATCTTGGCATAACTGTGAGTAATACCTTAAGAGTGACTTGTGATGCAACAGAGAAACTTTGTAAGGAAGCCTTTGTAGTTTGCCTGACTGTCTTTATATTCAGCCAGCAATTTAAAGACAGAACAGGGTCCACCTCATCTCAGTAGGCAGACTCATCCCCCCCCATGAGCCCCACCACCCAGTTCCTCAGACCCCCCCCCCACAGCCCCATCTTTCCTTACAATCTCTCCGGGGGCGGAGAGAGAGGAGAGAAGCCACTCCGGGGGGAGAGACCTGCCTTGCATTGGGGTTCAGGTGGGGCGGATTCCTCCCCGTCCGACCTCCGCGGCCTCCAGTCACCCGGGCAGCCCAGGAACCAGCCCACCTGAGCGACAGGAGGACCCCGTAACCCCTCCCCCACCCCATGAGGCCTCCGTGCCCAGGCCTGCGAGGCCATCCAGACGATCCCCCGGGGCCCGGAAGCCGCTGCCTACCGCTTGGAAGGCTGGGGACAGGACGGGGCCGGGATACCTGCAGGAGCCTCCCCCTCCTCTCCGAGGGACCCTCCCTGCCCGCCCCACTGAGCCAGAGGGGGGGGCTGCCTCCAGGTCCCCTCCGTCCAGGACCACCATCCAGGCAGATCGCCTGGTGCCCCTTTTCCAGAGCAGCCCCCCCCCTATTATTTAGGGAATTGTGTTTGTGGTTTTTTGTGCTTTTTCCACAGAGCAAAACATTTACTATGGAATCCATTATAAGACATGCTGGAGGCTATTGACTTGCATGGATTTTTCAAATTATTTTATTCCTGTATCGTACATCAGGTTCCATTTCTGCAGCGACAGTGGCCTGTCTGTGTCGGGTCCTTTTGAAAAATATCCATCATATTTTACGCCCCGATTATGACCGTTATTCTCCTCATGAGACAACGGAGCCTCTTTGGAAGAGACTAAGACGGGGCGCTGTCATGATAACCCTCGTTCTCCTCATTCTACCACAGACCCGAAAGGAACAAGGAGCGCTGTGATTGGATGAGATGCTCAAAAGAAAAGGCGGCTTTTACCCAGGCAGGAGCTGAGAAAGAGCGCGCAGGGGGGAGGAAGGGGGGGGCTGAGAGCTCTGGCTCCCCTCAGAGAGGAGCGGCGAGGGGTCTTGGTGTGGGGGGAGGAGGGGGGCGAGGATTTCGGGGTCCCAAGAGTGGGCGTGGTTAGTCCGGGCCAAGGAAGCGGGGCAGGTGAGGAGAAAGGGGAGAGCCGGCCTGTCTGTCTGGGAGGGCGGGAGGAGAGGGGCGGGGGGGGCAGACTGCTTGGGGGAGCAGGGGGGCCTTGAAGAAAGGGCGGGAAAGAGAGGGAACCTGGCAGCACCAGGCGGAGCGGGGGCAAAGCACCGCTGAAAGGCCGGAGAGGAGCCACCGGAGGGAGCGAGCCAAAGGGGCACTGTTCTCTACGACGGCTCGGCTGGCAACGCGCCTGGAGCCCCCGTCCCGCCTTCTCCAAATCCCTCCCTTTCTCTTCACGCTGCCCGACGGTGCCAGAAGTCCGCCAGTTCTGAGGCCTCTGCCGCCCCCTCCTGGAGTCCTGCTGGAGTGCTGCCTCGCCCTTCCCCCAGGGGGCGCTCTTCCTCCCGGTCTTCCAAGGGGGATCCGGGGTTGCCGGGAAGGGAGAGCGGGAGAGGGAGGGAAGGAGAGACCGAGAAAAAAAGAAAATAGATTGAGCCACCTGTGAGTAAGCCAAGTCTTGGTGCAGGGCTTTAACGCCTCACAAAAGGGAAGAAGAGAGACCAGCATTTTCCATAGTTGGAAGTTGAAGATGAAGGGACTTAAATTCCCAGAATTCCCTGCCCAGCATGAGGAAGTCCATGCATTGTTTGGGTAGGGAACTCTGGGGGTTGAAGTCCATTCCTCCTCAGGTTTGAAAAACTCGAATGCAGACCAGCCCCTCTCCACGTCCTGCCTCCATTTTGGGGAACAACAAAGACCCCTGAAGAGACCCTCAGTCATTGGCTAGCTTGCAGAATGCAGAAAATGTGGTTTCTTATGGGCATCAGAAGTGAAACAACCTCTCCCCCAGGCCCCCTCCCTGCCCTCACCAGGGAGGGGGCAGACTCCCTGCAGACCCCCTGGCACTGCAGGACCCCTGTGTGCCCCCTCCTCACAGCACAGCTCCCTGCCAAACTCTATCTGAATCCAGCCTGTTGGAGGCCACTTGACCGGCAAGGAAGAAGCCAGGTCCAGAGAGGCCCCTCAGCCTCGCCCAGCTGGGCGGGAAGGTTGCCCGGAGGCCCCCAGGGGAAGCTACTCAAAAGCAGTTGCCAATGTCTCTTTCCCAGGGCTCCGAGAGAGCGGTTGGTCCAGAGCCTCCTAGCTGGCTTGGCACCCCAGGCAGGACTGGAACTCAGGGCCCCCTGGGATTGGACTACCACCCCACCCGACTGACTCTTGTGAGATCCACACGACCCACTGAACCCGGTCTCTTCCCCAGTAGCTGCATTCACACCTGCACCTTTTAACTGTGATTGTTAGGGATAACATTGTTTACCCTAACTGGTTTAGGTAAAATAATAAATATGTTATCATGGTTTGTTAGTTAAAGTGTCTGTAACTTTAACTGTAAGAATGTAATTAAGGGAGTGGTTGCAAAAACCCCATAAAAGAAGCAAGGCATGGCAGCTTGCTCTCTCTGGCTTTATGACTATCTGACTAATGCTGCATATTCTGTTTAGCTTGTCTCCTTAACCCTGGTTGGGGAACACAGGCTTAACAGTGATGACCCAAAGGAAACCTAGTCAGATAATCAGTAGAAGTCCCTTTATTAGCTCCAACTTTGACCCCAATGTTGTGGTTACCTTCTGGGCTGGAGGAAAACTCTCCCAGGAACAGCCTTGGGCTGCAGAGAATCAAGACCAAAACGTGGTCAAGAAACACTGTAACTAGAGGTCCAAGCAAGGCAAGAGGAGGTCATCAGTTCAGCAGGGCAGGAGAAGGAATTCCAGACTTGAAGGCATGGCAATAACTCAACACGGTTGGGAAGACGCCAGGAGCACAGATAAGCAAAGTCAACACAAGGTAAATTCACCTTTGCTCCCGGCAGACACCGCACTCAGCTTGCATCTCTTGTAAACTCTCTTCCCAATGGGGTGAGCCTGTGGTGCCGGTGCCTCGAATGCCCCCTGCCACCTCTTAGCGTCCCCAAGGGGGCCGTCATAGGGGCACTAAGAGGCAGCAGGGGGGCGTTCAAGGTACCGGCCCTGCAGGCTCACCCCATTGAATGTTGCACCACTCCAGAGCCGGTGCCTCAAATTTGGTCATGGCGGCTTTGCTCTAATTTCCCAATGTGCTGCCGTATTCCAGGCGCCAGTTTCGTAGTAGTGCAATGTCAATGGGGTGAGCCTGTGGGGCCCACACCTCAAACACCCCCCTGCCATCTCTTAGTGGCAGGAGGATGCTGCAACGGCCATAAGGGTCATAAGTCACTTGGTTCAGTGCCGCTGTAGCTTCTCATGGTTGTAAGTGGAGGACTGCCTCTTTCATGAAACGATCAGTCCCTCTGGATCGAAACAAAAACTCCCTTCATCTACCTGAATGAATTCGCCTCAAGAAAGGTGGGGAACCTCTCACACCATCTCCAAGATTTTAGGGCCTCCCCAGACGAGTGTTAAATCCCATCCTGAACTCTGGATCGCTTTCACTTGCTTGGTCTTGCCCAGCCAGCTGGGGCCTGAGACCGTGTGGCTCCAGGTGTTTCTCTCGACACACCTCAGGCTCCTTCGCCCTCTCACTTTCTTCCCCTTCTCAGTTAAGGTGGCTGACATGCTGGAAAGCCAAACAGTCACTGGCAGGTTCATCTCAACAGAAAAGGACTTTTCCCACAACCAGTTTACCTCTAACACAGGAGAATTGTAGATCTTCTCAGAATGGGATGAAAAGAGAGAGTCTGCTTTGCAAGAGTGGAACCTCCCACTCCAACGTTGTCCTTTGTAGCCTGGTGACTTGTCTTGGGAACGGGGAAGACTTCTCTGGCTGCCATTTTGAGAGGGTGCCCACAGCAGATCCCCTCCCCCAGATTCAAATGGGCCCCTAGCCTCAAAAGGTTGCCACAATCAGGGTCTCCCTTTCCTCGCCTTCCTTCTGATGTGCGACTCACATGGAGCTTTGCTTTTTCTGTCTCCCAAGTGCAAAGAGCTGATGAGCCCAGTGAAGAAGTCCCTGAAGCATCTGGATGAGCCAGAAAAAAAGCCATTAGAGAGGAAGAGCAGCTGGAGCAAAGTCGGAGTTTCCTGCTCAAGGTAGGAGACCACATGGCTGAATGTTTGAAAATCCACCCTGAACAAGAAGTTCTTGAAGAATGGAGACGGTGATTTGCCTGCCCACCAATTCTGCAATCTCCCTCTCTCCCTCTCTCTCTCCCTCCCTCTTTCTCTCTCCCTCTTTCTCTCTCCCTCCCTCCCTCTCTCTTGTCCAGATGTTCCAGTCAGATTTGAGAGTCAGGAGTCTTTGAGTTTGGAGGTCTAGGGGAAGAAGGGGCAGAACCTGGGGATGGAGTTAAAAGAGGAATCGCCTAGATTCTCTACATAGCCACAAGCAAACAGTCCAACTCACCTTGAATACCTGCTGCAATGCCTCAAATGAGATGTTGTCTCCAATTGTTGAATTCCCCTTTGTAATGAAATATGTTGTAAATATGAGTGTTAAAAACAAAATGCACATTTTAGTCCAAACCCCAAGAAAACCACAATACCGGCATTTGCAGTAGTCAAGAAAAGTAGCAGACTGGTCATGCCATGCTTGCATCAAACTCGGCAGACTTTATCTTGGGAGTCTTCATCACTCAAGTTTGAAGTAAGACATTTTTGTGTAAGAGGGAACTTTTGGGCCCCAGAAGAAAGCATCTCTCCATCACTGCTTCTTTGGAGCATCTCTTTCCTCCGGCATGAAAAGTCTGGGCTTCTGGCCCAGCTCCTAAAAAGAGAAAATTAAAATATCTGTTCACCTCCTTTCAGGAATCTATGGGTATTTGCCTCCAAGTTTACTGAATTTAACACCAAGAAAGTACATAAGTTGTACAAGATGACGAGCAAAACACAAGCCCGGGGTCAGAAGAACAGAGGTGTGTGTGTGTGTGTGTTGTGTGGTAGAATGAAAGGGATACAAATACAAATAAAGAGAAGGAAGGAAAGGGGACATTGTGTGCAAAAGAAAACCTCAGGAACGAGAGGAATTCTGGTTGAGACTTTTAGGTGGGACTGTGCTCTTTCTTTCTTTCTTTCTTTCTTTCTTTCTTTCTTTCTTTCTGGCCCCACCCCTCTCCACCCTCCCCTCCCAGTCAGTCTTTATTGTGCCTGCCTGACATCACTGACTGCGTCCTTCCCCACCCCTGAATCTTTTCAGGTTCTTTTTCCCTTCCCGATGATCAGCTGTGCCGGGATCCCCCTCGCTGTCTTACTGCTTTGCCCAGGATACTTCCCTGAGGCCCAGGAGGCAAAAGGGGGTGTGGGATGTGTATGTATGCTGCGCACCCTGCCCTGTGCTCCGTTTTGTGCCTTCTTGGGCCCCAGGGAAGACTTCTGGAAGCAAAAACACCCACCAGGAGGCTTCCATGAGGTCCAGGAGGCCCAAAAACAAGGGGGGTGCTGCAAAAAAGAAGAAGCCATGCCCACGCAGCCACGCCCACAGAACTGGCTGTTAAAATAATTGAATCCCACCCCTGCCCTATACCATGTCAGACAAATGGCTGTCCAATCCCCATTGATGGACTTACAATGTCTTCTTCTTCTTCTTCAAATTGCCTGCTGAATGCAACTGTGGGGGTCCCTGGGGTGCCAAAAGGAGCTGGCCTCGCAAGACATTTTGGGCAACAAATGAGGAGGTGGGCAGTAGAAAGCCTGAAAGCTTTCACTTTTCTTTCTGTTTGTTTGTTTTCATCCTTTCCTCAAGAAGAGGCCCTCCAATATTCTCCAGTCATCTCTCTCCTCCCCAGCTCTGGTTAATAAGACCCAAATCATTGTTACTGTTGGCCTTTTGAGTTTTCTGATGATGTTTTCAGAAGAAGAAGGAAGAGGCAAAGAGTGGCAAGCGGCTTCGTCCAGAAACTCCTGGGCCCAGTCGAGATATTCTGATATCCTGTCCCCTATGGCCCTTTGCTCAAAAGCTACAACAGCCATCTCCTCATCCTTCCCAGATGCATGGACATCCACAAGAGAACCACCCACAGCCAAAGAGAAGGCATTGAAGTCAAGCAGGTGAGCCGTTATCAGGCCCGGCCCAGCTTGGACCTTCAGGAAACAAAGACTCATCTCCATTTGCAGTCGAGTGTCATCTAGTAAAAGGTATGCTTTCACTAAAGTCAAGTGGTCACAGCGAAAGCAAAGCTACATCTGAGGATTACTGCATAAACCTGAAAATCTTCCCTTTTTTTTCCCTGGTCATCTACAATCATGTCCCCTGAAGGCCAATCATGCAGATAAGGAAGAAAAGTATTTATTTAAAAATATTTTAGGGAGGAAGCAGGGGAATCCCATCTCTTTCCTCACTCACGCCAGACCAACGCAACACTCTTGTATCATAACAAATATCTGCATCCAGTGGCTACACCATTATGTCTCCTTGCTGAATGGGTGTTGTCCACCATGAAACTGGAATGAAAAGGGCAGAGTTAGATCATGAAAATTAAACAAATGAACTTGGATTGTTCTTGGTATAAACAAGTGGTGGATTTTCCAAGAAGTTCTAGCTTTGTGGTCTTTGGAGCTATCCAAGGAATAAGGCAGAAAGACAAGAGGCAGCTGATAAAAAAAAAAAAGCAGAAGGGCCTAGAATTGCAAAATGACCATGTGTGAGATTTACTATGTGTTCAACTTACTGCACATTCCAAAAAGATAAAATATGAGTGAACCAATGATCAGATTGATGTCCATGCTTGAAGCATAGAAAAACAAGGCTTTGTGTATATCTGGACGTCCTTCGGGTGTTGTGATAGTCAGATAGGGTTCACAGTTTAGGAGCAGACTGAGCTCACTTTCTTTTTTTTTTTGAAACAAATTTTTATTAATTTTAAAGATAAAACAACACATCATTAACCATTAAATACATAACCACATAAAACCTCTTAACATTGTAAATCCTTACAAGTCAAACAAAACATTATTTTTATACAGCATAATTCCAATTTATCCCATCTCCATATGGACACACAAATATCTTTCAGCAAATTTCTCATTATTTCTCTTTACTCCTATTGAATTTCATTTCTCTTCCATATTTATCCATTTTATAGTCATCATATTCTTTTCTTTCTGGCTTGTTTAAATTATTCTCGTCTAACATTCCTCCAAGGTTTTATTGATTCTTTTTTCCTTTTTTTTTTATAAAAAACAAATTTTGTTAGTTTTACCATAAACACAATACACAAACATACAAACACAAAACATAAACAAAACTAAAAGATCTTTTCTGAAGGTTGTCTGTTCCCGGGTTAAAACTCTTTACACAGACACAAATTCAAACATCATATTCAACCCATATCTCCTTCCATATCTTATTATCATTTTCTTTTTTATATATATATATAAAAACCATTTTTATCAGTTTTATAAAAACAATGCACAAAGAATCAAGGCATAGCAGCTTATAAATTCTTTTTGAAGAAAAAATAATAATAAAAGACCAATAAGGCATAACATTTCCAGATTATAATATCAATATTTCATATAATATTAACTTCATATCTTGTCCCTACTTCTCTTTTCCATCCAAATTATTTATTAATTAAAATTTTATTGCCTTTTATCAATATACAAAATCCCAAAAAAAAAAGCATTTTTATCCTTCCATATCTTATTACCATTTTCAACAACATTCTTTGTCTGTTCTATTTCCAATTATCCATTCATCTTTTTTTTCTTTTACTATACTTCTCCTGTACACCAATTGGAGTAACATCTATAACTCATTACCCTAACTTAGAAATACTACATACAGCAATCTTTCTTGGGATTCTGTTTAAAAGATTCTAAAATTACATAATAAATTTTATATTCTAAATATACATATAAAAACACACTCTTATATACCCTCCAGAATCCCTCTTTTAATCTAAATTAAATTCACCCATTGTCTCTAAATAAACTTTTTTTCTTTAGGTCTTGCTTCCCCCCATTAAGGCTTCTCCTCCCCCCCTTTCTCTCTTGCTTATTCTTCTCCTTGCCCTTTCTACCCCTTTGCTTTTTCTCTTCGCTTTTCTTGCTCCTTTTCCTTTGCTTTCTAACCTTGCCTCCATCTTTTCGCTCATTTTTCTCTCTTTTGGTTGTTTTTATAATTCTTAAAATCCCCTTTTTCTTATCCTTTTTCTCCTCCTCTCCGGAAGGGACCCATTGTTCATCAAAGATGGCTTCTTCTTCTTCTTCTTCCTTGTCCCAGTCCTTCTGCTGCGTAATCAACTTTTCAAAAGAACATAACGCCATTTCTAAGAATTGAAACAAAGCGCCCAAAGTATCTTCTTTTTTATATTTTTGATATTCAATCTCTAATTCATCCACAGACGATGCCATTATGAAAAGGGAAACTTTTTCCAAAACAACCACAAGTATTTTTAATCAAAGACAATCAAAAGCAATTAAAAAAAAAAAAAAAGTTCCAAAAGTTAATACTTTTCTTCCTTCTTCTCTTTCTCTTTCTGAATTAATTTTTAATCAAAGAGGTCCAATTACCATATATCTTCTTTTGGGATCCACAAAGACGTTCTAGACAATCTCCTCCTTTTTCAGCTTCTGCTCCAATTTTTTTTCCTCCCTTCCCACTTGCAATGACAATTTTAAATAATCAAAAATCCATACCTCCAGCAGAGATTTTCCAATTTCTTAAATTTTTCAATGTCCAAAAATCCCTTTGTCTCTTAGCTTCAGCTTTCAAAGCAATCCACTTTCAATGTCTAATATATCCAAATATTTCTGCTTTTTCCGTGGGGTGGGAGAGTAAAAAAAAAAAAAAAAAATTCCCTTTAACAACTTCTCCGCCGCTTTTCGCTCTTCTTAGGGATACAATGTATCCTCCAGCAATTCAAGCAGCTCAATTCCAGGCAATTTAAAAGGTGTTACTTGACCCGGCTCAGACAGAACTTTCACTCTTCACACTTCCTCCAGCACAGTTCTTACCCAGTTGCTGGCTTCTTCATGGCGGCCATTGCTGACCGCCGCTCCACCGCCTTGGGAAAAAGGGGTTTTCCCGGAGAAGGGGGGGGTCTGCGATACCCCCACCTCCCTATCCGACTCCCCTCTCTCTTCAGCTGTCCCTACAGGGCAGCCATATCCCCCTGACCCATCTGGATCGGGGGTACCTCGACGGCTAGCACAGCAGGAATCGCGAGCTGTCACGAATTCCTGCTGCCCCGAAGCCACGCAAACCGGAAGTCCCAGACTGAGCTCACTTTCAAAGGTTCCCCTAAAAATTGTGTGTTGTCAATATACATAGCAAACACACCCTCACAATATGTCCCCTTCCCAAGAATGGGGACAGACCCTCCATGGTGCACTCAAAATAGAAAGGGATCAAGATATGTTTTAGGATGGGAGGCTTCTCCTGTGGCCCCTGGACCTAAACCCAAGACAATGTTTCAGAGATTCCTTAGCTCAGGTGTTGTACAAAGAAAAACAGGGGCAGTCGGGCCTAAAGAAGATGCATCCTGTAATATGGTGTTTCCAGAACCTTCCATCTCTGCCTTCATTCCTCAAATGAAACAATGGCATTGTTTATGGAGCCTACCCATCTTCTGGGAAACCCACAGCTTAATTTTTTTTTTTTGCATGAATTGCCGGTCAAGTTGAGTGAGCTTCCTGACAATAATTGATTTAGGACTTGTTGGTTATTTCAGCCAAGATTCGGGAGGCTTTGAGTTCTAATCCTCCCTCAGGCAGGAAATCTTCCTGGGGGACTTTGAGTGGATCACCAGGAGACTCTTGAGTTCCAGTCCCGCCTTAGTTCTTATTGAATTTGGGGTGGGAAATTTGGAAACATTTTCTCAGATTAATGTGAGATACTAAAATTGGAGATTCCTAGAGTGTGAGATGGCGGAGTGTCCAATGTTGTGGGTAGTGATGGAGGAAAGTGAAATTGTGGGATAATCGCTGTGGTAGGGATCTTTTTTTTTAACTGCTGGTTCTGTGGGCATGACTTTGTGGGCGTGGCTTTGTGGGCTTGGCAGTGGAAAGTTACTTCAAAAGCCCATTCCTTCCTCTCCCGACTAACTTGCTTTCCAGCTCCGTTTTCCCGTGCATGGCAACCAAAGGAGACCCAGCCGAAGAGATGGGGGCGAGGCCAGTCAGAGGTCGTATTTGCCAGTTCTCCGAACCACTCAAACTTTCCACTACCGGTTCTCCAGAATTGGTCAGAACCTGCTGAATTGCACCTCTGGATAAACACCTCTTCCATGTGGCAGGAAGCCACAAGTGTGGGCTTCTTCTACCACTTGTGAGAGAACCAAAGGGATTTGTGTGAATCTTAGGCTCATCTTCTGATCCATCAGAGGTTTTCCTATGTCCTTCAAATGGAATTTGCAAAGGGATCCTATTTGCAGTAAGGAGCCTTTATGAGACATAAAAATTGATTCCCAATTGATCAGCAATCTCTGTGGTTGGAGAGCAGAGCAGCTTTCATGGGTGCCTCTTCCTAAAAACCTAGAAGTCCCCCCCACTTATTCAGCCCTTTCTGGGACTGGGATGAACATTATGCAGCATGGGAGATTTGTGACCCAGTCAATGATGCAGCTGCCTTGAGACAGGATCCCTGCAACCTCCTCCTGGGAAGAGTCCCAAGATACCCTTTCTCTGGACATCTTCTCCAGCCCTTCACAGACGAGACAGGCTTGGAGCAGGAGCAGAGAAATGTGTTAGGTACAAATTGTAGAGTGGAAAATTAAAGAGCCTGAAAATGGCTATTTTATTTCTCTGGTTAATGAAAGAAAAAAAATATATACAGCAGAAATTTCTTTATACACTTCATTTTTTTATTTCCTTTTTTTTTTGCTGTGAAGTACATGCAATCCCAAACTGAAATCCCAGACAGCTGTTCTGCTGAATTCTTTCTGCAAAGGAGGTTTTATCAGGAAATCAAGAAAGACTCATATAAGAGGGATGAAGATTTTCCTCCTCAGCTGGGAGCCAGTCAAGCATGGCATTTCACATCATTCTGGCATTTTTAGGGAGAGGATCAGGCAACCAAGCTGGTGTTTGGTCCCCACAGCTTCCTCCTGACCTCTTTTCCTACACATTCTCTCACCACCCACCCACATGTTTAGCTGCTGTCAGTGGGAAAAAGTGCATCAATCGTTTTTTATAAGGTATCATGTTCAGTTGCTGTTCTGAACAGCTGAATTCCTCTGAATTTTACAGCAGTCTGTTTCGCAATATTTTTTGAAAGGGGAGAATAACAGTCGTTTAACAATTCCCCATTTTGAAACATATAGATATCATTTTCTTTGACTCCTGCATACTATCAAAATGGAAATCAAATAAAAGAAACATGAACAATCCTTCCACTATCATAATGATGTTATATCTCATGTTTTTACATTTGTTCTGGCTGTGAGATGCTCCTTTGTGTTCAGCTCTGGCCTCAGAAGGATAATGTAGCACTTGGGGATGAAGATGCAGACTAGCAGACCAGCACTGGAGGCCAGGATGGAGAAGACCTGCACAGCCACCATGTGTTTCCCTTTGGTGCTCAGGTAGGTGGGCACAAAAGTCACCCAGACACTGCAGAAGACCAGCATGCTGAAGGTGATCAACTTGGCTTCGTTGAAGGCCCCAAGCAGATTCCTGGCCAGGAAAGCCACCGTGAAGCAGACGGCAGCCAGGAAGCTCATGTAGCTGAGGGTGACGTAGAACATGACAACGGCCCCTTGGTTGCATTGCAGGATGATCTCTCCAGGCTGGGAGAGGAGGTCAGAGTCAGGGAAGGGGGAAGAAACTCCCAGCCAGATGGAGCAGATGATAACTTGGACACCAGAAGAAGACAGGATGATGGAGTTGGCCAAGCTCTTCCCCAACCATTTCTTTGCTCGGTTTCCTGGTTTTGTGGCCAGGAAAGCTACCACCACCATGATGGTTTTGGCCAAGAGAGAAGAAACAGCAACTGAGAAGATGATGCTGAAGACTGTTTGTCGGAGAAGGCAGGTAGCTTTCCTTGGTTGACCAATGAAGAGAGAAGAAGACAAGAAGCAAAGCAGGAGGGAGACCAGGAGGATGTAGGAGAGGTCCCGGTTGTTGGCTTTGACAAGTGGAGTTTCTCGGTATTTAATGAAGACGATTAAAACAAGGCCTGTGGTTAGGAACAAGAATAGGGCAAAAGAAACCAGGATGATGCCCAGAAGTTCTTCATAAGACAGGAAGCTTATAACTTTGGGGATGCATTGGACTCTTTTTTTATTTGGGAATTTATCATCCGGACATTTGGTGCATTTTTCTGTATCTGAGAAAAAAACAACAACCCCATATTTCTTTGTCCTTTGCATTTCAAAATATATTGTACATTCTTTGAGAACAAGTGATTATCAGGAGTATTTTCTGGGATGGATTTCTTAATATCTCCAGAGACAAAAAATAAGTGTATCACTTTTTTAAAAGAATATAGCTACAGTATATTTTTGATAGGCTATGAAATTGAGGGAAGCTTTGGACTTGAAAGATTTCCTTTGTAATGTTCAGAATATTGATAGAAACGTCCATTACTAAAGGAAAATAATGAATCAATTAATCTTTCCAGAGAAACTTACATGGAAGATGGCAATTCTTGTCACACTTATCTCAGAGGTGGCTGGCAGATCAAGTGACTGTTGCAAATAATTTGGAATGGCCTTTGGAGCAGTGGTGATATGGGTGCAGACACATACAGGCATACCTATCCATGCCGCCACATTGTGTATCTCGTACATCATTAACACCTTTTCAATGTTCCTCAAAGGGAACGCATGTAGACTGCATTGCAATCCTCCTTTCAGGAGGTGGACCTTAAACAATTCCTCGTGTTTCAAGGAACTCAGGTGTTCCTAGAGATGTAAATGTGGAAGAAAGGACACATCCAAGCTAAAAAGAAGAAATATTTTCTCTGGCAGTAGTAAAGCTTGTCCAATCTGCCACAGCCACCTGTCTCTATCCAGCCCTTCCTTCACAGTCTTTTGGCTCTTCTGTTTAGATAAGAAATGGGACATTTTGGAAATAAACCAAAAATCAGTTCAGCTTCAAAGTGTTTTTTAATTCATACTTTCATGACAATGCTCTGGATGGATCCAGTTCCACCAGGCCTTCCTTTCCTCTGGTGTCACCCACCTTTCTGAGTGGAGAAGGTCCCCTCCGGACAACGAATGCAGTCATAGCAGCAAACTGGCTCTCCTTCTCGAGCCCTCTTGACAAATCCAGGATGACAACTTTCCACACATTCAGATTGAGGAAAGGACTGAGCAGAAAAGAAATAAGATTGCAAAGGAAATATGTGGAAAATGGAGGTAAAAATGGATATTAGACAAAATATTAGATATTAGCCTCTGGTCTTCACTTAAGCAAGCAAAATCTCTCACTATTTCCAAATGGTTGGAGATATAACTTCTGGAAGATTCTTCCTTTAGTTCCTCTCTTTTGCTTTTGGCATCTCACATTGCCAAAAAAAAAAAAAAGGACTTTATTAAATAGAAAAGTCTGGAGAGATGGAACCAGTGGTGGGATTGTACTGGTTCTGTCCAGTTCTATAGAACCAGTTGTTATGATTCTGTGCAGTTCGGAGAACCAGCAAATTGCACCACTGACTGGCCCTGCCCCTCTTCGCCCACCCCTCCCCTCTGCTCCCAGTCAGTCCTTATCGTGCATGCGCAGCATTGCCTGCAGCCTGCTTTTGCCCACTCACCAGTCCAGCCATTGCTGCATGCCTTCCACTGTGGCCCTGCCTGATTTCCCTGGGTGAGTGAGGCTCTGCAAGCTCTTGGGCCCAGTCACCTACCTGCCACTGCTGGTCACCTTTACCCCCTCCCCCAACTCGCCTTTGGCTTCCACCACCCACCGCCCTCACCCCCAGCAGGTAAGGCCCAGTAGCTGCGGTGAATCCAGGCAGGGGCGAGATGCAGACTGGTGGGGACCCGAGCTACATTTCGCTGTACTACAAGACATGTGGAGAGGCTCCTGTTCTCCTACTGTTGGGAGAGCAAGAGAGTCTTTCCCGGCACAGCTCCGGGTGGCAGAGATAAACTGGATTCAAGCGGGCTGCTTTTTTGCTGCCCAGATCCACCTATTTCCCTATTGAAGGGGAAGTTGCAAACTTTTTGCTGTGCTGGGAAAGATTCTCTTGCTTTCCCAGCAGCAGGAGAACATGAGCCTCTCCACATGTCCTCCGGTACAGTGAAATTTAGCTGGGATTCACCGCAGGTGCTGGGCCTTACTTGCTGGGGATTAGGGGTCCAGGTGGCAGCAGCAAAAGGCAAGTGGGGTGGGGGGTAAAGGTGACCGGCAGCCCAGTTGTACCCATGTGGGCAACAGGTGTCATCATTTCAAAGTTGAGGGAGAATTTGGAGAAAGAGATGGAGAGTCCTGCAGTGGCCGGCACAGGAGTGCCGTTGAGAAGCGGAGAAGTGGCCTTCTGGTGGTCCAACCTGGGGTTCAGGCTGGAGGCGAGCCACGGGAAGTCAGAGCACTGAGGGAAAGGGGAACTGCCAGGGGGAGCTACCCTCTCTATGCCAAAGTGAGACCATTTGGGGTAGTCCTAGGAATTGGGTGAGTCGAGGCGCAGCTCCTTGCCTTCTTAGCTCAGGGAATGGCCTTTTTCTGCAGGAGGAGGACTGTGGATGGGGAGGTCTACCTGAGTGACTCCTCTGTCATCTTCACCAGATTATTTGGACACTTACAAGCAAGCACAGCTAAAGGCTCTGCTGTCACATGTCAGCCCAGACCTCACGCTGCGGCTCTGTCAAGGCAACACCAAAGTAGTGGACGATCAGGTGAACCTGTGGTGCAATGCTCACTCGGATCGCGACCGCTCCAGGTCATCCGACCTCAAAGCCCTTTAGGAGACACCATTTCCAGGTTTCTACTCACCTGTGCTTGGTCGCCTCCTCTTCACCTTGCTGAAACTGCTTGCTCTGCCCCTCCCTCGCTTGGCCTAAAAAGGTGATGGTGACGGTGGGGGATAGTGAAGCGGCCTGGTCCCTGTCTTCCTGATTCTCTCTCCCACTCTGTATGTGTGTGTCTCCCTGAAAGCTGTGGCATGGCCAAGCCAGCAAGCTCTCCTTGGCGCTCTTCGATATTTCCTTCATTTCTTCTTTTTGGAATGCAGACTGGCTGAACAATGATCTCCAGGCCACGGTGGAAGCATCCCTTTGGGCGACCCTTCTCCTCCTCCTCCTCCTCCTCCTCCTCCTCCTCCTCCTCCTCCTCCTCCTCCTCCTCCTCCTCCTCCTCCTCCTCCTCCCATAACCGGCTGTTGTGGCAGGGCTAGGAGGATGCCTGCACACGGGGAGATGCTCCTCAAGCAAATGCCAAAGCATAGCTAAACCAAGTACGGGGCGGGTGGATGCTCACTTGATGAGCGAGCATCTCCCTACACAACTGCACCCTACTGATCCATCCACAGCTGCCGGGTGAGAGATTAGGAGGAAGAGGAGGAGGAGGAGGAGGGTCACCCGAATGGACACTTCCACCGCAGTCTGGCAATCATTGTTCAGCCAGTCTGGATTTGAAAAAGAAGAAATGAAAGAAGTAGCGAAGAGTGCCAAGGAGAGCTTGCTGGCTTGGCCATGCCGCGGCTTTCAGGGACACACACACACACACACACACACATTCACAGATACACACACACACACACAGAGTGGGGGAGAGAGAGGGGAAGATACGGACCCGGCCACTTCACTCTCCCCCACCGTCACCCTTACCTTCTCGCACTGCTCCATTTTGTGAACCACCAATGGTTTAGTATTTCCTTCAAACTGGTGAGAATCCTACAAGGGCTGGGGAATGTGTCACTAAGAGCTTCAGGTTTGTTTGCTCCTTGTGCCCAAACTAGCAAAGAAAAAAGGGAATTCTGTTGACCAGGGCCTGAATTCAGATGAATTTGAATCATGATTGGGTGGAGGTTCTTTTGGTCCCATTGGGAGAGAAGCTTCGTCCTGCTTGGGGAAAAGTGTCCCCTGAAAGGGCCGGTTCATAGTTGGGGAGTCTTAAAGAGACCCGACCTGGTCAGACTTATCCATGCCTCTCTTTTACACACGCACATACACATACACACATACATACATACACATACACAAAGGGGGGGAGGAGGGAAAGAGGAGAGGGAAAGAGGCAGAATGAGAGAGAGATACAGAGAGATACAGAGAGGGGGAAAGAGAGAAAAATAGAGTGAAAGAGTATAATAGAGTGAATGAGAGAAGAGGAAGAGAGAGACAAGAAAGGAAAGAGAAAGAAATAAAAGAGAGAAAGGAAGCAAAAGGAGGAAAATGGATAGACAAAGAAAGGGAGAGATGGAAGGACGGGACAAAGAAAGAAAAAGAAAGAAAGAGATGGAGGGGGGAGAAAGTGAATGAGATATATGGATGGATAGATAAATACATGGAAGGAGGGAGGGAGATAGAAAAGAAAGGAGAGGAAGAAAGGACACAAACCCTGGCTTCAGAAGACTCTTTGAAGCAACACAGCAATCTAAGGCTGGGCTGCAAGGGATCTTGGAGGTCGTCCAGTCCAACCCCCTGCTCCAGCAGGAGATCCTCACAGAATCAAAGAATAGCAGGATCAAAAGGCTGTGTGTGTTGTGTGTGTATATAAGTAATAAAGTGTGAGCTTGGAGTAAGTGCAGGGTTCTGGCCCTGCACTTCTGATTGGCTGTTAAGCAGCCGGACCGGATTGGCCCATTCCGGGGAATCCGATTGGCCCTTAACAGAGAGTTCCCATTGGTTATAAAAGCTAGCGTTCCTAGCTTGTTATTGGTTAAAACGTTACAAGGGTTGCCTACTGCTGTTATACTGAAAAGTCACGATGTAAATAAAGAGCTGAAGTTCACCGTTCAGAGACTTGTCTCCATTCCTTCTCACCCATGCTCAATACTTGACACTGGTGACGAAGGTGGGATTTGGAGACGCCTGAACCGATGGAACCAGGAAGAAGCACCAAGCATATGACAGACGGCGCCAACAACAGAACCATGTCCGGCGGCATCGTACCACCCGCTCCATTCGATCCAACGCAAGAGGACTGGGAGTCCTACATGGATCGCTTCCAAATGTTCCTAGAAACGAACAACTTAAAGGATGCCACACCAGGAAAAAAACGGGCAGTGTTCCTAACGCATTGCGGTCCATCCGTATTTAAGATGGCTAAAGCACTAGCCAAACCCCGAGATGTGAAGGCTTTGGATTGGGACGACCTCGAACCCATCCTGAGAGGCCACTACGCTCCAACCGTGCCTACGCTTGTGAGACATCACGAGTTTTATCAAAGGAGCCAGCGGAAGGAAGAAAGTGTGGCCGACTTCATAGCAGACCTCCGAAATTTGGGAGGCCTCTCTGGATTCACCAATTTAGAAGAGGCACTAAGAGATCGAATAGTTCTGGGACTAGATTAACCAGGCCTTCAAAGCAAGCTGATGGTGAAAGGCGACATCAGCCTTGTCGATGCCATCGCAGATGCTGCTGTGGCGGAAGCCACCAAGAAATCCGCTGCCCAACTGCACCGAAACCATACTCCAGCCCAAAAACAGACAAGCAGCCTTTTATCCAAGTCAGAAGGGCAATTTTCAACGACACACCATGAGGACCTCTCTTCGTCGTCAGACAGCGACGAAGAAGGGGTCCACCGGTTGCGGTCTGACCAGGACCATCGTCCGAAGCCCTTACGCCCTTGCGCTGGCTGTGGAGCTGACCATGCCAGGTCTGAATGCAAATTCCGCGACGCACTCTGCCACAAGTGCGGGAAACAAGGCCACATCGGACGGGTCTGCCGCAGCTTGCCAGGACCCAGCCAGGCCTCGAAAGGGGCTAACTACCGCCAATCGACAGGAAACCGTCCTGTAAGGTGGGCGCCAGTAAACCACTCCTACAGAAATCAAGCTTTGCAGAGAGAAGAGGCTCACCATACTGTCACTATCGGTCACGCCTCAACCTTGGACACTAAGAAAATCCGAGTCACGGTAGCCATCGAAAACCAGCCTTGCCACATGGAGGTCGACTCGGGATCGTCCCTCTCGATGGAAGACACTCAAGCAACTCATCCTCACAATTCAGCGCCAAGACCTCCGTTTCCAATGCCTCATCCTCAAGGACTACCAGGGGAATCAACTCCCCGTCATCGGGTCCTGCCGAGTCCGAGTCTCCTTCAAGAAACATACAGCGTACTTACCTTTAACGGTCATCGATAGAGATAGGCCTAGCCCACTGGGCCTCCAATGGTTCGCGCCACTCGGCATTGAAGTGGCCGGCGTAAACCGAGTCGGTGGCTGTGACTGGGAGGAAGACCTTATCTCTGAGTTCAGGGACGTCTTCGCAGACAGCTTAGGCGAGTACAAGGGGACCCCGATCTCATTTAGCCTAGATCCAAAAATAGCTCCCATTCGTTTGAAGCCCCATCGGGTTCTGTTTGCCTTAAAACCGAAAATCAACGAACAACTCGAAAAACTGATAGCTCAGGGGGTGTTGAAGCCCATTGATCACTCCCCTTGGGAAACCCCTATTGTAACACCCATCAAGCCAGATGGGTCAATCCGAATTTGTGGGGACTACCGGGCCACCTTGAATCACGCCCTGCAGCAGAACGCGTATCCAGTTCAGGTGGTGCAGCACCTCCTCCATTCCCTGGGGGGCGGGAAAGTTTTTGCTAAATTCGATTTAGCTCAAGCATATCAGCAATTACCAGTGGATGAAAAAAACGGCACAGGCTCAAACTATTGTGACGCACCGTGGTGCCTTTAAATGTACCCAGCTGCAATTCGGAGTTAGTGTAGCCCCGGGGATCTTCCAGAACCTTATGGAAAGGTTATTGCAAGGAATTAAGGGCGTGGTCCCCTATTTTGACGATGTATTCATTGCAGCCCCTACAAAAAAATTTTTACAGGACCAGTCAAAATTAGTCCTAAAAAAATTCCAAGAAGCCGGTCTTAAGGTTAAAAAAAACAAATGTAAATTGTGTACTGACAGTGTTGAGTTTCTGGGGTACCTGATTGATAGCCAGGGCATTCACCCTACCGAGAGTAAATTAAAGGCGATCAAAAATGCTCCCAGGCCATGAAACAAGGCCGATCTCCAGGCGTTCCTAGGCCTCATCAATTTCTATAATGTATTTTTACCGCACAAAGCAACCGTCGCTGAACCGTTACACCGATTGTTAGATAAAAAAGCAATGTGGTTATGGGGTTACCGGGAAGAACAGGCATTCCAAAATATTAAAAAACTGCTCACTTCTGACTCTGTACTCATGCAGTATAACGAGACTTTGCCGTTAGTTATAACCTGTGATGCATCGCCTTTTGGGGTGGGTGCCATTTTGAGCCACGTACTGCCTAATGGGAACGAAGTCCCTGTTGCATATTTTTCAAAGACTCTTTCAAAAACGGAGTGGAACTATGGACAAATTGATAAAGAAGCCCTCGCAATCGTCTCAGCTGTGAAAAGATTTCACGAATACGTGTATGGGAGGGTTTTTACCATTGTGACTGACCACAAACCGTTGCTAGGGATAATAGCTGGGGATAAGCTGACTCCCTGCATATTATCCCCTAGGATGACCCAATGGTCAGAATTCTTAGCTGCTTATAACTATTGGTTGCAATATCGCCCGGGGAAAGCCATTCCCTACGCTGACGCATTGAGCCGAGCACCGCTTCCAGAGACTCTCGACGATCCAGCACCAATGGTAACCATGTTGCAAATCGAGGCACTCAACTCGCCGCCACTGACTGCTCGAGACATCGCGAGAGAAACCAAGAGCGACCACATCCTAGCACGAATCCTAGGCTGGGTAGAACGCGGATGGCCATTGGACCAAGTATCAGATGACTTCACACCATTCAAGTCTAGGCAGACTGAACTCTTCTCCCAAAAGGGCTGTATCATCTGGGGCAATAGAGTCGTTATCCCAGAGCGGCTCCGAAAAGTGTTGCTGAGAACTTTGCACGAGGGCCACCCCGGCATCGTGCGAATGAAAGCACTTGCACGAAGCTATGCATGGTGGCCGGGCATTGACAAGCAAATTGAACAGTGGGTTAAAGCTTGCCCCAAGTGCCAAGAAGTCAGCAATGCCCCACCAAAGGCCATGCCTACTGAATGGGAGACACCACGTGGACCCTGGTCCCGAATTCACCTGGATTTTGCTGGGCCAACCAAGGGCCACACCTTCCTGCTTACAGTCGATGCCTACAGTCGATGCATCCGCCACACGCTCACCTCGCCTGCGCATCCTGCGACCAATGGCCGAGCAGAACGCATGGTGCAATTTGTGAAGAGAACCTTGCAAAAAGTAGACTATGACAACATTGACGACAAGGTCAATCAAATCCTCTTCTTGCAACACATCACCCCACATAGCGTCACCGGCAGAACTCCCGCCAAATTGCTGATGGGACGAAGACTCCGCTCCCACCTCGACCGGTTGCACCCTGCTTATGAACCGGAGAAACCACTAGGATCCAGCGACCGCTGTCGCACCTTCCAGGTAGGAGACGTCATGTATGCAAAAAACCTATCGGGCGACCCGTTGTGGGTGGAAGCAACAGTAGTACGTGTAACCAGCCCCAGATCCTACCTTGTGCAATGACTTGACGATAAACTTTGGAAACGGCATATCGACCAATTACGGTCATGACTTGCAGCAGCCAGTCCGCAACTCCCCTACGACCAAACTGAGGGGGGGCAGGTACAGAAGATGTGGAAATCCTAGAGAACCCGCTCGAAGGAAACGACGATTCAAATGTAACTCAAGAAGCAGAGCCGGAGGGAGAAACGTTTGCGCCTCAGGGAATGGAGGAAAATGTGGGCAATGACTTGGAAGTGAACTCTGAACCAGAGGCAGCCCCACCACCAAGCGGCGATCTACCTCAGCTGGATTGCAACCAGCCAATACAAAGGAAATCTAAGAGACTAAAAAGACAACCGTCCAATTTAAAGGACTATGCCTTGAACTAAGAAACCAGGGGGAAGGGGTGTTGTGTATGTATATGAGTAATAAAGTGCGAGCTTGGAGTAAGTGCAGGGTTCTGGCCCTGCACTTTTGATTGGCTGTTAAGCGGCTGGACCGGATTGGCCCGTTCCGGGGAATCCGATTGGCCCTTAACAGAGAGTTCCTATTGGTTATAAAAGCTGGCGTTCCTAGCTTGTTATTGGTTAAAACGTTACAAGGGTTGCCTATATAAGGCAGGGTTTACTGCTGTTATACTGAGAAGTCACGATGTAAATAAAGAGCTGAAGTTCACCGTTCAGAGGCTTGTCTCCATTCATTCTCACCCATGCTCAATACTTAACAGTGTGCACGTGTGTGTTTGTGTGTTTGTGTTTATGGTTGTCAAAACTCCAAAAACAGGTCAAGCAGCTCTGGGGAGATCAGTCATAAATTAGAACATTTGCTAAGCAACTGGTCATTAAGCAAGAACCAATTGTATTTGGTTTGCAAATCACATGGCCACCTGGCCACGCCCACCCAGTTACATCACCAGGAAGCCACATCCATAAATTAAGCCATGCCCACGATTGTTACAAAATTTGAATCCCATCGCTGGATAGAACTGAGAAAAGATTTCAGCATTAAGTGATAACCAGCCAGTTCTTTCTCATGATCCCATTAACACGCATTTCTCCCCTCTTCTCACACCCTTAATTTTAAGGTGTGATATCAGAACAATCTTGATAATTTCAGGTGAATTTCCTAGGAGCACAAGGTCCATTGCTCCATCCCAGGGAGGGTGAAAGGGAGACATGGAGAGCTCTGGCCAGGTCTGGCCTCCTTAAGAGCCTCCCAGATAATGGAACTGCCCCTTCAGGGGACACTTTTCCCCAAGCAGGATGAGAAGAAGCTTCTTTCCCCCAATGCGGCCAAAAGGACCTCCGTCCAATCACAATTCAATCCCATCCGATACAGTCCAAGCCTGGATTCAGGCCACGGTCAGCAGAATTGTCACCTTCATTGCTCTTCTGGGCACAAGGAGCAAACAACCAGAAGCTACTAGGGACACATTCCCCAGCCCTTGTGGGATTCTCACCCATTTGATGGAGACCCTTAATTGTATGTGGTCCATAAATGGAACAATATCGAAGCCTCCCAAGCAGCCTAAGGGAAAAAATCTGGTTTCTATTGCCCAGATTCAATTCTCGGCGAAGGTCAACCACTTTTGGGGAATAGCATCAGCCCTCTTGAAATGGGACCTCAGGCTTTGGAAAATGGAGAGAAGACACCAAACTTTCTCCTACCTTGTTGAGCAACTTTAGCCATGAAAGAACATTTTTTCTGATAGAAAGTCTCTGTCTTTCAAAATATGCCACAGTCTCTCTCCTGGGATCATCCCTGGGAAGAACAAAGAAGCCCGAAATGAACAGATCTGCTGCTACCTCTCCATTTGGGTCCTTGTACAATTCAATCTCCGAAATATTGACAAACTCATTCTTCTCCAGGAAAGGATGGAACTAGAATGGGAAGATGCAGCAATTTTAAAAGCAGAAAACTTTGTTTCTTATCCCAGATGCTTTTTCAATATTTAATCTTTCTCTTGTAGTTGTCTAATTTACAGACATGCTTCATTAGGAAAATGGGTGTTACCACTATCTTACAAGTGAAAGGAAAAAATTTGTCGATCATATTTTGTGTTCTGTCCCCTCATTTGAATTCTTGAGATCCCCGCGCTTTGATTGGCCAAAGCGCAGGGTGCTCTGATTGGCTAGGTGAGCTGCGCCGATTGGCTCACTGAGAATCTCCCGCGATTGGTCAATTCGAATCGCAGGAGATTCAAAGTGGTGCCATTGGCCACGGCCGCCGCGGCTTGGAAATAAAAAGCCGCAAAGTTTTCCTTTAGCCTCAGTTTGGTTCCCGCCTAATAAAAAGAGCTTGAAACACAGTCACCGACTCCTGGCTTCTTTCCACGCGGAATTAACACTGGCGATGAAGGTGGGATCCTCATCCTGAACCGAAGCACGTGTCCGATGGAAGCCAGCCAACCGACAAGATGGCCAGCATCGTGCCACCAACCCCCTTCAACCCCGCTACTGAGGACTGGGAATCTTACACGGACAGATTCCACATGTTCCTCGAATGCAACGATCTGAAGGATGCCACAGGACCGAAGAAACGAGCCATCTTCCTAACACACTGAGGGCCCGCAGTGTTTAAGATGGCAAAAGCACTAGCCAAAACCACCGACGTTACCAAAATGGATTGGAAGGACTTTGAACCATTGCTCTGAAACCACTACGCTCCAGCCGTGCCCATCCTCATCCGACGGCACGAATTTTATCGGCGGGACCAGCGGTTGGGCAAGAGTCTCAGCGATTTCGTTGCAGAGCTGTGGCACCTGGGAGGACTATGTGAGTTCTCCAACATGAACGAGGCCCTTCGGGACCGAATCGTGCTCGGCCTTTGGGACCCCGTTCTCCAAAGTCGGTTGATGGCTAAGGGCAACATCGCTCTCGCCGACACCATCTCCGAAGCCGCGGCCGCTGTAGCAACCCGACAGTCAGCAGACCGCATGCGGAGACCGAACGCTGGGGACTGCACCGAAAACAAGAACCCGGCAAGGTCGACCGAAGCCCAACCTGCAACTACCACCCACCAGGGCGAACTCCACTCCACCTCGGGCACGTCAGATGAGGAGGAAGACATCCACCATCTCCAGGCAGGCCGCGACCAGCGCAGCCGGCGGAGTCGTAAGTCGAGGACCGCATGTGCCGGTTGCGGAGGCGACCACCCCAGATCTGAATGCCGGTTCTTCGACTCCGTTTGCCGGCACTGCGACAAGAAGGGCCACATCGCATGCGTCTGCCGCCTCAAGAAGACCCACAGCCCCAGACGATGGGACCCGAGCGAGCGGAGACGAGAGAGCACACCCCCCAGGACCAGAGACCAGCCAGCAGACAACCGCTGGGAGCGAAACGGACGAGCCCAATGAAGCGGCGAGGCCAGGCGGAGAGAAGAGACACATCAGATGGTCACCATCGGCCACGCCACAACCACAGACGCCAGAAAGGTCTACGTGGAGGTAGGCATCGAAGGCGAACCCTGTAAAATGGAGGTGGACTCCGGGTCCTACCTCTCAATGGTAGCCTGGCAAGAAATTAAACGCTTGGTGCCTACCATCCAGAGAAAGCAACTAGAAAACCAGGGACTAATCCTCAAGGACTACCAGGGAAACTGTATCCCTGTAGTTAGAACAGGACAGTTTCCAGTGACCTACAAGGGACACGCCGAAAGACTTCCCTTAACCATCGTCGATTGAGACCGACCTAGCCTACTGGGACTTCAATGGTTCGCACCGCTAGGCATCGCAGTCACGGGCATTGACCACATCGCTGAAGCCGACTGGGAGCAGCAACTGGCCCGGGATTTCCAGGAAGTGTTCGACGGCACCCTAGGCAAGTACCGAGGGCCCCCTATATCCTTCAGCCTAGACCCCAACGTTCCCCCGAAATGCCTAAAACCAAGGTGGGTCCCATTCGCACTCAAACCGAAGATAGATGAGCAAATTGACAAGCTCGTGAAGCAAGGGGTATTACAACCCATAGACCACGCCCGGTGGGAGACCCCCATAGTCACCCCGATTAAGCCTGATGGGTCAGTGAAAATCTGCGGGGACTATAAGGCCACCCTAAATGGCGCCTTGCAGCAAAGTGCTTACCCCGTCCCAGTAGTGCAGCATCTCATACACTCACTGGGTGGGGGCAAAGTTTTCGCGAAACTCGACCTGGCCCAAGCATACCAGCAACTGCCGGTCGATGAGGAAACTGCCGAGGCGCAAACCATAGTCACCCACCGGGGAGCTTTTAGATGCAACCGCCTCCAATTTGGAGTCAGCGTGGCACCTGGGATTTTCCAGAGCCTCATGGAAAGACTCTTACAGGGCATCAAGGGGGTGGTCCCATACTTCGATGATGTACTAGTATCGGCAACCAACCAGGACGAACTAGAGACTCGCCTAAGGGAGGTGCTAACGAGGTTCAAAGAAACCGGGCTTAAAGTGAAGAGGGAAAAATGCCAGCTGTACACAGAGTGGGTCAAATTCCTAGGATACCTCCTAGACCCACACGGCATTCACCCCACCAACAAGAAAATTAAAGCCATCAAGGAAGCCCCCACACCCAAGTCAAAAACAGAACTGCAGGCGTTTCTGGGGCTACTTAACTTTTATAATGTCTTCCTGCCCCAAAAGGCGACTGCGGCGGAGCCTTTGCATAGGCTTTTGGACAAGGTGGCTACCTGGACTTGGGAGAAACGCGAGGAAGCCGCCTTCAGAAAAACCAAGGACCTGCTCACTTCGGATGCCGTCCTCATCCAGTACAACGAGACCCTACCACTAGCCATCACATGCGACGCATCACCCTTCGGCATCAGCGCTGTCCTCAGCCACATTCTCCCTGATGGAAAAGAAGCACCCATCACGTTTTTTTCAAGGACCCTCACCAAACCGGAGCGGAACTACAGCCAGATGGACAAAGAGGCTTTGGCTATTGTCGCCACAGTAAAAAGGTTTCACGAGTACCTCTACGGCCAGACGTTTACCAACATCACCGACCACAAACCGCTCCTGGGAATCCTTGCAGGGAACAGGGCCACCCCGAACATTCTGTCTCCCCGAATGACAAGGTGGTCCGAATTCCTGGCTGCCTACAACTACGGACTCACACACCGACCTGGTAAGACTATCTCCCATGCGGACGCCTTAAGCCACTCACCATTACTGGAACCTGACACTGACCCAGCACCCACGACGACCACCCTCAGCATAGAGACTCTACCCAACCTACCCATTACCGCGTCAGACATTGCCCGAGAAACTAATAAAGACAAACGTCTGGCGCGGGTTTTGCATTGGGTAGAGAAAGGATGGCCGGAAAAGGACAATGACGAGTCCGTCAGGACATTCCGGAACCGGCAAACGGAACTCTCGTTACTAAAAGGGTGTATACTATGGGGCGATAGGGTGGTCATCCCGGAAAATCTACAAGGGAAGGTTTTGGAACTGTTACACGAGGGGCACCCGGGCATCGTTAGGACAAAAGCCCTGGCCAGAAGTTACGCTTGGTGGCCAGGGATGGACAAACAGATCGAGGCCTGGGTAGCAAGGTGTCAATGATGCCAGGAAACTAGGCCAAGCCCACCTGCAGCACCCATCCTAGAGTGGGAAACCCCCAGGGGACCATGGTCTAGGATCCACATAGATTTCGCCGGGCCCACAAAAGGACACACTTTCTTAATAACCGTAGACGCTTACTCCAACTGGCTGGAGGTAAGCAACATGAGAACAACCACCACGGAGCCCGTGACCAAAGAACTCTGCAAACTTTTCGCAACACACAGCCTCCCGGATGTCCTTGTTTCTGACAACGGGCCCCAATTCACCTCGCTAGAATTCGAAAAATTCCTAGTGGAGAGGGACATACGACACGCGCTGACAGCCCCGGTGTATCCGGCGGCGAATGGTAGGGCAGAACAGATGGTTCAATTCACAAAGAAAACCATCCAGAAAATAGATCACGGGGAGATCCAGGACAAAATAAATAAATTACTTTTCATACAGCACATAACCCCAAACACCACAACAAATAAAAGCCCAGCAGAACTGCTAATGGGGAGGAAAATAAGGTCCCCACTCGATAGATTACACCCCACGTACAACCCAGAGAAACCCCCAGACTCCACCAGCAAACACCGAACCTTTGTACCAGGTGATGCCGTCTATGCGAAGAACCTAAATGGAGACCCATTATGGGTACCAGCCGTCATAACACAACTAACAGGCCCACACTCGTACTGGCTACAAACAACCGACGGACGAGCGTGGAAACGCCACATCGACCAGTTAAGATCGAGGATGACCACACAAGAGACCACCGATGCGCAACCAAGCAAAACCAACCCCCGCAACACAAACCAAGAGGGGAGGGAATACCCAGGGAACCAAAACCCAGAAAAAAGAAACCAGCCATACACACCTGAAAGCAGCCAGCATGAAACCTTGCCAGGAAGAGACAGCCAGGCCAGCTCAACCAACCCGGGAAGACCGAGCGGGAGCGGCGAAACCCGCAGCTCAACCAACCCGGGTAGCCCAGAAGGGAGCTGCGGAGAGCGGCCCAGCCAGACAAACCAGGCGGTTCCCACAACGGAGTCCGGAGAAACAGAGGCCCCGACCGAACCGGCCGGGATCCAACCTACGACTGACCTGCGCAGGTCCAGTAGGCAGAGACGGAGCCCCACCTACCTACGGGACTACGCAATGTAAGGACTGAACCAAGAGGGGAGGGGTGTTCTGTCCCCTCATTTGAATTCTTGAGATCCCCGCGCTTTGATTGGCCAAAGCGCAGGGCACTTTGATTGGCTAGGCGAGCCGCGCCGATTGGCTCGCTGAGAATCTCCCGTGATTGGTCAATTTGAATCGCGGGAGATTCAAAGTGGTGCCATTGGCCGCGGCCGCCGCGGCTTGGAAATAAAAAGCCGCGAAGTTTTCCTTTAGCCTCAGTTCGGTTCCCGACTAATAAAAAGAGCTTGAAACACAGTCACCGACTCCTGGCTTCTTTCCACGCGGACTTAACACAGTCCATATAAAGAGAGGTAATCCGGGGCCAAGCTACTTTCTAAAAAGAAGTTTTATGTTTTTGTGTTTTGTGTGTTTATGTTTGTTTGAGATTTAATAAAACCTTGGAGGAAAGCTAGATGAGGATAATTATAAACAAAACAGAGGGAAATATGAATATGATGATTATAAAATGGATAAATATAGAAAAGAAACGTAATTGAATAAGAGTAAAGAGAAATAATGAGAAATATGCCAAAAGATATTTAAGTGGAAATGGGATATATTAGAATTATGTTGTATAAAATAAAGTAATGTTTTATCTGTCTTGTAAAATTTATAATGGAAAGAGGTTTTATGTGTTCAATGTTTAATGGGTTGTTTTTTAAAAAAATTAATAAAATTTGTTTCAAAAAAAAAAGAAATACAAGATTGACTTGCTAGACAAAGTGCATTAATTTTGTGAGTGATATTTAGGACCCGAAGAAAAGCAGGAAAATAGGGAGGAGCTAGACAGCAGAAGCCGTGAGGAACAAACCTCTGAAGAGAAAGAAATGGAACAGGAACCAGAAGGCCAGAATATTAGAGAGGAAGAAGGCAACAATAGACCCAGAAGAGAACCAAGAACAAGAAAAGAAACAAGAACTGTTCTATACAAGCAATAATATGTCAATTAATATAAATGGTTTAAATTTGCCATCAAAAAGAAAGCAGACACTTGAAAAACTTAAAGCAAAATGTGGACATTATATGTACACAAGAAGTCCATATTCCAAATAAATAAATCTTCTAAAATCCCCTAATCTGGGTAAAATGTATTGGGCCCTGACAAATCAGAAAAAAAGAGGCATTGTAGTATATTTAAAAGACTGGTGGCATCCGATTCAGCTATATAAGGATGAGGAAGGGAGAATGCTATTTATAGAAATTAACTTAAACCAGAAAAACTGAAAAACTTAGAAGCCACCAGATAGAAAGACCCAAGTAATGGAAATATTAAAAGAGAAATCGATCTGGCGAAGCACAAAATAAATTTGAGTCTTCAGGAGGATTTGGCCAGGAAAATGAAGTTAGCAAAGCAAAATTACTTTGAAAATGCGAATAAGCCAGGGAAATGGCTGACTCACAAATTTAAAAAAGAACAATAGTAGCCCTCCAAGATGAAGATGGAAAAATATGTTCCCAGATAAATGAAAAGAAGGAAATAGCCCAATTTTTTCTGGCGAATTTGTATAGCCAGGAAGAAATCCCGGAAGAGAATATTACCCAATATCTTAAAACAAAAAACCTGCCAGCAATAATGGATGAGGGAAAAGACATTTTAAATGGTAAAATTTCTATAAAAAGAAATTAGAGATGCAATTGGGAAACAGAAAACGAATAAGACCCCTGGTCTGGATGGAATACCATCAGAATTTTATAAAGAATTTCAGGAAATACTGGAGGAGTTAACGGTAGATTTGTATAATGAAGCCCTAGAATGTGCCAAAACATCGAAATCGTGGATAGAGGCATATATAACGCTTATTCATAAGGAACAGACAGACCTACAACAAATACGGAACTACAGGCCAATTTCGCTCTTAAATGTGGACTATAAGATCCTAGCCATGATAATGTCCAAGAGATTAAAAAGGACACTAAACAAAATTATCCATCCCAACCATAATTAAGACTAACACAAGGATAATTATGGATGTCTTAAAATATTACGAGATGCATCCAAATAGACCAATGGCAGTTATGTTCCTAGATGCCCAGAAGGCCTTTGATAATTTGAATTGGAGGTTTCTCATCAACCAACTGACTAGTATGAAATTTGGCAAACGATCTATAAAACACAAACAGCAAAAATAATAATGAACGGTGAAATTAAGGATGGTTTAGCGATAAGTAAAGGAGTGAGGCAAGGATGTCCATTGGTCCCATTGCTATACATATTAGCAGAAGAGGTACTACTAACACAAATAAGACAGAACTGAGATATCAAAGGATTAAATATTAAAAAAGAGTACAAACTCCAAGCCTTTGCCGATGATATGGTATTCATAATGGAAGATCCAAAAGAAACAAGCACCATATTAATGAATGAAATAGAAAAATTTGGAAAGGTGGCTGGGCTGAAAATTAACAAAGAAAAAGCCAGATAATAAATAAAGTAAGATATCTCAAGATCTGGTCAACAGCTAAATGTTCCTCAATCAAGAAAGATAATTATGATAAACTGATAACTCAAATATTAAAAGATTTAGATAATTGGGTCAGGATGCAATTGTCCTTGTTGGGGCAGATTATAAAAACAAATGTCTTACCAAAGTTGCTATTCCTGTTCCAAACAGTGCCAGTCAAGTTGGGGAATTTTTTTTTGAAGATTTAAATAAGCAAAGTTCTTGACTTGGGCGACTTCCAGTGGCAAGGCAAGGACGAACAGAGGTGCAGAAGCCCGTCCATGGTTTCAATTAATCTCTTTTTTGCAGTTGGCGTGATCCTTTGAGGGTGCTCGAGTCCCAGAGAGATCTGCGCCGGTGTGGGGAAGACTCGGGCTGCAGTGTGGGGAAGGCAACCCCCCTGCAGCGAAGCGGAGCCCTCCAGAGCCCAACGAGCAAGAAACAGCCTCCTACTAATGGCGGTTACTGGACTGCCACTGATGTAAAGAAGCAAGTGAGTAACAGTTTGTGAGATCATTGGGGAAGAGTGTGGTAGAGAAAATTAGCGGCGGAGAGGAGGATTGAAAAGTCATAGACTTGTATAAGGCTGTTATAAGTGTCTGTCTGGAGCCCTAAAAGAAAGCAGCCAAAAAGTGGATGCGAGACAAGTGAAAAGGCTTGGCAGACAGAAGAGAGAGTGGGGACAATAAAGAGTAAAAAGGGAAGTTTACGAAGTTGGGAGACTAGCGTCTGGAAAGAGTCTGGAAGTTGTGGAGGATTTGGACTATTCCATTTGATCTTTATTCTGATAGACTTTATTAAAGTGGAGACAGGAAGATCGAAGCTGATGGAAAAGAGACAGTGTGGTGCCATAGGCGATACTTAGAAACCCTGAAGTTATCGTAACGATATAACTGATATAAACCACTTAACAGACCTTGGGGAGAATACTGATCTATTCGAGGAGGTGGTTCCATCTGAAGAAAATCAGGAAAATTGAACTTAGGAACGTTAAGACAAAAAGCAAAATTGGAAGCTTCTGAATGAGTGGAGATACTGCGTAATTGCAGTCATTATTCAGCTTTTTTACCTCCCCACTTCTGGTGCGTTTGGAGTGAAAGCTCTTAAATTTAGAGACGGAAAACTAAAAACTTACTTCAGAGTTCCTTCCCCTCCCTTTTTTTATTCCCCTTTCTCTGTATACATTTGTTCAATTTTTTTCTTCTTTTTTCCTTACTATTTGGCGTTATGATGAACTATCTCTCCTTCCTTATCCTCTCTTTATAATGATTATAAATATGCATACTGAGTAAAGGAATATTGATTGTTGTATTAGATTGTTAAATAATTGAATTAATTGATTTATTAATAATAGTGATAGTTATACTCTGACTAGATATATAGGGAAAATAGTAAGAACATTAAGTACTATTTAATTAATAAGTACAGGGTTTCATATATTAATATTACAATTTATTGTGTGACCACAATTAACCTACTTGGGACAAATGGAATATTGTTTGTGTTTAAGAATATTTAATATTTAAGATAAGGTTAGATAAATATACATATATATTTATAATATTTAAATAGAGTTGGATTTGATATAATATTTATTATATATATATATTTATTACATGAAGTAAAGTATAGAGGCTGAGCACAGACCTTACAAAATTATATATGTGATTTAGAATTTGGATTTAAAATAATATATATACTTCAGTAACCAGTTAAGAACACAGCTACCTAGCAGATAGATAAAGTATTTAGATATCGGTCAATCGTAATACAGAGATTATATCACTGAATGTTAATTTGGGATAATATAATTAATATAGTTCATCAACAGAAACAAATCTTAAAAGAAATGACCTCCACAACTACTACAGCTCTGAAAACTGGAAGAAAGGTAAAGAAGTCTTGAGCAAAGAAATGTAGGACTCATTGGTCTACCTAGAAATGGACAAGGCGGCTGCATACTTGAGATTCCAGAATGTTGAGGAATCCAGGGAAGAAGACCTGGAGCAGCTAATGGCAGAAATACTGGTCGGACTACTGGGAAAGGATAAAGATGATATCCTAAGGGAATTTGATGAAGTCTACAGGGTCAGAACCAACTATGCGAGATGCCATAAATGTCCGAGAGAGGTCCACATTCGCTTTGTGAGAAGGACTGTCCAGGATATAATATTTAGGATGTCCAGAGATGGAAAAATTATGTATAAAGGCAAAGAAATTTTGATTCTTAAGCAAATTCCAAGGAAAGTAAGAGAAATAAGGCGAGACTATAAATTTCTAGCTACTTATCTAAATCAGAAAAAGAATCCTATTTAAATGGTTAATTCCGGAGGGGATGTTAGTTTCATGGAAAGAAAGGAAAATTAAAATAGATTCTATGGAAAGGGCCCAAGAATTTTATGAATGACTAGTAGGTATGGAAGATCAGAGTAGTAAGGAGGAATTGGAAATAAAGTGACAGGAAGACCAAACTCACCACAGAAACAAAAAAGAAGGATCCTCAAGAAACCAAGGGAATGTCTATTCATTTCAGGAGAGAGAAGAAACTAGTCCCCAGCAAGCACAAGGAGAGACTGGAGTTATCATGAGACAAAGAGCGAAACAGAACTAATTAAATGGAAGAAGAAAAGAAACTTGTATCCATTAACATAAATGGTTTAAATTCAACAACAAAAAGGAAAAGGATAATAGCTAAATTAATTAAGCAAAATGCCGACATAATATGCCTACAGGAAACTCACATAAGGAAAGTAGATGAAAGGTACCTAGATTGTCCGAAACTAGGGAAGCTATTTACTGCACCAGCAGACACAATAAAAAAAGGAAGGGATTGCAATATATGTGAAAGATGATCTGAAAGCGGATTTAGTTTGGTCAGACCCTGAAGGAAGAACTTTGGTTTTACAGATCTGGATTAATGCTATTTCAATTCTATTAGTAGTAATTTACACCCCAAATGAAGATCAGAAAGAGTTTTTTAAATATTTACATCAAAAAATAATAGGATTTGAAAAAAGGAATATTTGTATTATAAGAGATTTCAACTCTATTGCTGATTATCAAAAGGACCATAGCAATGCAAGGAAGAATAAAAAGGGAAAAAGAGAGTTTCCTAAGACATGTAAGGAAATGATGAAAGAGTTAAATTTGGTGGACTTATGGAGAAGACTATACCCCGAAGAAAAACAATTCACATTTTAATCTAACCCGCATCAAATATGGACACGAATTGATATGGTGTGGATGAATGGGGAAATAGCGAATGAGATAAAAGGAATCGAAATTTTACCGAATGAATGGGCAGACCACAATCCAATTCAAATAACTTGGAAGGGTAGGAAAAAACCAAAGAAAAGATGGACATTAAACACCCAATTAATAAGAGAAAAAGAGTATACTAACAAACTTAAGGAGGAATTAAACTATTTTTTAAAGGAAAATGATAATGGTGTAACCTCGAAACAAAACATTTGGGATACATTGAAGGCAGTAATAAGAGGTATAACAATCTCTTATAATGCGATGAGAAATAAAGAAAAATATGCTCAGCAAAATAAACTACAACAACAAATTAAGGAATTAGAAACTCAATTACAGGACTTCTGGTTTGTCGGCTTCGCCAGCGGCAGGGTTCCGCAATCCTGCACGATCCCTGCCATGCTAGCCATTTTGATGCCTCCGATCCGGATGGGTTTGGAGGCTAAGGTTGCCCCGCAGAGGCAGCCGAAGATAGGGGGGAGCTGGTGAGGGGTTTGGGGGTGCTGCAAACCCTCTCCCCAGCCGGCAAAACCCCCTTTTCTCAAGGCGGTCAAGCGGCGGTCTGTAATGGCTGCCACAAAGAAGCCGGCAGCTGGGTAAGACTGAGCAGGAAGAAGAGGGGAGAAAGTTTTCAAGAGAAAGTTTTTTGGCTGATCCAGGACTTTAAGAGGCGTTTAATCCTGAGAACTATGACTTTTTGAAAAATACTTGGTTTCCAGAGGAGGATTTCAAGCGGCAAAATTGAGGTGCTGAAAGGAAAGTTTACCCTCCTTCCCTATGGAATCAACAAATGGCCATTGAGAAACCTGTTGTTCTTTATAAAAGGTAAAAACTTGGCTTCTTGTTATAAGTGGGAAGGGAGAGGACAAAAAAATATATATTAAGATTTTGCTGGACGAGATGTCTTGAAGATCTTGAGACTAGAAATTGATTGTAACAAGGCTGTAAAATACAGATTGGGTTTTTTTCCTTTTCCCTTTTACTGATACCACCCCAGGAAGAGAAAGTGAGAACTTTGTGCGTTGTTTGGACTGATTGATGTCTCTGGGACTTTGAGGAATTGTTTTATTGCTCTAAGAAGAACAAAGAATGGCTTTATCTGATGATGAATTTAGAAAGGAATATCAAGAAAGTAAGGACACTGTGAAAGAAGCTTTCCTTTCTTTAGAAATGGCGCTTGCTATTTATCAGCAAACACAACAACAGATGGAGGAAATACAAGGAGAAGAAGAAAAAGAAGAAGAAGCTGCTTCTTCCTTTTAACTGCTAGTGGGGGTGTGATTGGGTGGGGGCTTGGCTGTGTTCTGATTGGGTGGGGGTGTGTTCTCATTGGTTGGGGGTTTGGCTGTGTTCTGATTGGTTGGGGGGTTGACTGTGTTCTGATTGGCTGGAGGCGTGTTCTGTTCAGGTGGGGGCTTGATTGTGCTCAGGTTAGTCTTCGTTGCTGGAGGATTTGAGCTGGTGAACTGTGATCTTGCTGTTTGGCTTCGAGTTCATGGTCGTGCTGCATCTTCATGGTGGAGGTCAGTTCGCTTCATGTATGGCTCAGAGGGGTAACAACCAACTTCCCTTCCTAGATGTCTTGGTATACAAAAAATCCAATGGCTCCCTAGGACACACCATCTACCAGAAGAAAACACATACAAACCACTATCTACACGCACTCTCACATCACCACCCAGCACAGATCAATTCCGTAACCGAGACACTCATCTCCAGAACAAAATGCTTAGCCGATGAACAACACCTAGAGACCGAACTACACACTCTCACGGGCGTGCTGACAGCCAATGGATTCCAAAGAAAGAAGATCACCCACCTAATCCAAAAAGAAACCCCAGCCAAAGTCCAAGACAAAGAACAAGAGAATGGCAAAGCCCTCCTCCCATATATAAAAGGCACTACGGACAAAATCAGCAAGATCCTCCAAAAACACAACATTAAGACAGCATTCTGCACAAACAGAAAGATATCCACCATCCTAAGAAACCCTAAGGACAGAATCGAGTTAGAAAATCAAGGAGTATATGAAATCCCTTGTGCTGCCTGCCCCACCACATACATTGGACAGACTAACAGAAGAATAGGTGCACGCATTGAAGAACATAAGAACTCAATCAAAAAGGAAGAACCGACCTCTTCCCTGGTCCAACACCTCAAAGCCACAGGACATGAGATTGACTTTAAAAATACCAAAACTATCGCCAAAACCGAACACTTCAGCAGCATAATTATGAGAGAGGCCATAGAGATAGAAAAACGCCCACACAGCATGAATAAACAAGATGATACCTCCCGCCTACCAGCCATTTGGAAACCCGCCCTCATGAACAGACGCGTACCTAACATGAAGAATAACACCACACCCACACCCCTGAGAGCCACACAAGATGCCACCACCACACTTCCATGTAGAAAGCAGACTCACACCCACACAGAAGATGAAACACGACCACGGACCAGAAGCCGCACTGCAGCTGCATCACTACCCACTTCAAACCCCTCTGAGCCATACATGAAGCGAACTGACCTCCACCATGAAGATGTAGCACGACCACGAACTCGAAGCCAAACAGCAAGATCACAGCTCACCAGCTCAAACCCTCCAGCAACAAAGACTAACCTGAGCACAATCAAGCCCCCACCTGAACAGAACACACCTCCAGCCAATCAGAACACAGTCAACCCCCCAACCAATCAGAACACAGCCGAACCCCCGACCAATGAGAACACACCCCCACCCAATCAGAACACAGCCAAGCCCCCACCCAATCAAGTCACACCCCCACTAGCAGTTAAAAGGAAGAAGCAGCTGCAAGCTCACATCACTCTGAGAAGCACAGAGCTGAAGACCAAGCCTGAAGATGATGAATGAGACTTCATCGAAATGTTGCCTAGATACTTCCAATCTTACGCGGAAGAAAACCCGAATAACCAAAGATCCACATACAAATACTCGCGAGAACCTCAGAAAACAAATATATATATATATGGGGAGTATGTTAGGAATAACAAGGTTACCTAATGTAGTTTGGGTAAAATAATATATATAAACTATGATAGTAAGTTTATGTGTGTGTCACTTTAAACAGCAAAGCATGTAATTTTGGGTGCGGCTGTAAAACCGCCATAAGAGGGAGCAAGAAAACTTGATTGATTGCTGGCTTACTGGATTGCTTGCTGACGATGATGGATTGATGGTTTGATAACTGCGTGTTCCCTACTGCTGCTGAGTTGATTTGAACATCGAAGGAAGAAAGGAGGTTTGACTTCTTCATATCTCTACTGTGAGGAGATATATTACTGGACTGATATTTGTAAGTTTACTGACCTCTTTTTCGACACTAGACTTTGCAACTGAATAATCCCCGGACGGACTGAACTAGTGAATGATATATGGACTGTTTGACTATGCTAAAACTCTTACTGGAATAAACTATTTAACCAGCACAGTGTATCTGTTTTACTGAGTGTAAGCTACAAAAACGTTTATCTCACATATTTTGCCTGCCTGCCTGCCTGCCGTGCAGATTCTGCTAGGGTGTATCCCTAAGAAAGCCCAACACATTGCCAGAACCATTCAACCGCCTGCCGCAACAGAGATCTGGCTGGGGCAGGAGCTGCCTGACAGTTATGATCTTATTTTTGGACCAAGGTTTCGAGATGACTTTTCGGTGACACTTTGTGTTGCAAACAGACATGGACTCGGGGGGGGGGGAGGCAGGAAGAGCATACAGTTGTTGATGATGTTGGATTGCTCACGTGAAAGAAGGTTAGCTATAGTTGCGATTAGTAATGTGGGGTGGAGGCACGGGGGATTAGTAGAGCGGGCGGATGTTAGGTTAATTAGGAGGGGAGGGACATGCAAATAAAAGGTGCTGAGAGGCAGTTGCTCTCAGTGCTGGCTTTACACGAGATTACCATTATTGCCTGTTTGGAGGGAACGTATTACAATAAACTATTATCTTCTTGAACGTGAGTAACGAAGTAGATCAGAAGAGTTCTCACCTGTCCAAGGAGAGCTGACAAAAAGCCAGCATTGCACTATATGCTTCTTTTTGGAGTGAAGAGGATTTCAAGAGGCTTTATTTGGCGACTATGGCAGAAGGTACAGCTCCAGAGTGGATGGTGGAAGAGGAGGCTGAGGTGGCTGAGGAAGCAGGGGAGAATGGACAGGAGCTAAAGACTATTGTAGAGAAGGAGGGACCCGTGCCACTGGCTGCTCAACTGGTGGTAAAGCCTAAAATACCCAAGGGACAAAGAGAAGTGCACTTAAGTGAACCCATCCACATGTGGAAAGAGGACAAGGACACTCTGGGGGAAAAGGAGACTCAGCGGCATGAACAGGCACTGGATTGGAGAGTTAAGCATTGGCCTGGGTTAGAGGAAAGCCAGTGGGTAGTCCCAGGGAGTTAGACGCTAAATATGCTAAGGGTTCAGTTTGGAGAGGTAACTTTAAAGGAGCCTACTGACAGGGGTGTAATGGAAGGGAAGCAGGGGTTACGCTTAAGTAGAGACCCTTTATTTACATCAATCCCAATGGGGCTCCTAGAGCCTGAGGTTGGAAGGAGATTGGACCGGTGAGAGTTGCATTCTCGGAGGCCGGAAGAGATGCAGGATTTTGAGGAGAAGAGATATTCAAGGAGACCCTGTTCCTTGGAGCAATGAGATATGGGTTCTGGGGCTCATTGGAAAATACCAGCACAAGGGAGGTGGGGACCCCCTCCCTTGACTACAACTTTTGAGGGGTCTGCAAATCAAAGTTGTTAAGCCTGGTTTCCCCAACCAGGGTTAGGGAGACAAGCTAAACAGAATGTGCAGCTTAGTCAGATAGGCACACAGATAAATGAGTGAGCTAAGCTTGTATGTTTATTAACATACAGTAAAAATAACAGATACGCTTGTGCTATCAAAAATATAGTTTATTCCATTATGAGTTCATAGCATAGTCAAAATAACAGTCCAATAGTCATGTATCATTTAGTCAGTCCATTCAGGGATATTCAGTTAGCAAAGTCCGTTTAGAAATATCCTATGTCAATTCACTTACAAGTCAGTCCTTTGTTTTCTCTCCCGTTCGAGCAATGCAGTCTTGTGTCCTTGCAGTAATCAGGGATCATCAAAGCCAGAGAGTGAGCAAGCTGTCGTCTTGCTTCTTTTTAAAGTGCTTTCACAACCACTCCCTTAATTGCTATCCCACAGTTAAAGTTGCAGACACTTTAACATACAAAACTATGATTACATATTATTATTTACCTAAACCAGTTAGGGTAAAAACAATGTTATCCCTAACATTCTCCCCTTTTAGGAAATAATAATAAATATAACTATTTACATCTTTAAATCATATTTGTTACAACTTTCTTTAAACTTGCTTACTCCTTAAGCTTTTGTAAATTGGTCTGCAATGTTTTCTTCTGTCATGCAGTATTCCAATTTAATTAGCCCATTCTTTACAGATTCTCTAACATTTAAGTATCTTAAATCAGTATGCTTTGATCTAGTTTTTACAGCAATACTAGTAGCTAACTTTATAGCTGCTTGGTTATCCTCGAACACAATAATGGAATCTTTTACAGTTACACCCATGTCTAATAATAACTGTTTGTACAGAATTAAGTCAGTGCATAGTAATGACAGACATGGAAATTCCGCTTCCATCGTGGACAAGCTAATATGCTGTTGTCTGATTGACCTCCACCCTATTAATGTTTTACCAAATAATATAGCCATCCCAGATGTTGATTTTCTAGTGTTTATATCAGTTGCAAAACTTGCATCTGCATAGGCACTAAGAATCAAATCACCCTTTGGTTCTATATACAATGCATGGTTCAGTGTTCCTTTAAGATATCTTAAAATTCTCTTTAATGATTGCCAATGACATTGATGTGGATCTGAATTAAAACGTGCCAGCTGATTTACACTATAAGCTATATCTGGCATAGACCAATTGCTTATATATGATAAGCTACCAATCAAAGATTGATATATGGACTTATCAAATTTGGGACTTTGATCATCAGTTTGGCAAACTTCCTGACTCATTGGAGTCTTTGCCGGTTTACAAAGTTCCATTTTAAACGTTTTAATTAATTGGCAAATTTTATCTTCTTGAGATATCTTAAAACCATTTTTTGTTTTGTTAATTGTCAATCCTAGATACTTTTTAATTTCACCTAAATGCTTTAATTTTATCTTTTTGGCTAATAATGATATAATCTCATTAGCTTCATTATTAGTCTTAGTTATCAAAGCAATATCATCTGTAAATAATAACAATAATGACACCGTTCCATTATTTTCTCTTTTAAACACACATGGATCTGCTAAACCAGATTTAAAACCTATATTGTTTAACTCTTTCACAATATATTGGTTCCACTCAAACCCAGATTGTTTCAACCCGTAAAGACTCTTTTTGAGTTTCCAACAATCATTACTATTTACTTTATTGTCTTTTATACCTACTGGTTTTCTTAAATATATAGTGTGCTGCAATGGTGCATGCAGATAGGCAGTTTCTACATCTAAATGGTTAATGACATAGTTTTTCTTAGCTGCCCACACTAATGCTGCTCTTAAAGATGTTGCTTTAAGACTTGGTGCAAAAACTTCATCGTAATCAGATGCAGTTTGTTTAAATCCTTGAGCTACTAACCTAGCTTTATGGGTAACAGTCCCATCATTTCCAGTTTTTACTTTAAATATCCATTTGCACCCAATGGATTTTTCTCCTGGAGGTAATTTAGCATCTTCATAAACTTTCATTACCTTTAATGAATTTAGTTCCTTTTTCATTGCCTTTTGCCAATTCTCCTGATCCTTAGCAGGATACATCCTAAGTTCATCTATACTAGTTGGAACTTTAGTTACTTGGCAAACTATACTTGCTTGATACCTATCAGGTGGTCTAGTTACACGTGTAGTACGTCTAGGTATTACAGGACTTACAGGTGGACTTTCATTTATAAACTCTTCTTGATTATCTAACTCTTCCTGATTAACTGTTTCCTCTTGTTCTGGTCCTATTTGCTCTTCGTGGACTTCTTCTTTAATTGGACTCTTCTTATAACTAATCTGATCTTTCTGCCTTTTGTAGGGTTCAATAATTACTTCATTATTTAAATCTTGCTCTAATCTATTCCATCCTACATGTTCTAGGAATTTAGCACTAGCACTAGTGTAAACTCTAGGTTCCCAGAATCTATAAGATCTATGATTAGATGTATATCCTACAAAATATAATCTTTTAGCTCTATGCTGTCCTTTGTGTCTAAGTTGTGAAGGGATATGCACCCATGCTGGTGCTCCAAATGTGTGCATGTAACTTAAATCAGGTTTTGTACCATGCCACAATGTGAATGGTAATTCACCTGTTGTTGAATTAACAACATTATTTAATATATGATTACCACACATTATTGCTTCTCCCCATAAATTGTCAGGTAATCCTGAATCAGACATCATAGAACGTGCCATTGATTGTAATGTTTGGCCTCTTCTCTCTATAAAGGCATTATGTTGTGGCCTATATGGTGCAGACTTTTTATGTTGAATACCTAACATTCTTAGTCTGTTCTGGAATTTATTATTTGTAAATTCCGTACCATTATCTGTTATAAGAGTTACTAATTTCTTTTTAGTTTTCCTTTCTGCAAATTTAATCCAATTAAAGAGATTTTGATACGTTTCAGTTTTGCTTTTCATTAAATAGCAAAACCCATATCTAGAATAATGGTCCATTATACTTAGTATGTAACGAGCTCCTCCTACACTTGGTTTTTTAGGACCTATTAAATCTGCAAATACTACCTCTAAAGGCTCTTTGGTAGTAAATCCATCAACTCTATTAGCAGGTGTGACCCTGCTCTTACTTTGATTGCAAATATTACATTGCAAATACTTATTACAAGGTTTCAAACTTATTCCCTTAGATAATTCAACAGTTTTCTTAAGCATTTTAAAATTTAAATGCCCTAACCTTCGATGTAACAAGTGAATACATTCATCATGAGGTTTCTTATTTTCATAAACTGTGTTAGCCACCTTTAAACCATCATCATTTAACACATTTAATTCACCTCTTAAAGATGCAGTAATTCTCTTATTTTCTTTCTCAATTATGCAGTTATCTCCCCTAAAAGTAACTACATATCCTAGTTGAACCAAAATTCTTACTGAAATTAAATTAAACTTAAGTTGTGGTACATATAACATTTTTACATTCTCTTTTATAAAAGAACAATATGCTATACCTTGACCTTTAGCTTTCAGTTTCCAGCCATTGGCTAACGATATCTGCTGTGTACTCTTGGACATTTTAATAAAATTTTTCTTATCATTAGTTATACAATGAGATGCTCCACTGTCAACCACCCATAAATTATTTTTTACAGCTTCGTTAGTATACATGGCTAACTCTAAATTTTTCTTTATCTTTTGATGACTTTTTGTATTCTGGCCAGCGTTCTGGTGCTTTGCCTTTTTACAAAATCTTGCCAAATGTCCTCTTCCTCCACAATTAAAACACTTTTTAATTGCATATGCAGTAGGAGATTCATTATCTTCTTTTTGAGGTTGCTGCCTCCTTAAATCGTCTCTTTCAAGCCTTCTTCTGGCCTCTTCAATCAATCTGCCAGTTATATCAGTTAAAGTTAGGCTTTCCTTTGGCAATATTTCAAGTGAAGTTATATAGTTATCATAGGTTTCATCGAGGGAAGATAGTATTATATAGACTTGATGTAGTTCAGAGAAAATAAGCTCTTTCTCGTGCAGTTCTTGAAAAATGCTTTGCATAGTTTTCAAATGACTCAGCATATCACCATTCTTATGGAGATGTGTACTGAAAAGTTTCCGTGTTAGATTTATGTGAGCACCAACATTATCTCGAACATAAATCCTCTTCAGCTTCTGCCAACACCCAACAGCTAATTTCTCTCCGTGGATATAAACAAGCTGCATATCAGTTAAGGTTAAAGCAATAATGCAAATTGCTTGTTCATTTTTATGCATAAATTCTTCTATCTTTAATTTATCTTCCTCATCCTCTGGATCCCATTCTTCTACGTTTGGTGGATTTTCAATTATGTTCCACAAACCTTCTCTTCGTAGAAGCATACTACATTTCATAGACCATGATACATAGTTTGTTCCATCCAACTTGGATATAAGGGACAAACTTTGTAGATTGACTTGTGCCATGTTTTCTTATATGGATATAAAACTATAATTAATAAAACACAGCTGTCTATTTACTGTAATGTATAACAACACAAACTCTCACTTTTACATAAATCTGTTTTATCCTAGTTAAACTGACTTTGCAGCCTCTGGGCCCATAACCAGTGTTAAGCCTGGTTTCCCCAACCAGGGTTAGGGAGACAAGCTAAACAGAATGTGCAGCTTAGTCAGATAGGCACACAGATAAATGAGTGAGCTAAGCTTGTATGTTTATTAACATACAGTAAAAATGACAGATACGCTTGTGCTATCAAATATATAGTTTATTCCATTATGAGTTCATAGCATAGTCAAAATAACAGTCCAATAGTCATGTATCATTTAGTCAGTCCATTCAGGGATATTCAGTTAGCAAAGTCCGTGTTGAATACCCTATGTCAATTCACTGACAAGTCTGTCCTTTGTTTTCTCTCCCGTTCGAGCAATGCAGTCTTGTGTCCTTGCAGTAATCAGGAACTTCAAAGCCAGAGAGATAGAGCAAGCTGCCGTCTTGCTTCTTTTAAAGTGCTTCCACAACCACTCCCTTAATTACTGTCCCACAGTTAAAGTTGCAGACACTTTAACTTACAAACTATGATTACATATTATTATTTACCTAAACCAGTTAGGGTAAAAACAATGTTATCCCTAACATTCAGTTAGCAAAGTCCGTGTAGAATATCCTATGTCAGTTCACTTACAAATCAGTCCTTTGTTTATCTCTCCCGTTCGAGCAAAACAGTCTTGAGTCCATGCAGTAATTAGGGATCATCAAAGCCAGAGAGAGAGCAAGCTGTCTTCTTGCTTCTTTTAAAGTGCTTTCACAACCACTCCCTTAATTACATTCCTATATTTAAAGTTGCAGACACTTTAACTTATAAACTATGATTACATATTTATTATTTTACCTAAACCAGTTAGGGTAAACAATGTTATCCCTAACACTGATAATATAGTTCCCAATTGGGTAATCCAAAAACCCCTCTCACCCTTGCATCCTACAATAGTTTTATCTTAATTCTTGTCTTTTTCCCCTGCCAAATAAATTTCAACATCATTTTATTTAAATCTTCAAAGTATTTTTTTTTTCAATCTTATTGGAATCATCTGGAATAAGTGTAATATTTTTGGCAATATATTCATTTTAATTGTTGCAATTCTACCTATTAAAGATAGTTGTAAATTCTTCCATTTTTCCAAGTCCATCGCAATCTGTTGTAATAATCTCTAATAATTATCTTCTTTAAAGTGGTCCACATGTAGCTGTCATTTGTATCCCTAAATATTTCACTTTTTTGTAATTTGAATATTTAATTTGTCCATTAATCTTTTCTTTTGTTTTTCTGTCATATTTTTCACCAGAATTTTTGTTTTTTCTTTATTTATTTTCAATCCTGCTACTTCACCAAACTCCTCTATTTCTCTGATCAACTTAGGGCCTGTTTCCAATGGTTCTTCCAATATAAAGACCAAATCATCTGCCAAAGCTTGTGATTTATATTCTTCCTTTTTTATTTTCATTCCCTTTATTTCTCCATTTTTCCGAATGTTTCCATTCAAAACTTCCAAAGTCAATACAAACAATAATGGGGATAGTGGACAGCCTTGTCTGATTCCTTTTTGAATGTTAACATTTTCTGTCAGTTCTCCGTTTATCATAAATCTTGCTGTTTGCTTGTTATATATCGCCTTTAATGCCTTAGTGAACCTACCGTATATACTCGAGTATAAGCCGAGTTTTTCAGCACATTTTTTGTGCTGAAAAAAACCCCCTCGGCTTATACTCGAGTCAGATTCCCCTCTGAAAAAAAAATGGTGTGGAGCTCCGAAGCTGGGCAGCCGCTTCCCTGCTTCCGTGTTTCCTTTGCACCTTTTAAGCATGGGAGGGGGAGGCTTTTCTCAGCTCTAGGCTGAAAAAGCAACGCGAGCCGAGGTCGCTCCACTCAGTTTCATTTCCTCAGCTCCAGCTGCTTTCAGTCCACTCGGGAGGAGGGGGAGGAGGGGGAGGAGGAGGGGGAGGCTTTTCTCAGCTCTAGGCTGAGAAAGCAATGCCAGTCGAGGTCGCTCCACTCAGTTTCATTTCCTCAGCTCCAGCTGCTTTCAGTCCACTCGGGAGGAGGGGGAGGAGGGGGGGGGAGAGAGAGAGAGAGAGAGAGAGATCATAAGAACGGCTCTTGGTTTTTTCTTGCAAGGGAGAGAGTGACTCCTGCCTACCACTGTCATCATCATCATCTTTTGGGTTAGTGAATCAATCAAACCTTTCATGATAGTGAGATCGTTTCCCAAATTTCCCTTAAATCAGGGAAGAAATCAGAAACAAACCTTTGGGCTCAGAATAAGCTTGTTCCTATGATGCCATTTTTGTTCACTGCAGTGTGAAAAGTGTGAAAAAACACACTTCTTTTTCTTCATCTTCTTGTTCCCTATTTACTGGTCTCTTTCAAAGAGGAAATTATGAACATCAAACTTATTCTCAACTGTCCTAGTGAAAGTTTTTATTGGCATCTATTTTTATTTTTGAAATTTACCAGTAGCTGCTGCATTTCCCACCCTCGACTTATACTCGAGTCAATAAGTTTTCCCAGTTTTTTGTGGTTAAATTAGGTGCCTCGGCTTATATTCGGGTCGACTTATACTCGAGTATATACGGTATCTCCAAAACCCATCTCCTCCAGTTGCATCAACATAAACTGCCAATTCACATTTTCAAACACTTTCTGTGCATCTAAGAACACTAATGCCATTTGTTTCTCTGAGTGGGTTTCATAGTATTCCAGAGTATTCAATATTATCCTCATATTATTTTTTATTTGTCTCTTGGGTAGAAATCCATTTTGATCTGAGTGTATAAAATAGTTCAAATATCTTTTTAGTCTTTCTGCCATTATTGAAGCAAATATTTTGTAATCAGCACTTAGCAAGGATATTGGTCTATAATTTTTTATTTGTTGTGGGTCAGTATCTTCTTTTGGTATAAGTGTAACATATGCCTCTGTCCATGAGTCAGGTATTTTATTTTTTGTCAAAACCTCATTCAATACTTTCAACATTATAGTTGAGATTACTTCCAGTATTGTCTTATAAAATTCAGCTGGTAGCCCGTCCAGGCCAGGGGCTTTTCCAATATTTTGTCTATTTATTGCTTCTGTCAATTCCATCATTGTTATTTTCTCATCTAACATGGTCTTTACATCATCAGGTATTCTCGGTAATTCTGCCTCTTGTAGATATTGCTGTACTTTGTTTTCTAATATTGCCTCTTGATCGTATAGTTTCTCATAGTATCTCTGTACTATTTTTTTCTTCTCTTCATTTTCATAATATAGCGTGCCATTTTCATCCATTAATTGTGGTATTCTTTTTTATTCTTTTTCTTTCTTCAGTTTATATGCTGGCCATCTACCTGATTTATTTGCATTTTCAAAATAGTTCTGTTTATTCCCTCTAATCTTTTGGGCCAGTTCTTCTTTTTCCATTAGTCCAATTTTGTATTTGATTATATCCATTTGATTTTTAATATTTTTTTTGAAAAGAATTTTATTGATTTTCTACAAACAAACAAAACAAACAAAACATTAAAACATCAACTCTCATATGTACATCCAGCGTGTCGGTTGGTTCATCATTTTTGTGCATTCATTCTGTAGTCTCAATTACAATTATGTTACATAACAACTCATATTGTCAATCCAAACTTATATATCCTAATATCGCTATAAAAAAAAGAAAGAAAGAAACTTTTGACTATACTTTTAATCATTCATGCTTTATGAGCTAACAATACTTTAAACAGTTTATTCTGTAACAAATCATATAATCATACCAAATCAATCCTAAAAACATTTTATAAATATAGTGTCAAATAACAAAGACAAGAGAAAAAATAAAGATATTCCTTACTGTCTAACATTCTAAATATTCTATTATCATATTTTATCATCTAGCCATTGATAAAAAAGATCCCAAATTTCATAAAATTGTTTATCCTCTTGCTCTCTAATTTCAAATGTCAATCTACTCATCTCAGCACATTCCAATATTTTCTTAAAAATTTCTTCCTATAATGGTATTTTCTCATTCTTCCAGTTTTTAGCAAATACAATCCTAGCCGCTGTTAATACATTTACAATCAGGTATTTCAAATCTTTACTATATGTATCAGGTAAGATTCCCAATAAAAAGATCTCTGGTTTCAAGTCTATGTGTTTCTTTGTCATTTTTTCCAACCACATGCGAATTTTAGTCCAATATTTTCTAGCGTCCTCACAAGTCCACCACATATGGTAATATGAGCCAGGTATCTGATGACATTTCCAGCATTTTTCAGATTTGTTCTTAAACATTCTTGCTATTCTTGTCGGGGGAAAGTGCCACCTGTAAAACATCTTATACAAGTTTTCTTTATATGCTGTTGACATTGTCATTTTATAATTTTGAGACCACAATTTTTGCCATTTCTCTAAATCAATCCCATATCCAAAATTCTTTCCCCAAACAATCATAGTTTCTTTAACTTGTTCTTCCTCTAATTTAATTCCCAGTAAATAACCATATAATTTTTTAATCACCTTCTCATCAGTACCCATCAAGATCTTATCTAAATCAGTCTGTTTATCATAGAATCCCTCCGTTTTAGAATCTTCATCATACCTTGAATGTATTTGCACATATGAAAACCAATTCATCCTTATACCTTGTTCCTCTAAGTTTTGAATCGATTTAAGTTCACCCTTTTCATCCAATAGTTCCCCATATCTGTTTGTTCCTTCTTATAAATTATAGGATAGGAAAATGCTTCAATAGTCGATAACCAAACTGGAATTTTCAAATAACATTGTCTTTTTATCTTCTCCCAGTTTAACCACAAAGACTCCCGTATATAATGTCTTCTAAAATAACCCTGTGTTTTAGTTCCCTTATACCATAAAAAAGCATGCCAGCCCAACAGCAAATCATGCCCTTCTCATGTCAACAACCTATGCTTTCTTAATGTTATCCATTCTTTGACCCACATCAAACTTGCAGCTTGATAATACAATTCCCAATTAGGCAGGCCAAAACCTCCTCTAATTCTAGCGTCTTGCAAAAGCTTTAGCTTTATTCTCGCTTTTTTACCTTGCCATATAAACTTCAACATGATTTTATTTAAATCTTCAAAATAGTCTTTTCCAAGCCTAATTGGTATTGTTTGAAACAGAAATAGAATTCTGGGTAAAATATTCATCTTAATTGTTGAAATTCTCCCTATTAATGACAATTGCAAGTTTTCCCATTTCTTCAAGTCTGTAGCTATCTGTTGTTTAAGTTTAATATAATTTTTCTCTTTTAATGTGCTACATCTTGCTGTCAAATATATCCCCAGATACTTAACCTTATTCGTAACTTGGATTTTCAAAAGGTCTGCCAGTTCTTCTCTTTGTTTCAATAGCATGTTCTTTGTCAAAATCTTTGTTTTATCTTTATTTATTTTCAAACCAGCCATCTCACCATATGTCTCTATCTTTTCCAATAACTTTGGAGCTGTTTCTAGCGGATCTTCCACATTAAAAGCTAAGTCATCAGCAAAAGCTTGTAGTTTAAATTCTTCCTTTTTAATTTTCATTCCTTTTATGCTTTTATCATCCCTAATATTTCTATTCAACACTTCCAAAGTCAACACAAATAGCAAAGGAGATAGGGGACATCCTTGTCTTGTGCCTTTTCTTATATTAATAAAGTCTGTTACTTCTCCCTCTATCATGACCTTTGCTGTCTGTTTATTGTATATGGCTTCTATTGCTTGAATAAATTTGGCAAAACCCATCTGTTCCAATAGTAATAACATAAATCTCCAGTTCATGTTATCAAATGCCTTTTGAGCATCTAGGTGATTTTTAATATTTTTGTGCTGTGGATGTCTTTGTAAATCCTTCTCCAGTTTCTTATGTTCTTGTTCTAAAGTTTGCTGTGTTTGTCTCTTTTTAATGTTCCCTCTTGTTGTATAGGTTATAATCACACCTCTGGTATTTGCTTTCATGGTGTCCCATACATTTTGTAATGAGGTTTCTCCTGATTTATTTTCTTTAAGGAAGAAAATCAATTCTTTTTCCAGGTTATTAATAATTTTTCTTTCAAAATCGAATTATTCAAAGTCCATCTTAATCTTTTCTTCTGTCCCTTCCATTTAATCCTTATTGGGTTGTGATCAGCCCAGATGTTTGTGTCAATATTTGCTTCCTGGATATTAGGTATTAAATCTGTTGACATCCAAATATCTATTCTTGACCATGTTAGATGTCTATTTGAGTAAAATGTAAATTGTCTACTTTTGCTATTCAATTTTCTCCACATATCTTTAATACTCAGCTCCTCCACCATCTTGAAAAAAGATCTGGGTAGTATTTTTCTATTTTTCTTATTTGTTTTCTGTGTTTTATAGTCCAGTTCTATGTGTACAATTGTGCTGAAGTCTCCAAAAATGCAAACCATATCATATTCCAGTTCAACTATTTTACTGTGTAGCTTCTTATAAAATTGGCATTGCTGATTATTGGGAGCATAGATTGCAATTAAAAGTACTTTTGAGTTATTATTTATTATGTCAACCATCAATATTCTTCCTTCTTCATCTGTATAAATTTGCTTAGCTTTAATTGTATTTCTAATATATAAAACAACTCTTTTCTTTTGTTGTGCCAATGATGTAAATATATTCCCAATTCTAGGGCAATTCAACAAATGTACATGTTGTCTTTTAATATGCACTTCTTGTAGGGAGATTATATCCATGTTTAATTTTCCAAGTTTATGAAATATATTTTTCCTTTTAATAGCTGAATTTAGTCCATTTATGTTTATAGAAATTACTTTCTTTTCCTCTTCCATTATTTATACTTTATAGGTATGATTTATTGCTCTTGTTGATCTTTGTTCTCTTGGTTCTTTAATTATCATTTGACCACCTACTGCTCCCTCCTCCTGTCTCTTTTCCTCCCTTTGTTCCTTCTCCATTTCCTTTGCCATTTCTGCTCATATTTTGAGTTCCTCTTCTCTTGCTCTCTCATCCTCTGCTCCTCTGAAGTATTCATTATAGAATAATTCTGGTCTCTCAACTGAATCTATTCTGTGTCTTTGTTCTTGCCAGATGAACATCAAACCTTCCGGAATCAACCATCTATAATTAACTTCTTTTTTGATTAACATCTTTGTCAGAAATTGGTATTCTCTTCTTAAATCTCTCACTTTCCTTGGTATTTGTTTCAAGGCTATGATGTTTTTTCCTTTATACTTCAATAAATAATCTCTTGCCTTCTGCAGTATCTCTGTTCTCATTGTTTTCTTGGTAAATCTCACATGTACTTCTCTAGGTAATTTATTTCTTATGGCATATCTGGTGTATACTCAGTATATTTCATCCATTCCATCCGTCATTTTTTCTTTAGTTATCTCCAAGGGCCCTGCTAAGATTTCTGTCATGATTTCTTTAAGGTTTTCTCCTTTTTCTTCCTCGATGTTTTGAAATCTTGGGGTGAACCATTGCCTCCATTGTTGATAGCCAAATCGGTACTTTTAGATAATGTTTTTTCAGTACTTTTTTCCAGTTAATTAACAGTGAATCCCTAATAAGGTATCTTTGAAAATATGACTGATTGGGTTTCCCCACTTCCCATAAGAAGGTGTGCAACCTCTCTGCAAATCGTGGCCTTCTAATAATAGTGTTCTTTTGTTGAGTAAGCTCACCCAATCTTTTAGCCATAATAAGGTGGCTGCCGTATAATATAATTCCCAATTTGGAAGTGCTAATCCCCCTCTACTCTTCAGATCTTGTAATGCCTTTACATTAATTCTAGCTTTCTTTCCCTGCCAAATGAATTTGAGTGTTATCTTATTTAGTTCTTCAAAAAAAAAATTATGTAATTTAACTGGAATTGTCTGAAATAGGTATAGGAATTTTGGTAAAATATTCATTTTGATCGAAGCAATCCTGCCCAATAGAGAAATCTGCAACTTGCTCCAGGATTCTAAATCTTTCTTTACTTGTTGGAGTAATTTGTCATAGTTATTCTCTTTAAGTGATTTACATTGTGGTGTTAGCCATATTCCTAAGTATTTGACTTTCTTTGTTACCTGTATTCCCATCCTTACCTCTAATTCTTTTTTCTGGTCTTCTGTTAAGTTTTTAGTCATTAATTTTGTTTTTTTTTCCTATTGTTTTTAAGTCCTGCTACTGCGCTGAATCGTTCTAATTCTTTTAATAAATTGTATCCTTTTTCTATTGGTTCCTCCAAAAAGAAGACCATGTCATCGGCAAACGCTTGTAATTTGTATTCTTCTGTTTTAATCTTCAATCCTTTAATTTAGGAATTTTGCCTAATGCATGTTAAAAGTGATTCTAAAGCGAATAGGAAGAGAAGAGGTGAGAGAGGGCAGCCCTGTCTAACACCTTTTTCTATTTTTATTGGACCTGTTTGTTCCCCATTTATTAAGATATTGGCCTGTTGTGTGTCCTAAATTGTTGTTATGATATTTTCGAATTTAGTGCCTAGATTCATATTATAAATTTTTTGAATTAAGAAATGCCAATTTAAGTTGTCAAATGCTTTTTCTGCATCTAGAAACATAAGCGTGAATTGTTTCTCTGGGTGGGCTTCATAGAATTCTAAGACATCTATAACTGTTCTTAAGTTATTCTTTATTTGTCTAGATGGGAGGAATCCATTTTGGTCTTCGTAAATGTTTAAAACTTGTTTTAATCTATTGGCTATAATGGAGGAGAATATTTTATAATCAGCGTTTAGGAGTGAAATTGGTCTGTAATTATTGATATATCTGTGGTCAGCTTCCTCCTTCAGGATCAGTGAAATCAATGCTCCCCTCCACGAGTCTGGCATCTTAGCTGCTAGTAGTACCTCATTGAACACTTCCATCATCAGTGGTCCAATTAGTTCCATATTTGCTTTATATAATTCTGCTGGAATCCCATCTGGCCCTGGAGTTTTATTATTACTTTGATTCTCTATTGCTGATTTCAATTCAGACCATGTAATATCTTTATTTAGTAATTCTATCCATTCCTCTCCAATTACTTTATCATTCGTTTCCTCTAGATAGTTTCTTATTTTATCCTCGTTAACTTCTTCCTTTTTATATAATTTTTCAAAGTATTTATGAATGATGTCTTTTCTCTTCTCTATCTTGTGTTGTAAATCGCCCTTCTCATCCATTAATTGATGTATCAATCTCTTTTCTTTCCCTTTTTTAAGTTTATGAGATAACCATCTTCCTGGTTTATTTGTGTACTCAAAATAAATTTGTTTAGTCATTTTCAAATTTATTTCCATTTTTTCTTGTTCGAATAAGTTCAATTTGTGTTTAGTTGTTATTAACTGATTTTGTATTCTTTGGTTTTTGGGGTTTTTTTGTAATTGAATTTCTAATTCCTTAAATTGTTGTTGTAATTTGTTTTGTTGAGCATATCTTCTTTTATTTCTCATGGCATTATAAGAGATTGTTATTCCTCTTATGGTTGCCTTCAGTGTATCCCAAATATTTTGTTTCGAGGTTGCTTCTTTATAATTTTCCTTTAGGAAATAATTTAGTTCCTCTTTCAGCTTGTTAAGATACTCTTCTTCACTTATTAATTGGGTGTTTAGTGTCCATCTTTTCTTTGATTTTCTCCTGCCTCTCCAAATTATTTGAATTGGATTATGGTCGGCCCATTCGTTTGGTAAAATTTTGATTTCTTTGATTTCATTTACAATTTCCCCATTCATCCAGGCCATATCTATTCTTGTCCATATTTTGTGCGGATTAGAGTAATATGTAAATTGTTTATCTTCTGGGTTTAATTTTCTCCATAAATCTACTAAATTTAGTTCTTTCAACATTTCCTTACAAGTCTTAGAGAATTCTCTTTTCCCTTTTTTGTTCTTACTCGCATTACTATGGTCCTTTTGGTTGTCAGCAATAGAGTTAAAATCGCCTATCATACAAATGTTCCTTTTTTCAAATCCTATTATTTTTTGGTGAAGATCTTTAAAAAAATTTTCCTTGTTCTTCATTTGGAGCGTAAATTGCTACCAATAGAAATGTAATAGTATTAATTGAGATTTGTACAACCAGAGTTCTTCCTTCCGGGTCTGACCAAATTAGATCTGCTTTTAAGTCGTCTTTCACGTATATTGCAATTCCTTTCTTTTTTTGTTTATCTGCTGGTGCCATGAATAACTTCCTTAGTTTTGGGCAAATTAAATATCTTTCCTCATTTTTCCTAATGTGAGTTTCTTGTAAACATATTATGTCGGCATTTTGTTTAATTAGTTTGGTTATTATCCTTTTCCTTTTAGTTGTTGAATTTAAACCATTTATATTGATAGATAGGAGTTTCTTTTCTTCCTCCATTTAACTAGGTCTGTTTCACTTTTTGTCTTGTGATAATTTGGCTCTCTTCTTGTGGTTGTTTTGGGATTGGTTCTTCTCTCTCTTGATGTGGGTAGTCGTTCCCTTGGTTTTGGAGGGGTCCTTCTTTTTTATTTCTATGGCAATTTCGGTCTTCCTGCAGATTTCTTTTGGTTTCCTCCTTAGTGTTTTGATCATCCATGCCTGCTAACTGTTCGTAGAAGTCTTGTGCCTGTTCCAAGAAGGCGGAGCTTCGTCGCTGCGATACAGCTGCGATCTTGGGGTTCCGAGATCGCAGCTGATATCTTCGCCCCTGGTCGGTCCCAACGGACCTAAACCATCTCGTAGTGACAGTGACAGTGACAGTAAGGGGCACGTTCTGTAGATCCCAGGGACATCGCAAGTCCCTGGTTGATCCAGAAGAAGCCCTTTTGCCAATGGCAGAGAGGCAGCCTTCAAGCTACTGAAGCTGGGACAGCTCTGGAAGGACGAGATAGAAAGAGAAGTGTATCGGCTGGTGAGGATCTTTTTTTTGCTTGGGACTTAAGAACACTCTAATATGAGAAGAAATCTGTAAACTTATTGACAAAATTTGATTTAGCAGCGATTTTTTTAAAGTAATGTCAAAGTGAGGCTTGGCTTTTTATTTTTACTCTTTTTTTTTCTTTACTGAATTTCTATTGCGATCCAGTTAATCAGACTGGTTTTTTCTTTTATATTTTTATATTTACTTGCTCTCTTTTCTCCTTTTTGACTGTTTATATTTTTTAAAATAGAGGCCCCCTTTAATATTTTTTTTTAAATATACATAAATATACATATATATATTTTTTTTTCTTTTTAGGCTTTTTTCAGGGGGAAGAAGGGGGAGTGGTTTGAAGAAACTTTGTAACACTGCCAACTAGAGGCTTGAAAATATTTTGTTTGAAGTTGAAAGTTGGGGGGAAAAAAACTCTTCTCAAGGCTACTGGAAATGATAAGATAGAGGGAAGAGCACTGGAGGATGTTTATACAGGTGCTCTTTGGGACTTCTATTATTAACTGAATATTTGAAGCTTGGCTTTGAAACTTGTGGAGAAGCCAAATAAGGCCTTGGATAAATAAAAGGCAGTGTGCGCTTTTTTAAAAATCCTTTACTAATTGTTTTATCCCTCCCCTCCAACCCCACAGCATTTTGTAATATTGATATACTTATTTTTTACTTTTTATTTTATCTCATTTTTATTTTTATTTTTTTTTAAAGGGGAAGTCTCAGAATATTCTTTTTTCGCTTTTTTTTTTCAAAGGGATGTCTGCCTCTTTATCTCTATTTTTGACTTATTTTTACGGCTACTTTTCATTTTTTTTAAAAAAAACAAATTTTATTAATTTTACAGAGAACACAATAAAACATAAACAAAACTAAAATATCTTTTCTGAAGGTTGTCTGATCCCGGGTTGAAACTCTTCACACAGACACAAATTCAAACATCATATTCACTTTATATATCCTTCCATATCTTATTATCATTTTCTTTTTTATATATATATATAAACCATTTTTATCAATTTTATATAAACAATGCACAAGGCATAACAGCTTATAAGTTCTTTTCTAAGAAAAAATAATAAAAGAAGAAAACCAACAGAACATAACAATTCCAAATTATAGTATCAATACTTTGTCTATTTAACTTCATATCTTATCCCAACTTCTCCTTTTCATCCAAATTATTTCTTATTAATTAAATTTTTTTTTGCCTTTTTTCAACATACAACATCCAAAAAAAAAAAAAAACATAACAAAACCTTTATATATTCTTTCATATCTTATTACCATTTTCAATAATATTCTTTGTCTGTTCTATTTCCAACTATCCATTCATCTTTTTTCTTTTATTATACTTCTCCTATACACCAATTGGAGTAACGTCTATAACTCATTACCCTAACTTAAAAGTACTTCATAGAACAATTTTTCTTGGGATTCTGTTTGATAGATTCTAAAATTACACAATGAATTTTATACTCTAAATACACATATAAAAAACACAATCTTATGTACCCTCCAGAATCCCTCTTTTATCCTAAATTAAATTCACCCATTGTCTCTGAATAAACTTTTTTTCTTTAGATCTTGCTTCCCCCCATTGAGGCTTCTCCTCCCCCCCTTTCTCTCTTGCTTGTTCTTCTCCTTGCCCTTTTTACCCCTTTGTCTTTCCTCCTCCCTTTTCTTACTCCCTTTCCTTTGCTTTCTAACCTTGCCTCCACCTTTCCGCTCATTTTTCTCTTCTTTGGTTGTTTTTATAATTCTTAAAATCCCCTTTTTCTTATCCTTTTTCTCCTCCTCCCCGGAAAGAACCCATTGTTCATCAAAGATGGCTTCTTCTTCCTCTTCTTCTTTGTCCCAGTCCTTCTGCTGCATAGTCAACTTTTCATAAGTACATAACGCCATTTCTAAGAATTGAAACAAAGTGCCCAAAGTATCTTCTTTTTTATATTTTTGATATTCAGTCTTTAGTTCATCCACAAGCGATGCCATTATGAAAAAAGAAACTTTTCCCAAAACAACCACAAATATTTTTAATCAAAAATAATTAAAAAAAAAATTCCAAAAATTAATACTTTTCTTCCTCCTTCTCTTTCTCTTTCTGGGGTTAATGTTTAATCAAAGAGGTCCAATTACCATATACCTTTCTTTGGGATTCTAGGCAATCTCCTCCTTTTTCAGCTTCTGCTCCATTTTTTTTTCCTCTCCCTTCCCACTTGCAATATCAATTTTAAATAATCAGAAATCCATACCTCCAACAAGGGTTTTCCAATTTCTTAAGTTTTTCAATGTCCAAAAACCCTTTTGTCCCTTAGCTTCAACTCTCAAAACAATTCACTTTCAATGTCCAATATGTCCAAACATATCTGCTGTTTCCATGGGGTGGGAGAGTGAAGAAAAAAAAAAGTTCCCTTTAACAGCTTCTCCGCCGCTTTCGATCTTCTTAGGGATACAATGTATCCTCCAGCAATTCAAACAGCTCAGTTCCAACCAATTTGAAAGATGTTACTTGACCTGGCTCAGACAGCACTTTCACTCTTCTTACTTCCTCCAGCGCAATCTTACCCGGTTGCTGGCTTCTTCGTGGCGGCCATTGCTGACCGCCGCTCCACCGCCTTGGGAAAAAGGGGTTTTTCCGGAGGAGGAGGGGGTCTGCGACACCCCCAACCCCCTGTCCGACTCCCCTCTCTCTTCAGCTGTCCCTACAGGGCAGCCATATCCCCCTGACCCATCTGGATCGGGGGTACCTCGGCGGCTAGCACAGCAGGAATCGCGAGCTGTCGCGAATTCCTGCTGCCCCGAAGCCACGCGAAACCGGAAACCTACGGCTACTTTTCATTTTTTGAGGTCTTTCAATTGGATTAAGGTGGGAAGAACCTGAAGAACTCTTTTTCCCCCTTTTTTCTTTGGTTGTTACTTTTTGATATTATTGGGCTTTATTTTGTTTCTTTTTTTCTCTTCATTTTTAATTTTTATTTTTGAATTATAATTGAGTATTTCACAATTGGATTAAGGTCTTGAAGAACCTGAAGAATTTTTACTTTTTAATTTTGGGCTTTTTACTTATTATTGGTTTCGTTTTTTGTTTTTTATGGTGTTTTCCTTTTTCTTAATTGGATTATAATTGGCTACCTTACTAATTGGATTAAAAGACCCGGAAGACCCTGAGTTATCAAAATGAGTAAGAAAATTTTACCTTCAGGCATTTCAATTTCTGCTCCTGTCTCCCCGTCATCTGGAGGACGACTCTCAACAATGGTGAAGCAAGATAAAGCGCAAGTGGATTTAACGATGGTTATGCAAGGAATACAAGAACTTAAAATGAGTATTGAACAAAGAATGGAAAGTATTGACCAAAGAATTGGAAAGATTGATGAAAAATTTGAAAATGTTCAACAAATGATGGTGAAACACGATGAGAGAATCCAAAAAATAGAAGAGAAAGACAAGCAAAGAGATGATACAATTGGAAACAAGAAAAAAGTGGGATGTTGAAGTGGGAGATGGACAGGTCAGAATTTTATCTTAGATTTCAAAATATCGAGGAAGAAAAAGGACAAAACTTGGCAGCAGTAATGATTGAAATTTTGGCTGGAGTCTTGGAAATAACAGAGGAAAAGATGATGGATGGAGTAGATGAGATATATCGAGTCTTCACAAGATATGCGACGAGGAACCAATTACCAAGAGGGGTCCATGTTAGATTCACCAAAAAAACTATTAAAAACCAAATATTACAAGTGGTAAGAGAGAAGGGGTTGAAATACAAAGGCAAAGAGATCCTGGTCTTAAAACAAGTACCTGGAAAAGTGAGAGAGATTAGAAGAGAATATTGATTTTTGACCAAAATGCTATTGAAAAAAGAGGTGAACTATAGATGGCTGATTCCAGAAGGATTAATGTTTACATAGCAAGAACAGAGACACAGAATTGATTCAATTGCGAAAGCAGAAATATTCTACAAGGAAATTTTCAAAAGAAGAAAAATGGAGATAGAAAAAGAGAACATTTTAACTGTGTCTGAAGAGGACCAAATGGAGATGGAAAAAGAAGAATGCGCAATAGGTGGACAAATGGAGATCAATGAACAACGTGAAATAAGATCCATGAGAGCTGCTAGATCTAAATATAAAGCATAACCATGGGAGAAAAAAAACTGATTTCCATGAATATAAATGGACTGAATTCAGCTACTAAAAGAAGGAAAACTTTTCACAAATTAGAGAAGCTAAAATTTTACATAATTTGCTTACAAGAAGTACACATTAAAAAACAACATGAACAATTATTGACACAACCAAAGTTAGGGAAAATATTTACTTCTCTGACTCATTGTAAGAAAAGAGGAGTGGTTTTGTACATCAAAGAAACCACTCCAGCCAAACTGATTTATGCTGATGAAGATGGAAGAGTATTAATAGTTGAAATAGTGGATAATAATATAAAAACACTTTTGGTTGCAATTTATGCCCCGAATGATAAACAAGAAGAATTCTATAAAAAACTACATATGAAAATAATTGAACTGGACTATGTTAATATACTTATGATGGGGGACTTCAATGGAATTGTAGACAATAAACTGGACTATACAGTAAAAACAACACGACAAAATAGGAAAACTCTCCCTAAATCCTTTTTCAAAATGACAGATGAATTAAATTTAAAAGATATATGGAGAGAAAGAAATGCTAAAATTCAATAATATACTTTTTATTCAAATAGACATTTATCGTGGTCCAGAATAGATATGATTTGGACATCAACAGAATTATTATCTAATATTCAAGAAATAAATATTGAAACAAGTACATGGGCAGACCATAATCCAATGACAATTAAATGGAAAGGACAAAAAAGAAGATCTAGATGGACATTAAACAATACTATTCTAAAGGAAAAAGACTTTACACAATGGATGGAAAAAGAATTGGCCTTCTTCTTTAATGAAAACAAAAAAGAAGATACTTCAATACAGAATGTTTGGGATACAATGAAGGCATATGCAAGAGAATTAATAATTGACTATACAAAGAAGAAGAACATTAGGAAGAGGCAAATGATTAAAGCTCTAGAAGATGACCATAAAAAACTGGAAAAAGAATTACAGAAGACGCCACAGAAAAAAGATATTAAACTTAAAATGGACATAATTAAACATAAAATGGATCAAGCAGAGAAAGAAGAACTGGCACAAAAAATTAGAAATGCTAAACAGAACTATTTTGAAGATGCAAATAGGCCAGGTAGATGGTTAGCATATAAGTTGAGAAAAGAGAAAGAATCAAGGAAAATATCACAGTTAATAGATGATCAAGGCCAAATTTGTTATGGTAATAAGGAGAAAAAGGCAATCATTCGAGATTTTTATGGACAATTATTTGAACAGGAGGATCTTGATGAGGAAAAAATTAAACAGTATTTACAAAATGCTAACCTACCTAAGATACCTGATGAAACTCGGAAAATGTTAGAAAGTGATGAAAGAAAGAACAATGATGGAATTAACTGAAGCACTCAACAGACAGAACAATGGAAAAGCACCAGGACCAGATGGTTTCCCGGCAGAATTTTATAAAACATAACAAGAATCATTGAGCATTCCATTGTTAGAAGTCATGAATGAAGTTATGATAAATAAGAAAATACCTAAAACATGGTCAGAGGCTTATATTACACTTAATCCAAAGAAGGGGTTGACCCATTACAAATTAAGGACTATAGACCTATTTCCTTATTGAATGCAGACTATAAAATCTTTGCTTCAAACTTGGCAGAAAGGCTTAAAAAATATCTGAATAACTTTATTCACTCTGATCAGAATGGATTTTTACCAAAGAGACAGATAAAAGACAATATGAGGGTAATCCTGGACACATTGGAATATTACGAGGCGCACCCGGAAAAACAAATGGCTTTGATATTCTTTGATGCCCAAAAGGCATTTGATAATGTGAATTGGAGATTTATGTTATTACTATTGGAACAGATGGGCTTTGCTAGAAAATTTATTCAAGCAATAGAAGCCGTATATTATAAGCAAACGGCAAAAGTAATGAAAGATGGAGAATTCACAGATTCTATCAATATTAAAAAAGGTACAAGACAAGGATGCCCATTATCTCCTTTGTTATTTGTATTGACCTTGGAAGTGTTAAACAGAAATATTAGAGAGGATACAAACATAAAAGGAATGAAAGTCAAAAAGGAGGAATTTAAATTGCAAGCCTTTGCGGATGATTTGGTCTTTATTTTGGAAGACCCTTTAGAGACAGCTTTAAAACTGTTGGAAAAGATAGAGTTGTATGGTGAGATGGCTGGTTTGAAAATAAATAAAGACAAAACAAAGATTCTGACAAAGAACATGTTATTAAGACAAAGAGAAGAGCTGGCAGATTTATTGAAAATTCAAGTTACGAACAAAGTTCGTATTTGGGAATATTTGGGGATATATCTGACGTCAAGATGTACTACACTGAAAGAGAATAACTATATTAAACTTAAACAGCAGATAGCATCCGATCTGAAAAAATGGGAAAACCTACAATTGTCATTGATAGGTAGAATTTCAACAATTAAGATGAATATTTTACCCAGAATTTTATATTTGTTCCAAACAATACCAATTAGGTTAGGTAAGGATTACTTTGAAGAATTAAATAAAATTGTGTTGAAGTATATATGGCAAGACAAGAAAGCGAGAATAAAATTAAAACTTTTACAGGATGCTAGAGTTAGAGGAGGATTTGGCCTTCCTAATTGGGAGTTGTATTATCAAGCTGCAAACTTTATGTGGGTTAAAGAATGGATAACGTTAAGAAAGACTAGATTGTTGGCATTAGAAGGTCATGATTTATTATATACGGGAATTGTTATGGTTGAATTGGGAGAAAATTAAGAAACAATGTTATTTGAAAATCCCAGTTTGGTTATCAACGATTGAAGCTTTTTCATATCCTATAATTTATAAGAAGGAACAAACAGTTAGATATGGGGAAATACTGGATGAAAAGGGTGAACTTAAAACGATGCAAAATTTAGAAGAACAAGGTTTAAAGATGAATTGGTTTTCATATGCGCAAATACATGCAAGGTATCTTAAAGATTCTAAAATAGAAGGATTTTTTGATAAATTGACTGATTTAGATAGGATTTTGACAGGTACTGATGAAAAAGTGATTAAAAAACTATATAGTTATTTGTTGGAAATTAAATTAGAGGAAGAACAAGTTAAAGAAACAATGATTGCTTGGGGGAAGAATTTTGGATATGGGATTGATTTAGAGAAATAGCAAAAATTGTGGTCAAAAAATTATAAAATGACAATGTCAACAGCATATAAAGAAAATTTGTATAAGATGTTTTACAGGTTGCACTTTCCCCCGACAAGAATAGCAAGAATGTTCAAGAATAAATCTGAAAAGTGCTGGAAATGTCATCAGATACCTGGCTCATATTACCATATGTGGTGGACTTGTGAGGAGGCCAGGAAATACTGGACTAGAATTCGCATATGGCTGGAAAAAATGACAAAGAAACACATAGAGTTGAAACCAGAGATTTTTTTATTGGGAACCTTACCTGATATATATAATAAAAACTTAAAGTATTTGATTGTAAATGTATTAACAGCGGCTAGGATTGTATTTGCTAAACATTGGAAGAGTGAGAAAATACAATTGGAGGAAGAAATTATTAAGAAAATATTGGAATGTGCTGAAATGAGTAGATTGACATTTGAAATTAGAGAACAAGAAGATAAACAATTTTATGAAATCTGGGATCTCTTTTATCAATGGTTAGATAATACAATATAATAATAGAATATTTAGAAACCTAGGAAATAACAAATATATAATTTTTCTTGGTTTTGATAATATTTTTAGAATATTTTATTAAGATAGATTTGGTATGATTCTATGATCTGTTATAAAATAATTTAATTCAATTATAGTTATCTCGCTTAAGTACGAATTAGTAAAATTATAGTCAAATGATTGTTTAATAATGATATTAGGATACTTAACTGATGATTGATAATGTGAGTTATTATGTAATGTAATTGTTTTTATGACTGTGAAATGAATGCACAGAAAGGAGTGGTAAACCAACCGATACACTGTAAATTTATGAAGAATGATAATTTTTTTATGTTATGTTTTATGTTATGTGTGTTTTTGTTTGTCGTTAAAATCAATAAAACTTTTATCAAAAAAAAAAAAGAAGTCTTGTGCCTGTTCCATAGAGTCTATTTTAATTTTCCTTTCTTTCCATGCTATTAATATCCCTTCCGGGATTAACCATTTGAATGGGATTCCTTTTTTATTTAAATAACTGGCTAGAAATTTGTAATCTTGTCTTATTACCCTCACTTTTCTTGGGATTTGCTTGAGGATCATAATCTCTTTGCCCTTATATGTTGTTGTTCCATCTCTCGACAGTCTGAGTATTAAATCTCTCACACACCTTCTTGCAAAGCGGATGTGAACCTCTCTCGGACAATTGTGGTGTCTTGCGTAACTAGTACTAACCCTATAAACCTCATCAAATTCCCTGAATATATCGTCTTTATCTTTCTCTAACAGTTCGGTCAGTATTCCTGACATTAGCTGTTCTAATTCTTCATTCTTCGATTCCTCCACGTTCTGAAATCTTAGATATGCAGCTGCTTTGTCCATTTCTAGGTGGACCAGGGAATCTTCCGTTTCTTTGGTTATGTTTTTTAATTCTTCGTCTACCCTTTCTAGATTCTTTTCCGTTCGTTCTGTCCTTGTCTCCATTTCTTTTATCATTGTTTCATTTTTTTCCATAGCCTGTTGCAATGTCCCAATCTTATCTTCTACCTTAAGTATATCTGCTTTCATCTCTGCTTTTAGCTTTCCCATCTCTTCCTTTAATTCGCTGATATCCGCTCTTGTTTCGTTATGGTTCGTGATCATTATTTCTTGCAATTTGGACATTGATTCTTGCAAAGTTAGTAGAGTGGCTTGTATATTAGCGTTGGAGACATTGGATTGTTTTTCTCCTGTTAAGGATTCTTCAATAGTTTTTTTAATTGTTGGGGAAGCTGTTGTCAAGGTAGTTGTTAGGGTCGGGGTAGTCTTCCTTCCCGTTTTTAGGGCCGTGGTTGTTGTGGAGGTCATCTCTTTTAAAATTTGTTTTTGCTGTTGAACTATGTTAATTATGTTGTCCCAAATCACCATTCAGTGTGATTGCCCTTATAATAAGGTTTCAATGTCTAGTTACTTGGACTACCAAAACGTATTATTTTTGATTCTATGTCTTCAGTCAGGCATGTAGTTTGCACAATCTATATTCCCGTATTATAGAGCGCTATCTGATATTGTATAATATTCTCTATGGTAAGCTTATATGACAAATATAAATATATACAGCAAGTAATATATCAAATCAAACCCAGTTACAACTTTATAAAATTCTAAGTTTTATAAATCTATATAAACTTTTTCCTTATCCTATAACTTAATATTAAATATTCTAAATATTCTAAATCAGCAATATTTTACAATCCTTATTGTTACTAATTATTCAAAGCAATCAAATCAATTAACACTTAAGTCTGTAAAAATCAGTATACCTTTTCTAAGTAAATAAATTTATAGTTGTTATAAAGAAAAAGAAAAAAAAAGTGAGAAGAAAAAGGGGCTTCGCCTTAGCATCAAGAAATCAATAAGTAGAAGACAAGATAAAAAGTTTGAGAGAGTAATACCAAGGGAGGGTTCAAGAAGATAAAGTAGAGTGGTAAAAAAATAGTTTTAAGGTCAGAATTAAAACTAATGTTTTTGGGCTTTTGTATTTCTCTTTCAGTGCACTGGAAGGAGGGTGGAAAGAAGTGCTGACTAATCACTGTCAGCAATCAGTCTTTCCCAAACTTCAATTACTCTCTTTTTTTTCCCAACACTTTTGAGTCCGATGTCTTAATCTCCTTCGCTTACTGCTTTCACCTCAGTCCAATAGTGTTCTCCTCCAAATCGCTTAGAAGTCTGTTAAACAAGCAGTGTTAAATAGTGTCTGTAATCTTGTTGCGCTAAGTTCAGAGATTCAATGTATCGCTTTCAGCGCCGCGTTTCTTTCTCTTCCATCACCTCTCTCCTCTTCGGGTTTTAAACCTAGGGAATAGTCCAATTCAGCAAACAACTCACAGGCTCGAGTCCACAAGTCTCTTAGTTTTTCCAATATTTCTTCTTCTCCTCACAGACTTCTCCTTTCGAACGCTGTAATCAAAACTTTCACTCTGTCAGTCAAGCCTTTCCACCCAAGCTTGTCACACTTTCGCTTTTCTAGCTGCTTTTCTCTCGGGCTTCCGACAGATACAACTCACAATAAAGGAAAAGAAATCTCTCACCAGTCTCACTCTTCACTACTGTAGTCTTCTGCACCTCTTTCTGCACCGATCTTACAGGCTGTCACTTTCTCGCTTTGTCACGTCGGAGGCAGACCGGACTTTGGAGCTGCCATAGACTGGCAGCTGGCTCTTTCATGCTGGGCTCAGGGGCTCTTCCCTTCATTGCCAGGGGATTGCCTTCCCCCACACTGCAACCCGAGGGTCCCCTACACTGACACAAATCTCTCCGGGGTTCGTGTATCCTCTGGGGATCGCTCCAAACGCAAGAAAAGGTATTCGGAAACCGCAGCTGGGCTTCTCCACCTCTGCACATCCCTGTCCTGCCACCGGAAGCTTCAATGTTTTGAAATCTTAAATAGAAATCAGCCTTTTCCATCTCCCAGAATATTGAATCTTTTCCTTTTTCCCTTTCATCCATTGTCAATCTATTATCTATTTCTCCTACTTTCTTGTCTGTTTTATCACCTCTTTCTTCCATCTTCTGTATTTTTTCTCCAAATATCATTAACACCTGTTGTATATCTCCTTCCATCTTCTCCAGCTTTTCCTCCAGCTTTTCCATTCTATCATCTGTACGGTTCCCTTGATCTTGTATTACTTGAAACATTGAGTTTATTTCTTGCATTGAAATTTATTTCTCTTTTTCTTTCTCTTGCTGAAGCATTATTGTAATTGATTGTTGACCAGCTGGGCTCAGGGATGAGGAGGTAGGAATTGATGATCCAGTAGGAATTATTCTACTCATATCAAATCAAGTTATAATCCATTCGCAAAAGGTCCCTCAAAAATAAAAATAAATCTTCAGGTTCTTCTCTACCTTAATCCAATTTTATCCAAAAGAAGAAAGGATAAAAATAATGGAGTTAAAGGATCCAAAAACAGAAAAGGAAACTATAAATCCAAAAAAGAAATGGTGTAAAAGTATATAAAATTCAAAGAGTCTAATATATGAAGAACGAAAGAAAAACAGAAAAGAGATTTTCCCAAAAAAGTAAAGAGAGAAAAAATATAAATCCATCCACTTCTACATAAAACAGGAGAGGAAAAGGAAATAACAAAAAAGCAGCAAAAGATAAAAGTAGAATCCAAAGATGCCAAATTATATCCACTTGTTAATCCACTTAATAGTCAAGCTATCACTGAAGAAACAAAGAAAATATGGAAAAGGAAAAAAAAATAGAAAAAAAGAAAACCAACATTCAAAAATTAATCCACATTAATGGGCCAAAAGTAAAATAAGCCCAAGGAAATAAAATAAAATAAACTGGGCCAAAAGTAAAATAAGCCCAAGGAAAAAAAAAAGAGAGAGAAAATAAATCCAATGTACACTCCAGCAAAAATAGAAAAAAGAACAAAAAAAGGAAGGTACCAGCTGTAATTTATAAATCCATGTCACTAAGTAAACCAAAATCTCAGTGTAACATTCAGTCAGTCCAGAAAGCCAGAATCCAAAGCCTATATATTATCCAAGGTCACAGTGTTCTTTTTTTTTTCTTTTTCTTATTCAGTTTTCCAATTGTATACCAGCTATATAAAAGCAACACCTGTTTTCAGTGCTGACTCATTATCTTTCTCCACTTCTCTGTAGTCAAAATAGCTTAATCTTTAAAGTCCACTGTACTTTAAAAAAAATTCCCCCCTGTGACCTCTAGATGGCAGTGTTGCTTAGCTTTCTGTACACTTGTATCTTAGTTACACTGTATCTCTGCTGAAAGTAAATAAAAGTCAAAGGAACAAAATACTTCAAAGGTTTTAAACTAAGAGACAAAAAAAGTTCAATTTCTTCTTAATTTTTAAATTCAATCCAGTCCAGTCATTCAAAACAAAGAAACAAACAAAATATTCCTTTTCTTTTAAAAAAATAAATAAAGTCCAAATAAAGTTGACAGCTCTCTGCCATTCGCCGCAACCCTTATCTTTCCTGTCTTCTTTCTTTCTTTAATAAATCTTTCACTTGGTGTACTCCTCTATCTTTTTTTTTTTTTAAATAAGAATTTCTCACCCAGCCCGACACACCTTCTTCTTTCTGTTCTTCTTCCGTTCTGAGGCTGGCACAGCTTCTTAGCAGCTCAAGATTAATGGCCACTTCCCACCACTGCCAGACTGTAGGAGCTTTCCTGGATCAACCAGGGGCTTTGCGATGTCTCTGGGATCAACAGAATGCACTCACTTACCGTTTCTCCAGGACGGTTCGGGTCCACTGGGACCATCCAGCTGTGTGGATATCGGTGTTTTTGTCAGAGCTCCGAGAAAAGCGTCTTTCCGCTGCTGCTCAAGCCCCACCCTCTCCCATTCATAAATATGTTTAGAGCAATATATTCAAAACAAGAGGCCAAAGTAATAATTAACAGTGAGGCGACACAAGGTTTCACAATACAAAAAGGTACAAGACAAGGTTGTCCACTATCCCCACTGCTGTTTATCTTAACGTTAGAAGTGTTGACGAGAAACATTCGAAAAGAGGAACAAATTAAAGGACTGGAAATCAGACAAGAAAAGTATAAACTACAAGCCTTTGTGGACGATCTAGTTTTTATTTTAGAGGAGCCTCTAAAGTCCAGCATGAAGCTTATGGAGGAATTGGCAGAATATGGAGAAGTAGTGGGATTAAAAATAAACAAGGGAAAAACTAAAATGTTAGTCAAGAACATGACAAATAAACAAAAGGAAGAATTGACAAAAGAAATGAGTATCCAAATAGTGAAAAAGGTGAAATACTTAGGTATATACTTAACGGCAAGGTGCATAACCCTGAGAGAAGATAACTATACTAAATTAATAAATCAAATAAAGAAGGATTTAGAAAGATGGAAGAACCTGCAAATTTCCCTAATGGGTAGGATAGCCGTACTTAAAATGAACATCTTACCAAAGATCGTCTTTTTATTCCAAATATCCTTATAAAATTAGAGAAAAGCTTCTTTGAAAATTTGAATCAATTAATGTCAAAATCCATATGGCAGGGAAAGAGGCTGAGAATCAAACTGAAATTAATGCAGGATACCAAAGAAAAAGGTGGATTTGGCCTTCCTGATTGGGAGTTATATTATCACACTACAACACTTACCTGACTAAAAGAATGGATTAAGGCTGCTAATGTTGGAAGGCCATGATATTCAAGTGGGATGGCATGCCATTCTTTGGTACAGAAAAGGCACAGCACATAAATACTTTCAGAGACACTATATAAAATAGGCACTATTAATGGTATGGAATAAAATTAAACACCAAAACTATATGGAAACCCCTATTTGGCTCTCTACATTAGAAGCATTAATACACCCAAATTTGATAAATATGGAGAAAATTGTTGCATATAAAGATATATTAAAGGAGAAAGGAGAATTGAAAAGCAGATCAGAACTGATCGCACAAGGGGTAAAACTGGAGTGGTGGTCCTACTTACAAATACAGACGAGATATACACAGGATGTGAAAACATGGGGCATTAATAAAGAACTAACAACATTAGACAAACTGTTGATAGGGACTGATTAAGGTGCTATATAGATATCTATTAGAATATAAACTGGAGGAAGAGCATGTCAAAGAGACAATGGTGGCATGGGCCAAAAATTTCGGATATAATATTGAATTGGCTAAATGGCAGAATCTTTGGGAGAATAACAGGAAATTAACAATGGCCACAGCGTACAAGGAAAATCTTTACAAAATGTTTTACAGGTAGCATGTTCCCCCAGCAAGGCTTGCCAAAATGTTCAAAAACTTATCGCCAAAATGCTGGAAGTGTAAGGATTTGCCAGTTACATTCTACCATGTGGTGGACACAAGGAAATATTGGCGACTGATACAGACATGGGTGGAGCAAATGGTGGGAGAACATATTCAATTTAAGCCAGAACTACAGAGGAATTATTGAGCCTGTCATCTGTACCTCTATAACTGTCTGGTTTGGTTCTGCAACCCAACAAGATAGAAACAGACTTTTGAGGATAATTAGGACTGCAGAAAAAACAATAACTACCAACCTTCCTTCAATCCAGGACCTGTATACTGCACGAGTCAAAAAGAGGGCTGTGAAAATTGTTATGTATGTAAATAGTTAAATAAAAGCAAGCTTGGGGTCAAGTGCAGGGTTCTGGCCCTGCACTTCTGATTGGGTGTTAAGCGGCTCGATCAGATTGGTTGGGTTCAGAGAATGCGATTGGCCCTTAACGAAGGACTCTTATTGGTTCTGGAGCTAGCGTCTTACAGCTCCCTATTGGTTATTTCACATTAAGGTCACCTATATAAGGCAGAGTTGTTGTTGTTCACTCTCTTAAGTCACTATGTAATAAAGAGCTGAAAGTTCACCAACTAAGATTGTCTCCAGTTATTTCACCCATGCCTGAAACTATATCACTGGTGACGAGGATGGGATTTGGAGACATCTGATCTTAAGGAACCGGGAAGAAAAACAGAGCACGTGCCAAGACGACGCCACCAACGGAAACCATGTCCAGCGGCATCGTACCACCCGCTCCGTTCGATCCAAACCAAGAGGATTGGGAATCCTACATGGATCGCTTCCAAATGTTCCTTGAAACAAACAACCTGAAGGACGCCACACCAGCCAAGAAGCGGGCGCTGTTCCTGACGTACTGCGGCCCGGCTGTCTTTAAAATGGCAAAGGCACTCGCGAAACCTCGAGAAGTTAAAGCAATGAGCTGGGACGACCTCGAACCTCTCCTGAGAGACCATTACGCGCCAACCGTACCTACACTCGTGAGACATCACGAATTCTATCAAAGAAGCCAGCGAAAAGGAGAGAGTGTGGCTGACTTCGTGGCAGACCTCCGACACTTGGGAGGCCTCTGCGGATTCGCAGACTTAGATGAAGCACTGAGAGACCGATTAATTCTGGGATTAGATGCGCTAGGCGTGCAAAGCAAGCTGATGGCGAAGGGCGACATTGGCCTTGCTGATGCCATCGCCGAAGCCACTGCTGCTGAGGCAACCAAAAAGTCCGCAGCGCAACTACGGCGAAGCCGAAACCCACCGACCCCACCGACAGGCGACATCTTACCCAGCTCAGAAAGGCAGCTAGCGACAACGCACTACGAGGACCTCTCTTCGTCGTCAGACAGCGACGAAGAAGGGGTCCATCGACTGCGGTCCGACCGGGACCCTCGCTCTAAACCCTCACGTTCTTGCACTGGTTGCGGGGCAAACCACCCCAGGGCAGATTGCAAATTCCGTGATGCGATCTGTCATGAGTGCAGAAAACGAGGCCACATTAGTCGAGTCTGTCGCAGTTTACCGGGACCAAGTCAGGCCTCAAGGGGAACCAGCTCTCGCCAATCGGCAGGAAACCGTCCTGTAAGGTGAGATCCAGCAAACCACTCCTACAGATATCGAGCGTTGCAGAAAGAAGAGGCCCACCATACTATCACTATAGGTCATGCCTCAGCCATGGACGCTAAGAAGATTCGAGTCACAGTGGCCATAGAGAACCAACCTTGCCACATGGAGGTCGATTCCAGATCGTCCCTCTCGATGGTGTCGTGGAAGACATTAAAGCAACTAATTCCTACCATCCAACGCCAAGACCTTCGAATGCAACGTCTCATCCTTAAAGACTACCAAGGGAATCGGATCCCTGTGGTTGGGTCTTGTCGAGTCCGCGTCTCGTTTAAAAAGCATATGGCATACTTACCTCTAACGATCATCAATAGGGACAGGCCTAGTTTGTTGGGCCTCCAATGGTTCGCGCCACTCGGCATCGAAGTAGCCGGCGTGAACCAAGTCGGTGATTGCGAGTGGGAGGAGGACCTTATTACTGAATTCAGCGATGTCTTCGCAGATCATCTGGGCGAGTATAAGGGGACCCCAATTTCATTTAGCCTCGACCCTAAGGTTGCCCCAATCCGTTTAAAGCCCCGTTGAGTTCCGTTCGCCCTTAAGGCCAAGATAGATGAACAACTTGACAAACTAATTAAACAAGGGGTACTGCAACCCATTGATCATTCTCCATGGGAAACTCCTATTGTAACCCCAATTAAACCAGATGGGTCAATCCGAATCTGTGGGGACTACCGGGCCACTCTAAACCACGCCCTCCAGCAGAACGCGTATCCAGTTCCGGTGGTACAGCACCTCCTTCATTCCCTGGGAGGCGGAAAGGTTTTTGCTAAGTTAGATTTAGCTCAAGCCTATCAACAATTGCCCGTGGACGATAAAACAGCCCAAGCTCAAACGATAGTAACGCACAGAGGTGCTTTTAAATGTACCCAATTGCAATTCGGGGTAAGTGTAGCCCCGGGAATATTCCAAAGTTTAATGGAACGATTATTGCAGGGAATCAAGGGCGTGGTTCCGTATTTTGATGACGTGTTAATTGCAGCTCCTAGTAAAAAAATTCTACAGAATTGTTTATAATGTGTTCTTAAGAAATTCCAAGAAATGGGATTGAAAGTAAAAAAGGATAAATGTCATCTGTATACAGACAGTGTTGAATTTCTAGGTTATCGCATTGATAGTCAGGGTATCCACCCTACTGAGAGTAAATTAAGGGCGATAAAAAATGCTCCCAGACCCCGTAACAAAACAGATCTCCAGGCATTTTTAGGTCTTATTAATTTCTATAATGTGTTTTTACCACATAAGGCGACTGTGGCTGAACCGTTACACCGGTTATTAGATAAGAAAGCATTGTGGGTTTGGGGTTACCGGGAGGAAAAAGTGTTTTGAAATGTAAAAGATTTACTTACATCTGATTCTGTACTTATGCAATATAATGAAACATAACCATTGGTTATAACTTGTGATACCTCACCGTTTGGGGTGGGCGCTATTTTGAGCCATGTGCTGCCTAATGGAAACGAAGCCCCTGTTGCATACTTTTCGAAGACTCTTTCTCAGGCAGAACGTAACTATGGACAAATAGATAAGGAAGCTCTTGCAATTGTGGCAGCCGTAAAAAAATTCCATGAGTATGTATATGGAAGGACATATACCATTGTAACTGACCACAAACCTTTACTAGGGATAATCGCTGGGGATAAACCAACCCCCTATATATTGTCCCCAAGAATGACTCGATGGTCAGAGTTCTTAGCTGCTTATAATTATCGATTGTTACATCGCCCGGGGAAAGCCATTCCCCACGCCGACGCACTCAGCAGAGCACCGCTACCAGAGACTCTCGACGATCTGGCACCAACAGTATCGGCGTTACAAATCGAGACACTCAACTCGCCTCCTATGACCACTCGAGATATCGCAAGAGAGACCAGACGAGATCACACCCAAGCTCGAGTCCTAGGCTGGGTAGAACGTGGATGGCCATTGGACCAGGTCCCAGATGACTTCACGCCATTTAAAACAAGACAGACTGAACTTTTTTCGCAAAAAGGCTGTGTCATCTGGGGCGATAGAGTCGTTGTTCCAGAACGACTCCAAAACTCGCTGTTACAAATTTTGCACGAAGGACATCCCGGGATCGTGCGGATGAAAGCACTCACACGGAGCTACGCTTGGTGGCCAGGCATGGACCGACACATCGAGCAATGGGTCAAGGCCTGCACCAAGTGCAAACAAAACAGCAACGCACCGCCAAAAGCTGCACCGACTGAATGGGAGATGCCACGCGGGCCCTGGTCCAGAATCCACCTGGATTTCGCAGGGCCGATTAAAGGACATACATTACTATTGACTGTCGATGCATACTCTAATTGGTTGGAAATTCATCGAATGACCCATACAACCTCCGAAGCTGTCATTAAAGTCCTCAATAGACTCTTTGCAACTCATGGATTGCCGGACGTCCTGGTGTCCGACAACGGACCACAGTTTACAGCGCTAATGTTTGAACAGTACCTTGCTGATAATGGCATCCGCCATGCGCTCACCTCGCCGGCGCATCCTGCTACCAACAGCCGAGCGGAACGCATGGTCCAATTTGTAAAAAAGACTTTGCAAAAAGTGGACTATGATAATATTGATGAAAAAATAAACCGCATTCTACTTCTACAACACATCACTCCGCACAGCGTAACCAGCAGAACTCCCGCAGAACTTCTCATGGGGCGAAAACTCCGTTCCCGCCTCGACCGATTGCACCCTGCTTACGAGCCAGAAAAGCCTGCAGGATCCAGCGGACGCTACCGTACCTTCAAGGTAGGCGACCCCGTTTATGCAAGAAATTTATCGGGCAACCCGGTTTGGATTGAAGCAACGATAATACGCGAGACTGGGCCCAAATCCTATATTGTAAAATGTGTTGATGAAAGACTGTGGAAACGACATATTGACCAATTACGGTCATGACTCCTTTCGGCCAGCCAGCAACTCCCCTACAACCAAACTGAGGGGGGGGAAGGAATGGAAGAAGATGACATTCCAGGGAACCTGTTCCAAGAGAGCAATGAATCTAGTGAAACTCAGGAAATGGAGCAGGAGGAAGAATCGTACACTCCAAGGGAAATCACACCAGAACAAGAAGCTGAGCCACTACCAAACAACATTTTACCTCAACAGGACTGCACACAGCCAGTCCAAAGAAAATCTAATAGACCCAAAAGACAACCGTCCTATTTGAAGGACTATATAACCACACCATAATTGAGGAGCCAGGGGGAAGGGGTGTTATGTATGTAAATAGTTAAATAAAAGCGAGCTTGGGGTAAAATGCAGGGTTCTGGCCCTGCACTTCTGATTGGGTGTTAAGCGGCTCGATCGGATTGGTTGGGTTCAGAGAATCCGATTGGCCCTTAACGAAGGACTCTTATTGGTTCTGGAGCAAGCGTCTTACAGCTCCCTATTGGTTATTTCTGTCGTGTCCGCAAAAAGATGCTCAGAGTCGGTGACTTTCATTCAAAGCTCTTTATTTTCAATGGGAGAACCGAACCGGCGAAAGGCAAAAAGCCTGCGGCTTTTATACCTTTCGCAGCGGCGGCCGCGGCCAATAGCAGCGATTCAAGTCTCCCGCTCTTGGTTTGAACCAATCGCGGGAGACTTCAATCGGGCCAATCAGCGCGGCTCGCCTGGCCAATCAGAAATCCCCGCGCCTTAGCCAATCAAGGCTCGGGGATTTCGAGTATTCCAATTCAGGACATAACACCCCTCCCCTCTTGGTATGGTCTATCACGTGGTGTAGTCACGCAGGTAGGCGGGGCTCCGTCGAGTCCTAGTTGACCTGCGCAACTCACTTGCATGCTGTAACTCGGCCGGAGCGGTCATCTTTTTGGCTGCTCCTGCCTCTGTGCGAACCGGCTGGATGATCGGGCCGGTTCTTTCGCCGTGGCTCCCGCCTGGGCCTACCGGGTCGGTTGAGCTACGGATTTCGCCGCTCCCGCTTGGCTTCTCTGAGTCAGTAGAGCTGGCCAGGTGGTTCTTCTCCGGAGGGGACTCGCGATGGCTGTGTTCCGGTGAGTATTTTTGGTTTATTTTTTCCTGCGATTGTCTCTCCGGGTATTCCCTCCCCCCTTGGTTCGTGTCTTGGGGGTTGAGGTCAGTCGCTGTTCGTGACCTGAGCTGGTCGATATGTCGTTTCCCGGCTCGCCCATCGATGGTTTGGAGCCGGTACGACCGTGGACCAGTGACTTGAGTTATGACGGCTGGGATCCATAGGGGGTCCCCCGTCATGTTCTTTGCATAGACTAAGTCACCTGGGTCAAATGTCCGGTACCTGGAGCTGGAGTCTGGGGGCCGCTCCGGGTTATAGGTCGGGTGTAATCTGTCGAGTGGGGACCTCAGCTTTCTGCCCATTAGAAGTTCTGCAGGGCTCTTGTTAGTTGTGGTATTGGGAGTGATGTGCTGTATGAAGAGCAGTTTGTTGATTTTGTCGCTGATCTCCCCGTGGTCCATTTTCCGAAGGGTCTTTTTCGTAAACTGGACCATCCGTTCCACCCTACCGTTCGCCGCCAGATGCGCCGGTGCTGTTAATGCGTGGCGGATACCCCTCTCCGCCAGGAACCGTTCGAAATCGATGGAAGTGAACTGGGGCCCGTTGTCTGAGACGACGACGTCTGGGAGGCCGTGTGTGGAAAACAGTTTACACAGTTCTTTAACGACGGCCTCTGTAGTAGTGGATTTCATGTCGCATACCTCCAACCAATTGGAGTACGCGTCAACTGTGATTAGAAAAGTATGCCCATTTGTGGGGCCAGCAAAGTCTAGATGGATTCTGGACCAGGGCCCCCGTGGTGTTTCCCAGTCCCGGATAGGTGCTGCGGGTGGGCTGGATCTGGTCTCCTGGCACCGGTGGCATTTGGCGACCCATGCTTCAATTTGCTTGTCCATCCCTGGCCACCAAGCGTAACTCCTGGCCAGGGCTTTAGTCCTGACGATGCCAGGATGACCCTCATGTAGCATCTCTAATACCCTCTCTTGCAATCTGTCCGGAATTACCACCCGGTCACCCCACAGAATACATCCTCTCAGTAGTGAAAGTTCAGTCTGGAGCTGACAGAATGTTTTAAAAGTCTCGTCATTGTCTTTCTCCGGCCAGCCTTTTTCTAACCAGTGTAAGATTCGTGCCAGACGCCTGTCCTTAACGGTTTCTCTGGCAATGTCTGATGCGGTAATAGGTAAACTCTCGATACTTAGGGTGTTTGTTGTTGGTGCTGGGTCAGGTTCAGAGTCAGGTAAAGGCGAGCGGCTTAAAGCGTCCGCGTGCGAAATTTTCTTACCTGGCTTGTGTAGCAGTTCGTAACTGTAGGCTGCCAGGAATTCGGACCATCTTGTCATCCGGGGTGACAAGATGTTCGGCGTGGCTCGGTTTCCAGCGAGGATGCCCAGCAATGGCTTATGATCCGTCACGATGGTGAACGGGCGGCCGTACAGGTATTCATGGAAACGCTTAACGGCGGCAACTATAGCCAAAGCTTCTTTGTCCAGCTGGCTATAGTTCCGTTCTGGTTTAGTCAGAGTCCTGGAGAAAAAAGCGATGGGTGCTTCTCTCTGGTCTGGGAGGGTGTGGCTGAGGACAGCGCCGACGCCGAAAGGTGATGCGTCGCAAGTGACAGCTAAGGGCAAGGTTTCGCTGAATTGCATCAGGACGGCGTCGGAGGTGAGGAGGTCTTTGGTTTTTTGAAAGGCGGCTTGCTCTCGTCTCCCCCAAGTCCAGGCTGCCTTCTTGTCTAGGAGTCTATGTAAAGGTTCCGCCGCCGTTGCCTTTTGAGGTAGGAAAACATTATAAAAATTTAGTAAGCCTAGGAACGCTTGTAGTTCCGTTTTGGACTTTGGGGTGGGGGCTTCCTTGAAGGCTTTCACTTTTTTAGTCGTAGGGTGAATGCCATGCCGGTCTAGGAGATAGCCCAAAAACTCTACTTGCTTTGTACATAGTTGGCATTTTTCTCGTTTGACTTTAAGTCCTGTTTCTTTAAATTTTGTTAAGACTTGTCTGAGTCGGTTCTCTAATTCGGCTTCGTTTGGCGCCGCCACTAATACGTCATCGAAATAGGGCACCACCCCCTTGATGCCCTGTAGCAAACGTTCCATCAGGCTCTGAAAGATGCCTGGTGCCACGCTGACTCCAAATTGGAGTCGGTTACACTTGAAGGCCCCCCGATGGGTCACGATTGTTTGGGCTTCCGCCGTTTTCTCGTCCACAGGTAGCTGCTGATATGCCTGGGCGAGGTCGAGCTTGGCAAAGACTTTGCCCCCTCCCAGTGAGTGCAGTAAATGTTGCACTATTGGGACTGGGTAGGCGCTTTGTTGCAACGCGCCATTTAGGGTGGCCTTATAGTCCCCGCAGATTCTCACGGACCCGTCTGGCTTTACTGGGGTCACTATAGGGGTCTCCCATCTGGCATGGTCTATCGGTTGCAATACCCCTTGTCTGACGAGCTTGTCGATCTGCTCGTCAATTTTAGGCTTTAAGGCGAATGGTACCCTTCTAGGTTTAAGCCGCTTAGGGGGAACCCTTGGGTCTAGGTCAAACGAGATAAGGGGCCCCTGGTACTTGCCCAAACCTCCATCGAAGACCTCCTGGAACTCCTGGGCTAGCCGCTGTTCCCAAGCTTCGATGGTGACGTGGTTGACACCTGTCAGCGCGATGTTAAGCGGGGCGAACCATTGTAAGCCCAGTAGGCTTGGGCGGTCGCGATCGACGATCGTGAGTGGCAGTTGTTCGGTGTGGCCTTTGTAAGTTATATTAAAGTTCTTGGTGCCCACTACCGGGACGCGATTCCCTTGGTAGTCTTTTATGATGATCTTTTGGGCATGCACGTTTCTTTTTTGTAGTGTAGGCACTAGTCTTTTGATTTCGCGCCATGCAATCATGGAAAGGTAGGACCCGGAGTCCACTTCCATTTTGCATGGCTGGCCTTCGATATGGACTTCTACGTGTACCTTTCTGGCGCCGTCGGAGATGGCGTGGCCGATGGTCACCGTCTGGTGGGTCTCTTCTTTTCGCCGACCGTCGCCGCTTCTTTGAGATCGTTGATTACGGTCCCACCGACCATCTGGCTGGCGCTCTCTGGCTTTGGGCGGGGAGCTTTCTCTCCTTCTGTCGTGCTGTTCCCATTTGGGCGGGCTGCGGGTCTTCTTTTGGCGACAAACTCGAGCGATGTGGCCCCGTCGTTCACAATGCCTACAGATAGAGTCAAAGAATCGGCATTCTGACCTGGGGTGGTCGCCGCCGCACCCGGCGCAGTTGGTCCTCGACCTACGACCTTTTCGACTTCGTTGGTCGCCGCGTCCCGTCTGCACGCGATGTATGTCCTCCTCGTCTTCCGACGTGCTGGAGGTTGACTGGTATTCACCGTAGTGTGCGGTTGCTTCGTTTCTTGTGTCGGCCGACCTTGCCGGGTTGTTGTTTCCGCCCTTCGCGTCAGATCTTCGCATGCTGTCCGCTGACGTGCGGGTTGCTTCTGCGGCTGCGGCTGCGGTAAGGGCATCGGCTAGGCTGATGTCGCCCTTGGCCATAAGTCGGCTCTGGAGTGTAGGATCCCATAAGCCGAGTACGAAGCAGTCTCTTATGAGACTGTTCAGACCTTCAAACTCGCAGAGTCCTCCTAGGCGCCGTAGCTCTGCGACGAAGTCGCTCAATTTTTCGTCTGGTTTCTTGTTTCGGCGGTAGAACTCGTTGCGCCGTATCAGGATGGGGACTTCGGGGGCGTAATGGCGCCGCAGTATAGGTTCGAGGACGTCCCAGTCCATGGCGGTTGCGTCTGCCGGCTTGGCCAATGCTTTGGCCATCTGGAAGACCTCTGGTCCGCAGTGAGTAAGGAAGACGGCGCGTTTTAGCGGGCCCGGGGCATCCTTCATTCCGGCGCATTCCAGGTACATACGGAACCGATCCGAGTACGATTCCCAGTCCTCGGCGGCGGGGTTGAAGGGGGCGGGCGGTGCTATCTTCGCCATCTCTGCGCTGGAGCTGGTTCTTGGTTGGACACGGGGTTCGGTTCAGGGGCGAGATCCCATCCTCGTCGCCAGTGTCGTGTCCGCAAAAAGATGCTCAGAGTCGGTGACTTTCATTCAAAGCTCTTTATTTTCAATGGGAGAACCGAACCGGCGAAAGGCAAAAAGCCCGCGGCTTTTATACCTTTCGCAGCGGCGGCCGCGGCCAATGGCAGCAATTCAAGTCTCCCGCTCTTGGTTTGAACCAATCGCGGGAGACTTCAATCGGGCCAATCAGCGCGGCTCGCCTGGCCAATCAGAAATCCCCGCGCCTTAGCCAATCAAGGCTCGGGGATTTCGAGTATTCCAATTCAGGACATAACAATTTCACATTAAGGTCACCTATATAAGGCAGAGTTGTTGTTGTTCACTCTCTTAAGTCACTATGTAATAAAGAGCTGAAAGTTCACCAACTAAGATTGTCTCCAGTTATTTCACCCATGCCTGAAACTATATCAAAAATATTTACAGACCCCTCACATCCCGGACATAAACTGTTTCAACTCCTACCCTCAAAACGACGCTATAGAGCACTGCACACCAGAACTAGACACAAGGACATTTTCCCCCCGAAAGCCATCACTCTGCTAAACAAATAATTCCCTCAACACTGTTCAACTATTTACAAAGTCTTCACTACTATTACTGTTAATCTTCTCATCACTCCTTATCTCCTCCCACTTGTGACTGTATGACTGTAACTTTGTCGCTTGTATCCTTACAATTTATATTGACTGTTTCCTAGTATGATTTGATTGCTTATTGTACCCTATGACTATTATTAAGTGCTGTACCTTATGATTCTTGACTCTTGACAAATGTATCTTTT